>WOXC01000930.1:600000-820000 GCA_011680675.1 Gymnobelideus leadbeateri | reverse complement strand
ATGCTCCACAATTAAAACTTCACTTAAAATGATTAATGGTCTCAACTTGCAATTCTTTTTACAACATTATAACTATAATATCAAACAATATAAAGTTTACAATGATCACAAATGGTGTTCTGTGAGGGGAGAAAGAGGACAGATATGGGAAATAATTTAGAAAATGTAAAACCAAAAGATTACTATTAAAAATATTTTTTAAAAACTGGACATAACCTTTACTCAAATAATGAAATAAATCTATATGTGAAATGCCACCACCAGGGTGCCATCAGTTCTGAATAAGCAGGGATTAGCCAAAGTGCCATGAACCCTTCCAGATTTCATCAAAATACTATACCATTACATGGCTTCTTCATACACATACAATGGCTCACAAAAAAAAGAAAAAAAATCAAGAATCAAATAAAAAAGGATTATATGTTTCTAATGCTAGAGTTTCCTTTGCAAACTTAAGTTAAGTGACTTTTCCAAGGTTATATAGCCTGTAATATTTTAATACTATAAATAACACTGACATACTTTATATTTGGCTGGTGATACCCTCTATGAAATTTTTTCTAAAATGTTACATACAGCATGTCCCCCAAAATTTAGGGTAGCTTTCAGCTTTAACAGACATTTAGAAGATCTTGTATTTGTGTGTTCAGAAACTCACCTTAAATCCTGAGGCTAAAGTCACTGATATTTGCTCTTTAATTCCTTCAATGACCTTTAGCAAAGAGTAATAAAACCTGACATGATAGATTAACCCATTAATTAGAGTATATCTCTCCCCCTAAAGAGTATGGACATTCCCACTGGCACCTTGTTAAAAGGGCAATTGTCCTCTCCAGATTGGTTTTCTGGACTGAGATGGCTTCCAGAATGATTTCCAGGCAGGGATTTAGGACTAATAAAAAAAGTTCCACCTTTCTGTACTAGCTCAGGGCCAAACCCCACTTATTGACTGTGATTGGTTCAGAGTGAATATAAATAGCAATTGTTTCTGTTTTGACCAGAAACCTAGTGGGTCTTCCCATCCCAGATTGGTTAAGGGTTATTTTTGTTTGTTTCTGACAAGGTAAAAGAAGCCATTCTTTATCTCTTTTCTTGCCTAGATTTAATGGCTCATTGGACATTGCCTCAGGCAAACTGAGACCAGATAAAGACTTTAGCTTTAAAAGGCTAAAGTCTCCTACTGTACCCAGGGTCATCTCCAGCTGTCTATATCTTGCCACTAAACCCAGATGGCTCTGGAGGAGAAACTGAGGCTACTGACTTTGCACAGCCCTTCCTTACTTAAATCCAATTCAATTGGATGTCATGGCATTGTTTTGGTTTAAACCCAGGGACACCAAAAACTGTTGAGGTGGGGGCTTTGCCCACCCAAAAACAGTTGTGATTTCATGATGTGGTGAAACCGTCTCAAAGAATTCTGAGTCAAGACCACCTCTAATCCAAGTATAGGCATTTATTGAGATTGTCGCCTCTCACGAAACAGGCTAAATTCCAAGAGGAACCAGCAGCTTTAGAGAAAGCAAGGTAGATTTTTATAGGGTACAGATGCAATTACACAATAGAAATTTTACATAAAATAGAGGATATCATTAATACTAAAAAGGCAGGAGGCGTTTGTTAAGGGATTATGTAATGGAGGAGGGATTTGTTAAGGGATTAGGTAATGGAGGAGGGGCCCCATCTATGGTTCAGTGGTTAAACATTATGGTCATTCTGCCCTCCAGCTGGCTAGCTACTGTGGTCCTGTCTTGGGCTAGATGGATGATGTGACTGTGATTGCACACCTGTTCTCTTGGGAAAGGGTCTGGGAGCAGTGACCAGGTAGAGACAGTAGCTAGCTTCCTGTCATATGGACACACCTGCTGTTTATATGGGAGCTAAGAGTTCAGGAATATAACTGTTGTTGTAGGGAGCAGTGAGGCATATACAAAGAAGTTAGGACATTGTTGGGGGGAGGGGCTAGGTAGGTGCAGTGGGCCTGCTGTTCAGTAGGGCCAGGTCTATAATAAAGTTAGAATACTTCGACTTGGGGCAGCTTTATTAGGATCCCATCAGCAGCACCTCCCTGATGTCATGGTCCTCTTCAAGAATGAAGGACAAAAAACAGTAAAATAAGCCCTTTCGTCTTTTTCAACTTTCACAGACCAGAGTGTAGTTTGTTTTCTGGGTGGAAGAAGCCTGCATACTCTTTCTCCCTCCACCCAAAAAAACTGGTGGTGGTTGACTCAGGGCAGAAACAAGTGGCAGTTGTTCAAGCTTACCCATACAGCCTGAGAGAAGACAGCCTTACAGTTAACTATTTACTAAGTGCCAGACTATTAGGCACTGGGAAAACAAAGAATGGCAGTCACTGACCTCAAAGGGCTTACATTCTGATGGGGGAGAAGGCATGAACAGCATATAAAATGTATTCTGTGAGTAGGGAGAGCATTAACAGACCAGGATTAAAGGTAAAACCTCTTTCATTATGTGGGATCACTGTCTTGAAGATAACTGAGGCAGAGGGAAGAGGGGAGAGCATTCCAGGAGCTGGGGATAGCCAGTGCAAAGGCAAAAAAGACCAGAAAAATTGTTGTGTTTGAGGAACTGAAAGTAGGCTAGAAGTGAACAGAACTAGAGTGCATGAAAGACTAGGTTAGGAAGAACTTTACACGCCTATCATTTTACAGTGGCAGGATCTGAACTTCTCTTCCTCACTGCAATTCCTCTTCTCACATATTAGGCGCTTAATAAATATCCGTTGCACTGAACAGAAAAACGGTCAGTGTACCACTTAATGCACGTGGCCTCAGCAGAAACTACAAGTTCCAGCCCTGGGCTAGGCCAGCTGCAGAGCTCTCCCCTCCTGCACCCTTCCTTCCAGAGGAGCCAAGGACCACCTAATTCTTCTGCCCAGATAGACAATCGCGTACTCAAAACTGGGAGGCCGATTGCAGTGTGAAACCTCATGCCCAACAAGGACCAAGGCTGAGGATTCCACACCCTTCTCCTCCCCTTCTCCATCATTAGAGTGATAGCCCAGTGGAAACTCGAGTGAAAGCGGGTGGGGGTCTGGGCGGGCTCCGAAGTTGTGGGGCGGGGGTCTGGGCGGGCTCCGAGCTTGGGGGGCGGGACTCGCGCCAGAAGTCCTGGACCCCGCCTGCACCGTGTCACTGTCCCACCCAGCACAGCTGCAGCTCAGGAAAGGCGTTGAGGATGCAAGCCGGATACCTAGTACCCTGCGCTCTGCTGCTGGCGGCGGAGCAGGGCGCGCGTGAGTCCGTGGAGCTGGGAGGGGAGCAGGGAGACTTGCTGACTAACCGCGGGTTATGCATCCGGCTCTTAATCTCCCTCCCCAGGGGCTACAGCTTCCCTCAAATTCCTATAACGTCTAACAATGCTTGCAGTCCGCTTCCAGCTTCCACGCATGAACCTTTGTATGCAAAATACCTACTCCCCTTTCCACGCAATCAGCACCCCTTTAGTTCTTGTAGTTGCAAACCCACTCCCAGATTAATTTCTAAAACTAGCAGCACAGACTTCCCTTCCCTGACTCTCCAATCTGCAGACACCGCCCGCCTTTTCATACAAAATAACTATCTTTACTTCCACGCAGCCTCACGCTTTACCCCCTCCCCTCCAACACAGTAGAATCAGTCCACTCCTTCCACTCGCCATCACTCTCTTGTTTTTGAAGTCTCTCAGGGCACAATCCCTGGAAATAAGCAAGTTTCATTGAGCCTGGAAGCAACCTCCCCTCCCCCAAAACAACTTCCTCCATTCCTTATCCGAGTTACACACCCATGCTCTGCATAATCTCTAACAATGCATGCCTGTAAATTCCCGCTCTTTTTTTTCGGCTTCTGGCATCTGATAACTATACTTTCCCTGCTTATTAACCACTGGTCCAACAGCAGCTCTCTAGAGTATAATCATCCCAAAGTCATCCTTTCCACCGACACACCTCGGCAAGTGTGGATTCAGGATTGTTAGGCCCAGCCTTAGTTAGCTAGGGATTGGAATGCACAGCTCTCCTTCCCTAAAGCACTTAGGAGGAAGCCAGGAAGGCATGGTGGGGAGGTTATAATGTGGAAGAAGAGGGGAGATAAATTTGGCAGTGGAGTTGGAATGATGAGTAGGATGATACCTAGTGCAGGGTTTCCTAAACTTTTTTGTGTCTTGAAGCCAATGGACTCCCTTCTCAGAAAAAAAAAAAAAAAAGTTTTTAAATGCATATAACAAAATACATAGCATTCAAAAAGAAGCTAATCATATTGAAGTATAGTTATCAGAATATTTTTAAAAAGGAGTTCCCAGACCCCAGAGAAAACTGGGGTTCGCAGCTAAGGGTAGAATGGAGAAGGCTCAAGATGACTAATTTGAACAGTAAAAGCAAACAAACCCAGAAGCCATGAGATTTGAACTTTTTGTTCAATTTATAGGACCATCCATCTGGAGAAGAGTCTCCTTATTTTGGAGAAAAGGAAATTGAGGGTGAAATAACTTGCCCAAGGACGTGAAGGAATATAGTAAATAGCATAGACGGGGTTCAAAATGTGGTCCACTACCGCCACATTTCAAAGGAGTGTTGGGGGTGTGATAAGGTGTCAATTAGATGAGTCAAGTCAAATCAACAAGTATTTTTTAAGCATTTATTATATGTTGGATTTGAACACAGCAGTATACCACCACTCCTTGTTAGACCCCACCCCGTGATTTCAGTTATAGGGCACCCCACCCCTAGGTTCCTATGGCAACCTGTCCCTGGAGAATCACATAACAGGAATACTCTGGAATGAACCTTCTGTCCATTACTATATGATGCTTACTGGGTGAGAGATGGCCTCCACAAAAACATAAGAGAGAAGGGTGTCTGTCCTATCCACTTAATTAAAAAAAAAAATTCTTATGCTAAAGTATAGTGGATAGAACATTGGAATAAGGAAGCTATAAGTTCAGACCCTACTTCAGAGACTTACTATATGTATAGTCTTGGGCAAGTCACAACCTCTATTTGCCTCAGCTTCTTCAACTGTAAAATGTAGATAATAATAGCAATTCCTTCCCAGGGTTTTTGTGAGGCTCAAATGAGATAATATTTGTGAAGTGTTTAGCACAATGCCTGGCCCATAGTAGGTTCTTTATAAATCTAGCTTTCATTATTGTTGTTATTTTCCTTATTATCCCACTGTGCATTGTGGTTTAGTGCACATGGAAAGAAACTTGGATTCCAGTCCTTGCTCTGCTATTAGCTGTGTGGCCCTGGGAAAATCACTTTACCTTATATATAAAATGAGGATAACAGTAAGAACCTGGAAGGGTTGTTGTGGCTGAAGTGTTTTATAAACTTTAATGTGTAGCTTTATTAACATAATAACATTGAACCTCATGATTGTTTTCCAACAACATGATGAGGAAGCCTTGTCTCCCTGCTCGTCAAAGAGGAAGCATTTTAGAGAGGAGCACTGGGTCAGGAGTGCAAGTTAATGTTTGTTCTGTGATGTCTAAAGATAAAACTGTTCATTTTTTTTTTCTCCATGGGAGATGGGAGGCAGGATGTCGCCTCGTCCTTTCCCAGCACTTCAGAGACATTTCACAGTAGCTGGGGCATCTCAAATTTGCTTTGCTCTTCAGGGAAATGATGCCAGATACCATTTTGTTCACCTGCTATGGTATCTCTAATTCCCTAATATTCGAGGAGGGAGTTACTTTGAGTTCCACAGAGAGATAGGAAATAATAAACTTCAGGTAGTGATTCACTGAATAATTATTTGAGATCTTTGAAAATCCTTGAGAAGCTGACTGTGTCATACATCCTTGTGTTTCCTCAAGCCCCTAATAGGCTCCACATACAGCAAAAAAAGAAAAAAAATGCTTAGGACATGATTGGTTGGTATGTTTTTGCTTTTTAACTTACTGATTGAGTGATCTAATTCCCATTGGAGTAAGTAATATTGGAGACTTTGAAGCTGGGAGTTGTAGGCCTCTTTACTACCTAACTCATTTTTTCCCCTTCTTCTTGTAGGCCTCTGCACAGTGGTTTATTACTTTTACACTGAACAGTATCTGTGGGCATGGCTAACTGTCTCAGCTGTCCTTCCTGGATGCTTGATTCAGAGCTTAAGTTATGTGTGGTTCCTAGCAGATGGTCATCAAGGCAGCTATTCTTTGGTGATTGTGCATCTCCTGCAGCTTGGCATATGGAAAAGGTAAGGATAGGCAGAATCCCTGTATTTTGGGATTCAATTTACTGTATCCATTCATTCATTCATCTGTTCATTCATTCATTCATTCATTGTTCATTCCTCCATTCATTCATTCAATTAGCATTTCTTAAATACTTCCTTGTGCAAGGAACTGTATTAGGAACTGAACATACAAAGTCATTCAATTAATTAGCCAATCAATTAGCATTTATTAAATGCCTCTATGTACCAGGCATTACTGTAGGTGTGAGGAATACAAGGACAAAAGTGAAACAGCCTCTACCCTTAAGGAACTTGCATTCTCTCAAAGGAATTATGTATGCACATTAATATATATAGCACAGACCTCCCAGGATTTTTGTGAGCATAAGATGAAATGTTATTTGTAAAGCACTTTGCAAATCTTAAAGTGCTATATAAATGTAGCTATTATTATTATATATATAATGCTGGTGTCAATGGTGAAGGAAACAGTTTAGGGATACCCTTACCTCCCTAACATCTTTGTCTCTGAAGATTTAATTAACCAAACCCCTATTATACCAGTTAACAACTTTTTTGGTCTATGGGCAACATAATGGTTCCTCAGATCCTCATGGTATGCCTCTCTGCTTGTTTATGGATTCTGTTTCAGCTGAAAAGTTTGCTATGTCTCAAAGTCCCCAGTTAGAAAAAATTTGTAACATTCATGCAGAGGATTAGTTTTCTTCCCTAATTTAAATTTCTCTTTATCTCTGTTATTGAAAAGGCACAGGGAGAGGAAGTTGGGGAAAGAGCAAACTTTTAAAAAATATTTATTTATTTTTAATTTACAAAATTAAGTTCCACCAGCTTTTGAGTTCCAAATTTTCTCCCCCTTTTTTTCCTTCCCCTTCCCCAAGACAATGTGCAATCTGATGTAGGCGATACATGTGCGATCACATTAAACATATTTCACATGTCATGTTGCAAAGAAGAATTATAACCAATAGAATGAACCACAAGAGAGGAAACAAAACAAAAAAGAGAGAGAGCAAAGAGTGTGCTTCTATCTGCATTCAGACTCCATAATTCTTTCTCTGGATGTGGATAGCATTTTCCATCATGAGTCTTTTAGAGTTATCTTAGAACCTTGCATTGCTGATAAGAAATAAGTCTAACAAAGTTAGTCATCGCACCATGGGGCTGTAACTGTGTACAATGTTCTCCTGGTTCAGTCCCCCTCACTCGACATCAGTTCATATAAGTCTTTTCAGATTTTTCTGAAGTCTGACTGTTCATCATTTCTTACACCAAAGTAGTATTCCATTACATTCATATACCACAACTTATTTAGCCATTCCCCAGTTGATGTTCATATCCTCAATTTCCAGGTTTTTGCCACCATAAAAAGAGCTGCTATAAATATTTTTGTACATGTGGGTCCTTTTCCCATTTGTATAATCTCTTTGGGATACAGCCCTAGAAGTGATATTCCTGGGTCAAAGGGTTGCACATTTTTATAGTTGTTTGAGCATAGTTCCAAATTGAAGAGCAAACTTTTTTGTTGGAGCTTCCTTCCATTCTTGAAGAGGTGAGTACAACTAGAGTTTCGGCCTGAGATTTTTGATCTGAGACACTTAAAGGAGATGGTGCTGAGCCTGATGTCAGGAAGACCTGAGTTCAAATCCTGCCTCAGATATTTCATAGTTGTATGATTGTGGGCAAGTCTTTTAATCTCTGCTTACATCAGTTTTCTCAACTATAAAATGAGGATAATAATGTTACCTACCTCAAAGGTTTATTGTAAGGATCAAATGAGATAATTTTTGCAAAAGTGCTTGCTTATCACAGTGCCTGGCACATAATTGGTGCTATATAAATGTTTATTCCCCTTTCCACTCCTCCTTCTCAGTCTGTCTATCAAAGATTTAAAAATTCTGGGACCTGACTCACAGTCAAGCAGGCTTGTTCTTCTGAGTCAGTTCTTAAACATCTGTTAAATACGTGCTTTTGTGTTTTTGTTTTTGTTTTGTTTATTTAACAGAACTTTGATTTCATCAGTTTAGGGAGCTCTTGATGAGGAACTTCCTTTCAAGCCCCTCCTCTGCAGCTTACAGAAATAGAGAGCTAGCTGCCTGGGAGCATGGAAAGGATGAGTGATTGCCCAGGATCATACAGCCAGTCAGAGGGAGTACTTGAATTTAGGTCTTCCTGATTCTGAGGCTAGCTCTCTATCCATTATGCCACACTACAAAATGTATACAAAGCAAATACAGGGTAATTTCTGAGTAATGTATCTAATGGAAAGAGCACTGGTTTTGTAACCAGATGACCTGAATTCAAATTCCATATCTGTATTTTACGGTCTTTTACTTATTTTTACCTGGATGACCTTAGGCAAGTCACTTAAGCTCTCCTGGTTTCCATTTCCCTGTCTATAAAATGAAGGTGGATTAGAAGGCTTCTTATCATAGTGCTGGAACTAAGCTTCGATATAATCTAGGGAATCTAAGATACCTGGTTGTCAGGGAGCTTAGAGTGCTGGGGTGGGGAGTCAGGGTTGTGAGGGGGGGAGGGAATACATAAAACAACTATGATACCAGGAAAAAAGGCAACAAGTACAAAGGAGAGACCCAAAGTGAGTCAGGAAATCTGAGTAAGTCCACCCCTCTGTGGGGAGGGACTGTCATGAAAGGAAGAGGTTGGACATGTTGCTGGGACTTGAAGGAAGGCAAAGTTGGGGGAGTCCACATGCAATCAGCGCATAAGCTCCTTGGTATGATAAAATGATGATTTTGGACATGTATGCATGTAAATGTGTTCCTAGAATGGAATTCTATGAGCTACCTAGAGAAGCCATGTGTTGTGATGAAAAGAGTAGTAGGTTTGGAAATTGAAGACTTGCGTTGGAAGCCTGCCACTCTCACTTGCTCCCTGTGTCAGCAAATTCACTTAATCTTTCAGAACCTCATGAAAGGGATGGACTTCAGGATATCTGAGATTCCTTCCAACTTTGAATCTTATTATCTGGATCCTTGGGCCATACTGCCTTCAACTGGGGACTCGAGGTTATATATAGCCTAGAGAGGTCCTCAAGTGTGACCCTTTCCCTGAATCCAAACTTCAGAGAACAAATCCCCTTAATAAAAGGATTTTTTTCTATAAAACTTGAACTCAGTCAAAAGGCTCATACTTGAGGACCTAGAAGGCCACATATAACCTCAAGACTGTAGATTCCCTACCCCTGAGTTTTAGTGTCTACCCTATTCTAGAGGTTCTTAACCTTTTTTTTATGTTATGAACCCCTCTGGCAGTCTGGTGAAAACCTAAGGAACCCTTCTCAGAATAATGGTTTAAATAATTGATGGAAATTCTAAATTTTGTTTTTAAATTACCAAAAATAAGAATGTAATTTTTTTCCTATCCAATTTCATGGGTGCCTAAAAATTTATCCATATGCTCCAGATTAAGAACCTCTACCCTATTCTTTGATTAGTAGAAAGGATATAATGTATATAGATGATAATGCTTAGCTAAGCTTTATTTAATTCTTATTATATAAGTTTATAAATGATACTATTATACAGTTATATAAACATAATTTATAAGCACATTTAAATGCTTATTCTCTTCCTCTTCTCTTAGATTAGTATCTTATGAGATATTCATTGAAGGGGAACCCACTACCTCCTGAAGGACATATTACAATTTATTAGGAGTTCTGGTTGATAGGAAATTTGTCTTTATGTCAAGCTTAAATTCGCCTTGGCAGCTTCCATCCACCATACCTAGCTGTGTCTTCTAGGGCCAAGCAGAAGCCTACTCCATTTTCCATATAATAGACCTTAAAATATCTGAAGACTGCTCTCATGTGTCCTTTCTTCCCCCTCTTCTCCGGGCTAAAAACTTCCTTAGATCCTTCCTTTGATCCTTAAGTAGCATGGTCTCCCCTCTTCTCTCACCATCCTAGTGATTCTCCTCCCTTACATAGGTACCTCCAGTTTGTCAGTATCCTCCCTAGAATATAACCACTCTGAATGAAAAAATATTCCAGATGGGATCAGACTCCGACAATCTAGATACTTTATATCTCAGCATATCCTCATCATTAGCTCTTTGGACTGCTATGTCATGTTATTACTCCATATTAATCTTAGGATCAGCTGGTAACCCCTGGCATTTTTAGTCTCTTCAGGAATGACAGCATGGTTTTGTTCTACTTAGGCACTGGAATGCCTTCTTGGCAGCCATGGCAAAGGAAGAGGAGCCTCCTGGGCTGGGGAAACTGTTGCTGCTACAAGGAGATCTGTTTGTGCTGCGGCTACTCGAAGCTCTGCTTCAAATGGGGCCCCACCTGCTGCTGCAGACATATACGTTCATTGCAGCTGATTTAAAAGATCCCATCCCAGGTAAGAAAAGACTGGGAAACACGAACTAAGCCATTTCTCCATGGGGACCCAGAAAATATGCCTTTTTGCCTTCTTCAGATGTTGCCAGTGACTATCCCTGGAATCAATTAAATGCACTTCACTCTATGCCAGTTCATTGGAGCCTTCCCAGTTTCCTCTGAAATCATCCATTTCATCACTTTTATCGCGCAATTACATTCTGTTACATCCATAGACTACATTTTGTTTAGCCATTCTCTAATAGGTAAATACTCACTTAATATCTAATTTGGGTCTAACATGAAAAGAACTGCTACAAATTATTTTGTACATATAGATACTTTTCCTCTTTCTCTGATTTCTCTCAGGCATGGGCCTAGTTTAAGTGGCATAGGTCTACACAATTGGTAACTTTCTGGGAATAGTTCCAGACTTTTTTAAAATGACTAGACCAATTCACAGTTCTGCCAACAGGGAACCAATGTACCCACTTTTCCACAGCTCTTCCAACATTGGTCATTTTCCTCTTTTGTCATCTTTATCAGTCTAATAGGTATGAGATAGAACCTCAAAGTAGCTTTAATTTTCACTTCCTAATTATTAGTGGTTTATGCCATGTTTATATGATTGCTGATAGCTTGAATTTATTCCTTCAAACACTTCTTGTTCATATCTTTAACATTTATCTGTTGGGGAATGGCTCCTTGTTTTTTAAATTTGGATCAGTTCTTTATATATCTTAGAAACAAGATATTTATCAGAGATACCTGTTTACTTTCTACATATCACAAATCAACATTTATGTACACAGGTTATTTCCCTTAATAATATGTAAGTTTCATAAGAGCAAGGATTGTCTCATTTTCGTCATTGTATCCCTAGAGCCTGGCATCCCTAGAGTGATACAAGCCATAAATGTTTGTCATTTGATTAAATAACTGAAACTTTGTTTGCTTATCACTAAAATGAAAATAATTAAACATTTCATAGCTACTTTACAAAACAGTGATGAGAAGTATTTTGTGCAATATGAGCTATTAATATTATTAATTAGGATATAAGATGGAAACAGTACTTATGAAACCCTGATATTTTGTATAAAGTTCACTACCTCAAGAAAGAAATGAGTTTTGAAGGCTGCTTTCACTATGGTTTATTTTTTGTTTCTTTTATTTTATTGTTTATTTCAAAGCACACAGAAAAGGAGAGATTGGTACAAGAAAAACAAGCTATAGGTACCTAGTATATATATACTAGCATGTAGAACTAGTGCAAAATAACTAATACCTGGGAGAATAGTAACCATATATTTATGGGAAGAGAAAAAAAAAACTTGTTTTAAGCAAAACAAGTCATGGATACGTAGTGCTCTTCTTTTAAAAGAGATAATATAAGGCCAGATGGATTTACTAGCAAATTCTATCAAATTTTTAAAGAACAATTGATTCCAATACTCTATAAACTATTTGGGAAAATTAGTGAAGAAAGAGTCTTACAGGGGCGGCTAGGTGGCGCAGTGAGTAAGAGCACTGGCCTTGGAGTTGGGATGACCCGGGATCGAAACCAGCCTCAGAAAATGAGCACCCACATATAAAATAATGACTAGCCGTGTAACCTTGAGGAAGTTACTTAACCCCAATTGCTTTTAAAAAAAAAAGAGTCTTACCAAATTCTTTTTGTGACACAAACATGGTACTGATACCTAAATCAGGAAAAGATAAAACAGAGAAAGAAAATTATAGACCAATTTTCTCATGAATATAGATGCACAAATTTTAAATAAAATGTTAGCAGAAAGACTACAGCAACTTATCACAGTAATAGTACACTTTGATCAGGTAATATTTATTCCAGGAATTCAAGGATGTTTTAATATTAGGAAAACCATCGGTATAATTGATCATATCAACAATAAAATTAGGAGAAACCACATGATTATCTCAATAGATGCAGAAAAGGCTTTTGACAAAATACAACATACATTCCTATTAAAAACACTAGAAAGTATAGGAATAAATGGAGTCTTCCTTAAAATAATAGGTAGCATCTATTTAAAGCTATCAGCAAGTATTATATGTAACAGGGATAAGCTAGAAGCATTTCCAGGATGGTCAGGGGTGAAAAAAGGATGTCCACTATCACCCCTCGTATTCATTCTGGTACTAGAAATGTTAGCAGTAGCAATTAGAGAAGAAAAAGAAATCAAAGGAACCAAATTAGGCAAAGAAGAGACTAAGCTATCACTCTTTGCAGATGATATGATGATATACTTAGAGAATCCTAGAGAATCAAGTAAAAAACTACTTGAGACAATAAACAAATTTGGCAAAGTTGCAGGATATAAAATAAACCCACATAAATAAACCCATATAAAATAAACCCACATAGACTACAAGTCCCGCGTTGCTCCGCGGCGCCGTGGGGACCCCTTAGCAACTAGAACCTGCGCGTGGTGTCCGCTGGGAGTTGTAGTCTCGGGGGCTGCCTCTGACCTCTGTTCTGGGGCGGTCGGGCCAGCTAGAGCTGGGGGCGGGGGGTGGGGGGGAAGCCGATGCGGGGAGCCGAACTGGCCATGGCCTCGGCTAGCGGAGGCGGCGGCGGCGGCGGGGCAGCCGCTGCGGAGCCCGAGCGCCCCCACCAGCGGCCCTTCCTCATCGGGGTGAGCGGCGGCACGGCCAGTGGAAAGTCCACAGTGTGTGAGAAGATTATGGAACTGCTGGGCCAGCACGAAGTGGACCACCGCCAGCGCAAGCTGGTCATCCTGAGCCAGGACAGGTTCTATAAGGTCCTGACCGCCGAGCAGAAGGCCAAAGCGCTGAAGGGCCAGTACAACTTTGACCACCCAGATGCTTTTGATAACGATTTGATGCACATGACCCTGAAACACATTGTGGAGGGCAAAACCGTTGAGGTCCCGACCTATGATTTTGTGACCCATTCAAGGTTACTGGAGACAACTGTGGTTTACCCTGCGGATGTGGTTCTGTTTGAGGGCATTTTGGTATTCTATAGTCAAGAGATCCGGGACATGTTTCATCTTCGGCTCTTTGTTGATACTGACTCAGATGTGAGGCTCTCTCGTAGAGTTCTCCGAGATATGAATCGTGGGAGGGACTTGGAGCAGATCCTAACACAGTACACCACCTTTGTCAAACCTGCCTTTGAGGAATTCTGCCTGCCGACTAAGAAGTATGCTGATGTAATCATCCCTCGAGGGGTTGACAACATGGTTGCCATCAACCTGATTGTACAGCACATTCAGGACATTTTGAATGGTGACATCTGCAAATGGCAGCGGGGAGTTCCGAATGGGCGGAGCTACAAGAGGACATTTCCAGAGCCTGGAGACCCTGCTGTTGTCCTAACTTCTGGTAAACGGTCCCACCTGGAATCTAGTAGCAGACCCCACTGAGGAGCCAGAAGCTGTTAATCAGTCTGTAGGGCAGATCTGATGACATCTGTATAATGAATGGATCTGGAGTCACTTTTTTTTTTTAAACAAAAACCCTAAGCCCTTTAGAAATACTCTTTTAGCACTTGTTACAAAATGATTCTAAGATGAAATTATTTAACCATTTAGGAATAGAAAAATATTAATTTTATTCAGTTTTAAAAGTGGGAAATACTAAAAGGACCTTCTTGATGTTTTTATCCTCCACATCAGGAGGCTTCTGAAGGCTCTTTGGGCCACCTGAAAAATGCCTAACACCTGCATGAGTGAACCTACTATGCTTGCTCCCAGAAGTAATGCTAGTAGCAGTTTAAAAATAAACTGGGGGTCTGGGTCCTGGCTCTGTCGCTGGTATGACCTTAATATGAACCATGTAGAAATGTCTTCTTTCCTCCTGGGTTATACACAGGGCAAATAAGCAGAGGTGGGAATGCTGATAAGCACTTTAAAAAAGAAAAACACACCAAAAAAACCCTATTAGTTACAAAGGAGAGCGTCTCCTATTTTGAATGTGTTTACTGGAGGACTGAAAAAGACTTGACAGGTTACTGTAGAATCAAGATTTGCCACTATAGAAGTCAATCAAATAGTTCTGGTGTTTGTGTGTTTTTGACTTGAATGTAGCTATACAGTGCCCAAGCAAACAGTTCCACCTGAGGCTGCTTGTTCATCTATACCTAGAAATTGCCAAGTCAAGGCTTACCTGTCCTGGGATCTGGACACATGCTGCCTACCGCCAAACCATTCACATTATTACTCATTGCCATGTCAGGTGCATGCTTTCCTTAGAGCTAAGTTACACAATGGAATCTAGGGGTTCAAAATTAATGTTGTTGCACAAATCAGCCCTCCAGCTGCTGTACTACTCATCATATATGGCCTAGCACTAAATTGCATATATGAGAATATTTTGGTCTATATGGTTTTAGTTAATCTTTCCTCCTAAATAGTGTTCAATTCCCTCTATATAATATATATATGTACATTATATATATACATATATAAAAGCTGTTTTATAATCAATCTCATGTATAGCCACTTATGGTTTTCTTCTATCAGGCACAAATCATAGTTATGAGATACATAAGACAGGGAACTCTGTTTCAGGTCCTTTGGTTTTCTAACCTGTAATTACCTAAAAGCTTTGTCATGCTCAATGTACTGTTTTGGGACTAATAAACAAACACCAAACAGTAAAAAAAATAAATAAATAAATAAACCCACATAAAATAAACCCAATAAATAAACCCACATAAATAAACCCATATAAAATAAACCCACATAAATCCTTGGCATTCCTATATATTTCTAATGAAATCCAACAGGAAGAGGTAGAAAGAGAAATCCCATTTACAGTTACTGTAACATTATAAAATTATAAAATATTTGGTTATCTACTTGCCAAAACAAACCAAGGACCTATATGAACACAACTACAAAATACTTTTCACACAAATAACATCATATCTAAATAATTGGAAAAACATCAACTGCTTGTGGCTGGGTCAAGCTAATCTAATAAAAATGACAATTTTACATAAATTGAATTACATATTTAGTGCCATACCAATCAATCTACCAAAAAATTACTTTATAGAGCTAGAAAAAATAGTAACAAAATTCATTTGGAAGATCAAAAGGTCCAGAATATTAAGGGAATTAATGAAAAGTAATGCTGGGGAAGATGGCCTAGCCATACCAGATTTCCATCTCTATTATGTCAGTCCAGCAGTCATCAAAACTACTTGGTACTGGCTGAGGAACAGAGTAGTGGATCAATGGAATAGATTGGGTACACAAGACTCAGCAGTCAATGACTATAGTAATCTACTCTTTGATAAACCCCAACATCCCACTTTTGGGGATAAGAACTCAATATTTGACAAAAACTGCTGGGAAAACTGTAATATAGTATGGCAGAAACTGAGCATAGACCATTATCTAAAACCATATACCAAAATCAAGTCTAAATGGGTTCATGATCTAGGTATAAAGGTTGATACTGTAAGCAATCTGGGAAAGCAAGGAATAGTTTACCTGTCAGATTTATGGAAAGGGTAAGCCTTTATGACCAAACAAGAAATAGAGAGCATTACAAAATGCAAAATGGATAATTTTGATTACATTAAATTGAAAAGTTTCTGTACAAACAAAGCCAATGTAACCAAGATTAGGAGGGAAGTGGAAAATTGGGAAAGAATTTTTACAACCAATGTCTCTGATAAAGGCCTCATTTCAAAAATATACAGAAAAATTCAGTCAAATCTAGAAGAATACAAGTCATTCCCCAATTGATAAATGGTCAAAGGATATGCACAGGAAGTTTTCAGAGGAGGAAATTAAAGATATCTACAAAAAAAAGATATCATATAAAAAAAATGCTCTAAATCACTATTGATTAGAGAAATGCAAATCAAAACAACTCTGAGGTACCACATCTCACCAGTCAGAATGGCTAAGATGACAAAACAGGAAAATGACAAATGCTGGAGAGGATGTGGACAAATTGGAACACTAATGCATTGTTGATAGAGCTGTGAACTGATTCAACCATTCTGGAGAGCAATCTGGAATTATGCCCAAAGGGCTATAAATAATTTCATACCCTTTGTCTCAGCAATACCGCTTCTAGGGTTGTATCCCAAAGAGATCATAGAAGTGGGAAGAAGTCCCAAATGTACAAAAATATTTTTAGCAGCTCTTTTTGTGGTGGCAAAGAAATGGAAATTAAGGGGGTGCCCATCAATTGGGGAATGGCTAAACAAGTTGTGGTATATGAATGTAATAGAATACTATTGTGCTATAAGAAATGAGGAGCAGATAGACTTCATATTTACCTGGTGAGGCTTATACAAACTGATGCTGAATGAGAAGAGCAAAACTAGGAGAAATCTGTACACAATTGCAGACAAAACGTATGTGTGATGACCAGCTGTGACAGAGTGTACTCTTCTCAGCAATGCAGTGTTACAAGACAAGTCCAAAAGACTCATGATGGAGAGAGATGTCTACATTCAGAGAAACAACTAGAAAGGACAGAGTTTGAATGCAGATTGAAGCAAACTACCTGATCTTTTTCTTTTTCTTGTTTAGTTTTGTCTCCTCTTTCCCATTGTTCATTCCATCCATTACAATCTTTCTTTATAACCTCACTTATGTTTATTGTGGAAGTATTCGCAGATCCTATGCTTGATTGCACCCTGCCATGGGGTAGGGAGGGAAGAGGGGGCGCAGATTGGAAACTCAAGGGATTGTGGAACTGAATCTTATAAACTAAAAGTAAACAAACAAATTAATAAAGAAAAAAGATAATATAACAGGATTTGATGGAAAAGCAAATTTAATTATGTACTTATATAATGAGCTAAACTTTCCCATAAAGTAGAAGAAATTTGCAGAACAAATTAGAATAGAAAAGGATTTTTTTTTTAATTTTTTTTCTTCCATTTCATTTCTAGGTGTGAGTGCAGTCCTGTCCTGGTCATCACTGTCCTTGTCTCTGGTTTCTTATGCTCGTGTCATGTGCCTGATGAAGCCAGGACATCTCTCCATGCCATGGGCTGCTCTCCTATGTCAGCTCCTATGGAGATTGGCTATGCTGGGAACTAGGATCATAACACTAGTTTTGTTTTCCCAAACCTATCACTGCTGGGTCTTGGTTGTTGGAGGTGAGCCGAGGTTCCCTTTCCACAAATGCTTTCAATATGTGTGATACTTTATAAAACTATAGATTTTTAATTAAATTTATGTGTAGGCCTTGTGGGAAAGCACCATATTTTCCTCAGTGGAGTAAATTTTTTTTGTATAGTTAAAAAATATATCTCCGGCAAGGTTCTTCCTGCCCCTAACCAAACTATGCACACACAAACCAAACTCATGTTCTACCCTAGGGCTGGCAAAGCATGGGCAACATGGGCATCATCTAGGTCCCTGGTATTGAGGAGGCAAACTACAGAAGTGAACATTGATTTTCTCACCAACACTTCAGACAACACCTGAAGTTACCATTCTGTTTGTAGGTACACAGTACCATAGTATCATAGAGAGGCAACTCTTCATACTTTTCAGTCTTCATCTAACCCCCTCTACATCAAACTTAGATTCCATTCCCTAGGGTCAAATGTACCAATGAATGAGAAGAAAGGAAGGAAATTATTGGGGAAAAGAGAGGGCCCCAAGAGCTTTGACCTTTTTTACAGAATCTCAGAGTTGGAGTGAGCTTAGAGTCACCTAATCTAATATGTACCTGGATAGAAATCCCCTTGTTAATATCTGTGACATGCAGTCACCTAGCCTTTACATAAAAATCTCTTATAATAAAGAACTCACTACCTTCCAAGGCAACCCATTACACTTTTGGATACATCTAATTATTAGAAAGTTTTTCCTCACAAGAAGTAAAAATTTGCCTCTCTGGAACATCTACTTATTGCTATGTGTTAACTAGAGCCAAGTAGTTCAAATCTTATCCCTTTTCCAAATGAAAATCCTTCACATTCTTGGAGATAGGTATCACACACCACAACCCCATTCAACTCCATCCCTGTAAGTCATATCTTTTCCTTGTTAACATCCTCAAGTTCTTCAGCTAATCCTATAGCATAGTCTTCTATCCCTTCAATGTTCCAAATCACCTTCTTCTAGGTACATTCCATATATAGAACCATAGATATATAACTCAAGTGAAATAGGCTCAGTTTCCTTTTGAGTCTTTCCAAAGGATCCTTCAAGACCATCCTGTTTCCCTTACCTCCCCAACCTGGTTCTCAAAATGAGGCTGGAGGCATTGTTTTATACAACCATGCTGCCTTTTTTGGTTTGTTTTTATTGTGTTTTTCTCTTTCTAAATCTAAAATATTCATTTGGATATGGCATTTACATGTTGGCTTTTCAATTCAATGCATATTTCTTGAGCCCTACCTACACAATCACATTTTTCCCAGTGATCAAGAATTTCCCTTGAAATTTGTACATGCTGAGAAGTCTCTCTTGAGAAACTGAATTCAGGTTACTATTGGCATACAAAAATTTGGTTCTCATTTATTAAGCCTCAGTGATGGTCTTATTAATAAAGTGCTGGCTTATTGTCAGATAAATGAATTCAAACACAACTTCTGATCCTGTGCCATCACTGAGAGGGAATTTCCAACCTGGGAATACCTCATGCTGATACACAGGAAGTCATGAATCCTTGATATAGGGAAAGGGTCTAGGGTAGCAACAAGACTGCTAGTTTTAATGTCAAAAGATTTAGATTCAAAACAAATTCCAGGCTATTCGCCACCTGTATGACCTTGGGGAAGTCACTGCCTTTCTCTGACCACCTCATTTTCCCTCACTCTCATATGATGCTAGACTATTCTCTCTAATGTCCCTTCCAGCTCTGATGATCTATGGAAAAGGAAACCAAGGAATTCTAATAATTGGGATTTTTCTAAAATTTATCTCCCATGCTTCATCCCATTCTAAAGTCCAGCAGATATGAAGATCTCCCTTACAAACTTTAAGATAGTCTCACAACAATCCCACTCTCTTAATAATAAATGAAACAATTTTCTAAAGAGAATTATTACTTCTCAGAAGCTAACAGGATAAAGGGTGAGAACAATTAAATTTACAGTTTCCACAAAACAAAAAGTGCTGTATGCATGTGTGCACACAAGTGTGTATGTGTGCATATGTATGTAACTGCTGCTAAGGAACAGTCTTGTCAGTTCATTGATAATTATGGTCCATTCATGAACAATGTCCTCTTGCAGGAAATTGGGGAAAATAAATATCTAAACCCCCCACTCTCACGGGCTGAAATCCCTGTTATTATTTTTTTTACAGGTGCTCATTGGTTAGTTATGACCTTCTGGCTTGTTGCTCAACAGAGTGACATCATAGATAGTACTTGTTGTTGGAGGTTGTTCAATCTGCTTGTAGGAGCTTTATATGTCTTCTGCTACATCAATTTCTGGGACAGCCCTTCCAGAAATAGAATGACCACATTTTATATGGTAAGTGATGCTTTTTCTTCAAATGAATTTACTTCACCAAACTTTTATTAAGCTCCTACTCTGTGTCAAGCAGTGATATTGAGGATATGAAGACAGAAATGAACAGTCCCTGCCTGCAAAGAGCTTAATTCTACAGAGGTGTTTTGGGGTTAATGGAGGAAAAATATGTCTAAGATAAATTAATATAAACTACATGCAAAATAAAACAAAGTGAATTATTCTTTTAAAAATGGATGACAGAAAATTTGAAAAACAAAAACTTTTGACTGATGAAAAACAGGGATGACAGTTACTTGGGTCCATGTGCCTTATTTGCCTCCCTCATTTTTGGTGGTACAATCTGGGTGGGTCTGGATAGGGAGATAATGGAGTAGAGTGGACATTTAACTGACATGTCCTAAAGCTAACATTTACCACAGAAGCAGGCTATGCAAAAGGAGGCCCCATAGAAAGGAAGAAAGAATTCCAAAGCTGAATTTCTAAACTAGAACTGAATGCTAAGTTAGGAGGAAAGGAAGAGGTTTCTTTGATGCCACAGTCAAGTAGATGAGTTAAAGTGTGGAAGAGAAGAAAGGACTGAGAATGAGCATAGATCCTAATTAGACAGGAAAGGGAGTAGTATTTATCTTAGCATTCTATTCCAACTTCTTTTAGAACTTTGACCTTAGCTAACATATAAATTTCTGGTTATTATGTAGTTGTTTTAATTAAAAATATATTTTTACATTGAAAGTTGGCATTAATAGTTATGCATCTGAGGGACTAGGGATAAGGAAGTGAGTTCAAGCAGAGAACCATCAACTGGAAAAGCATCTGCCTTACTGATGAGACAATATAACTCTAGGACTTACCCCCACCTGGTGGTAGCATACCTAAATCACAGGGGCCTTTCTTAAGTGATCAGTGGCCTTGAGACTGAAACTGAAAAAGTATATCATCAGTCATAAGATGCAATTCTATGAGAGACACCTAGGTGTTACACTTTCTTGTCACTGAGACACAGATGTTTTAGTGGGCCATAAATAGTACCAGGAAGTTTTCTGTGCGACAAGAACTGAGTTAATATTCAGGTAATAAATATGTGCTAATTGCCTACTAGTTGCTGGGCACAGTGCTAAGTGCTGGGAATACAGAGAATGGCAAAAAACAATCCATGCATTCAAGGAGTTCTTAGTTTAGTGGGGAAAGTAATATGCAAACAACTATGCTCCAAAAGAGGGAATGATATCATGGAAAGAGCTCAGGATTTAGCATTAGAAAATCCAGATTCAAATCCTGGCACTGCCACTTATTACCTATATCACCTTGGAGAAGACACTTAAGTATCCTAGATCTTAGTTACCTTATTTATGAATTAGGGTGTTAACGCATAATTCCAGAGTATAGATGATGAAACATGCTACCCATCTCCTGCCAGAGAAGTGATGGGCTCAGGATTCAGAATGACTACACATTTTTGGACCTTACCAATATAACAGTCTGTTTTGCTAGACTGCATATTTGTTTCATGGATTTTTCTTTTCAGTTGGGGTTGAGGCAGAGGGGAGAAGGAGGAAAGTTGAAGGGGAAGAGAAGAACTAGGGCTGGTACTAATATGTGGGAAGAGAGTAGAAAAAAAGACAAGAAGGAATTTCAGATAAGCAAGGCAATTTTGAAAGTTACATGTTGAGTTTGTTATATATTTGAAAAGAAATGCAGGCTCTACATAATAGAAACTGGCAGTTTTTCCTTTTGTCCTATAGTATCTATAGAAATCCTCTTCCATTATAGAGTATATATGAAAATGTTCATTTTATTTGGTGTTTGTGTTCAGAATTTTAAAAATAAAAAAGTAAAGAAATGAGGGGTGGTGGACTAGATATAAGTCCTTAAGATAAAATAAGATCTTATTCCAATTTATATCCTACCCCTGTGATCTTAGGCAATTACCTTATCAATTTGGACCTGCTTCCCCCATCTCTACCATGGGCACAGAAGTCCAGAGGAGGGACCCTGAAATGAGTGATCACCATGGGCCCTTCCATGTGTTTATATACTGCCAGCTGTAGACACCAATTTGTGTCTAAAAAGATAGGATAAGGTTGGGTTCTGGAATCCTTTATTGGGTGAGGAGGATGCATGCCTGCTGGAGCATGAGCCAGAAGAGCTGTGCTGACTCCATTTATTTTCATAGATAATGCTGATGGAGAACATAGTCCTTTTGCTGTTGGCCACAGATTTTCTGCAGGGAGCATCATGGGGTACCATATGGATGGCAGCAGGCATTGTGTCTGGATTTGTTATTGGTAAGAATGCCTGTCACTTTCCCAACACACTGACTTCTGTTTCCTCCAATGAACTTCGAGATGAGGGAGAATTGTCACTAGGACACTATTAATTGTAGGATGTAGAAAGGAAGAAACTTTTGGTGTTATATCCTAAAAAAGCCTGTGATATAAGCAGTTACCCAGGGCTACAAGATTCCATCTAAAAATAGGTATCAGAAGGATGTACCTTTTCTTTTCCCTTTGATTTCCAAAGGGCTTATAGGAACCTAAGATCATAGACAGAACTGGAAGGAAACTTTAAGGTCATCAGTTCAACCTCTTTGTTGAACAGATGAAGAAATTGCACCCCATAGAGTTTGTGACTTGCCCAAGGTCATGCAGGTAATTAGTGATAGGACATCAAATCAGGTTCCTCAAGATTTTCTAGCCCAACCCCCAGATTGTACAGTAGGGATACTAAGGCCTAGAAAGTACCCAGGGCCACAGAGATAGTAGCAGAGCTGGGATATAAACCCACACCATCTTAGTCTTTAACTCCAACTTCAATACATGTTCTATTCAACAATGAGCACTTACTAAGTATTTTTATGTGCCAGGCACTATGCCAGGTACCAGGGATACAAAGGCAAAAAGAAAATAGTCCCTCAAAGGACTGTTAGTCCTCAAGGAACTAACATGCCATTAGAGGGTGTCAGACCACATAAACCCAGATGAGTATATGTGAAATAGGGCAGGCACCATGGTATAATGAATATGGTTATGGTTGGTGGACTTGGAGCCAGGAATTCTCTGAATTGAAATCTTGCCTTCATACACTCTAGGTAAATCACTTAACCCCTGTGGGCCTCTGTTTTCTTATCTGTGTGAGGGGGTTAGACTTGATGACTTCTAAAATCCCTTCCAGCTCTAAATATACAATCTTATGATTCTGTAGTTGCAAAGGACTGTATTTGGGTGGAGGTGGGATACTGTGATATGTTTAAGTTCAGTTGCTCATGTGCAGATGTTTCCATACCATTTTCCATAGTAGGCAGGGGGGAGGTTTTGGTTGCCCAATAAAGTAACAGGGCAGACATCCCTCAGGATTAGCGAACTAAACCCTGGAATCAGAAAGGGGAACTATGATGAGGGAACAGAGTGATCCAGAGTTCACTAGGCCTGAAAACAAGATATCAAAAGGGTCAGTGCAAGAGGTAAGCTAAGGTCTTGCATGGCAGGCATTAGCAAAGGTTTAGACATCATTGGCGACAGACATCTGCTTCTCCACAAGCTGCTGTTTGGCAGCTCAGGATGACTTTCATGATCTTCCCTTCCTTCTCCTCTGAAGGAACTCTACCCTGATACCGTACCAGGCTGAGATAACATCAAAGATATAGCAAAGGAGACTTGAATTTAAGTTCAAGGAATGAGCTTGGTCTGCTTCTTTATTTGCTTGGTTCCATATGGGGGAGTTGTGTTGTGCTGGGATTGCCTTTTCATAAAATACCTCCTGTACAGCAACAGACTTTCAGAGTTAGAAGGAACCTCAGGGAGCAAATAGCCATTTTTCTAATCTGATCTCACTAGATAGTCCTAGAGGTCCCTTCCAACTCTGAAATACTGATTCTGTAAACTTATGCCTAATAAGAATCCCAAGTACAATGCATTTAACAAATGGTTATCCAGCTTTGGCCTGAAAATCTCTGATGAGGAGGGAGGTATTGCAGTGTAGAAGGTCTTTTGGTGGGTTCTTACAAAGTCAGAGATGAACTTTCAAATATTCTATCTTGGCTAAAAAGGAAGGGATAGAGGTGGGGAGCTAGGGCAGGGAATTTTAATAACCTGACTCCTCCTCCTTAAAGGGAAGTCTGGGAGATAGGGGTAGAGAGCAAGACCTGATTTTCTGCCTTCCCTTCTCAAGTCCATTGAGAAGGGAAGGCAGACTATTTATTTTAGGATTTTTACAGACTCACAGAATGTCAGAGTCAAAAGAATGCTCAGAAACTTTTTTTTCTAGTTAATACCTGAATAAGTTATAGAGATATAGATTTTTTAGGAGCTCTAGTGAGAAGTTTTTCCTTACATTAGCCAAAACTGCACCTTAGCAACTTCCTCCCATGGGTCCTAGTTCAACCTTTTGGGACTATGCAAAACAAGGCTAATCCCTCTTCTATATAATAACCTTTCAGATATTTGAAGACAGCTTTCATGTTCCCCTAAGTCTTTTCTTCTCCAGGCTAAACATCTCCATTTCCTTCAACCAGTTCTCATATGACATAGTCTCAAGGCCTTTATCATGATGGTGATTTATCTGGTTACCATGTGCCAGAGATGGGGCCCAGTTCTCCTCATTCCACTTTGATAATATAGTATGTGTTTCATGTAGTAAAGAAATGAATATGTACATGTAAAATACACATATTTGTGTGCAGATAGATAGATGATCATGGGCAAACTGCTCAACCTCTCAATGCTCTAGATAATTCTCTAAGACTGCAAGTTGCAGATCAATTACCCATCTGGTTTCTGGAGGAAGTTCACAGACCATTAAAATCATGGGCCCAGACTAAAATATGTAATCATAATGGCTAACATTTATATAGCATTTTAAAGTTTGCAAAGTGCTTTACATATTTTTTTCATTTGATCCTCATACTCTGAAAGGTAAGTGCTACTATTATCCCTATTTACAGATGAGGAAACAGGCTGATAGAAAAAAACTAAATGAGTATCTGAAGCTGGATATGCATTTGTCTTCCTTTCTCTAGGACCAGAATTTTATCTACTCTATCACCATTTGTCTATATGTATATGATTTGTTTATTACTATAAATGCACATAATATGTATACATATACACATATATTTGTATAGGATCATTAAAACTGGAAGGAACCTTAGAGTTCGTCTAATTCAATTCCTTCATTTTAAAGATAAGGAAAACTTGGATTGTCCAAGGTCACATAGGACTTTTCTGTGCTCCAATAGCTGTGTGACTTAGGCAAGTTCATTCATTTTCCTGGGTTTCAGCTTCTTCACTGGTGAAAGGA
Organism: Gymnobelideus leadbeateri; assembly: GCA_011680675.1. Taxonomy (NCBI): domain Eukaryota; kingdom Metazoa; phylum Chordata; class Mammalia; order Diprotodontia; family Petauridae; genus Gymnobelideus; species Gymnobelideus leadbeateri. The sequence goes on along the minus strand of WOXC01000930.1, from coordinate 794,718 downwards.
AAGGCTGACCTATCCAAGCTCTAAACTCTTACAGAGTTATCTAAAATTCAGATTCACCAACTTCCCCATAGTCTTTCCCCAAGTCTCATGCTGCTTATGATGATAGACTTGAAATGAGGAATTCCAACCAGTAAAACAGGAAGCTTAAATCAGTGTGGGAGGGTGGCTGGAAAATATTCTGTTAAACAAATTATTGCCATAGTCAACACATCTGACAAAAATAAATTGAGCTAACAAAAAGTTATTAAAATGTTTTTGTTCAACGGAAGCATTGTTTTGGTTGTGGAAATTCCATGCCCTGGAGAGCTCCTGAGGAGCTGCCTGAAACTACCTTTAAAATGTTTTACGTGTAAAATACACACATTTGCGTGTGCAGATAGATAGATGATCGTGGGCAAACTGTTCAACTTCTCAATGCTCTAGACAATTCTCTAAGACTAAGTTTCAGGCCAATTACCCATCTGATAATCATTTCAGGGATTCTGTTGTCCCTTAGAATACACTAACCAGTCTGTTTGTGAATGTTTTTAGAGCTAACTCATCACCGTGTATATGAAATTATGACCTTTAAGAAACTGTATACACACACACAGACACACACATTCACACATATACTCCTTCTATTAGTACAGTTATTTAACTAGAGCCACTATCAAAGAATTCATCCCAGAATCAACAGCCCTAAAACGCTATTCTTTTTTTAAAAAAAATTTGAAACTATTCTAATTTAATACTAAGCTTTTCTTCAGGAGGAGATTAAAAATTGTTTAGACAACCAAAAATCCAATGAGGTACAACTCATATTGGTTCAACAAAATTGTATTAGGTATCTGATACATGCAAGGCTCTATCCTAGTACACTAGTGTAGTGGGTAGAATAATAGACTCGAGACAGACAGAGTACTAGATGCTGGAAGACATTAGTTCAAATCATACTTCCTATACTCACTAGCTAAATAACTGATTTAGGGCAGATCATTTAACCTCTCAGATTCTCAGTTTCCTCATCTGTAAAACAGGTAAAGAGCATCTGAATTATTATAAGAATCAAAGGGAAGTATAGGTTAAGCATTTGACAACCTTAAATTGATAGAAATGTTAGTTAATCTAGGCACTGGTGACACAAGAACGAAAATAAAGTAGTCCCTGCCTTCAAGGAGTTTCCATTCTGCTTGAGGAATATAACATGGGAAGGCAGTATGGTCCACAGGAATGTATACTAGATCTGGAATCAGATTCTCTATCTGTCCCTTGCTACCTATATGACCTTGGACAATTCAAAATTGGGCTGGACCTCAGTTTCTTCACTGGTAAAAATGAATGGACATGGGGTGGCTAGGTGGTGCAGTGAATAGAGTACCAGCCTTGGGGTCAGGAGGACCTGAGTTCAAATCCGGTGTCAGAATTTGACTAAACACTAAACACTTACTAGCTGTGTGATCTTGGGCAAGCCACTTAACCCCAATTGCTCTGCCTTCCCCCTCCAAAAAAAAAAAAAAATCAATGGATTATACCAGAGCATAGAATCCTAGATTAAGAGCTGGTAGTAAACTTTGGAGGTTGTATATTCCACAATTACAACAACATTTTTTACAAATGAGGAAACTGAGGCCCAGAGAGATTAAATAACTTGTCAAAGGTCACACAGGTGGCAGAGCCAGGATTCAAACCCAACTCCTCCCACTCCAGTTCCTCAGTACCATGTGACTTCCCAAAGATCACCTTTTCCATTCTAAGTCTGTGATTCACCACACAAAGATAAGTCAGTACAAGGATAGCTGAGGATGGAACAGACATTAATACCTGGGTGGATCTGGCAGTCTGACGGCTCCTACAAGAGCCCTCTTTTGATAGTCATGTCAAAATGCCTTTAAAAGTCCCTTACTTGTGAGATATTGCATTCCATTAGGAAGATAATAGGACTTCCAATGAATAACCTCACTTTTTTTTGGTCTTTTTCAGGCTGTGCCTCACTCATAATTTATTACAGCCAGCTACACCCCAAATCCACAGAAATCTGGCAGGGTTTTATTAGTAAGTTCTGTGGCAGTGATAAAACAGAAAAAGAGCCTTCTTCCTTTCACTGTGCAAACCCTTGTGAGGAAAGATCAGAGAGTCTAGGCTTGTATCCTGTGGAAGACTCCAAAGCATCGTATCAGGGGAATTCCCTTAGCATGGAGTGGGGAGCTTCTCTTAAGAGCCAGGCTATAAGGGATAAGTCTACTATCAAATGGCACCACCATTGGCTGCTGGTGAAGCTGGCCTTAAAAACTGGAAACATGTCTAAGATCAATGCAGCCTTTGGCAATGGTGGCCTTGGCTGTGTTTGCCCACCCATCTATGTAACAACTAAATGCTTTGGACCAAAAATGCAGCTTTCATTTTCAGAGAAAGAATTCCCTTTACCTCAGAAACAACATGTGACAACACTACATCAAAGTTCGTGGCAAAAAGATTCTCAGACTGAAGATGTCCCAGAAAATAAAGAGAACCTTTTGGAAACATCAAGTTATATCACTCTTTCAAGTAGTCAGCATGACCATGCACACTCCCAGAAAATGATGCCTGTCACTGCACAAGAAAGACCTCTGAAGGAAAAGGGGTCTATCATTTTGCAAGGTGACTTCTCATTGAATAAGTGTGATGCTCAGGAAGAAGGTTGCAGAAATCAAAACACAGTGCCTTGGAGGCAAGAGAAGAGTGATACAGAAAGTCCCACTGGACAGGTAGGAGTAGGGAGAGGAAAAGAGAACTCCACATTCTACTTCAGTGCTACAATGGAAGGGGCTGCACCCTATCACAAGGAACCTAGGACATCTCCACAGGTCTCCCACAGGCAAGTGGAAATAGAAAAGGATCAGCAATCCAAGTCTGACTCTAATTACTTGGCATCAAAACCATTTCCCGTCACTGTGGCAAACATCAGCCCAATATTAGGCACAAGCACAACCACCCATTTATGGCGTAGCATAGGCCTTTATGACAGGAGTCAGTGTAGTCTACCTGGAGTGTCTTCTGCAGGCTCAAGGTGTGGGGGACCTCAGGAGCTCTGGAGGGCTCCAGGAAACCACGACCTCTCTGTTAGTACTTGGTTTTCCATGATAAGGAGCAAACTGAGGCCTTCAGAGGAACCATGTTTTACATCCACTCCCAAATCAGAACCCAAAAAAGATGGTGACAGTCTGAGGGAAAGATTAAGGCAAGAAACAAGCCTATTTTCTGGCTGAAGGCATGGAAATCCTTGTTTCAGGATATTCCTGGAACAGTCAAAGATACAGAAAAAAGTTTCCAATATGTAGGATGGGTCTTCAGGAAAACTTTGAAGAGGATGTGGAAATGGAGCGAGAAGATATTGATGGGTTGTAATGCATACTAGGAAAGGAAGATCAGTGAGATTGCAGAAATATTGAAGTGATGACCACGATTGAAGGCAATTATAGATTGATTGGTAATAAATATACAACACGTATCAATAGCAGCATTAGAAGTTGTATTTTTACCTTTGGACTTTTTTATTGAAAACCAATGTATAACACAAGAATCCCTGTTCTGGCTTTGGTGATTTAGCAAAGTGTTTTTGTTTGTTCATCCCTTCCTTTTTTGTTGTTGCTTAAAGTATTAGATGTTCCTTCATTAAGGACAAGCTAATAATCACCCAACATGGTATATCCTGGTCCCTTTTTACCAACTTTTCTACACTTCTCTCCTCCTCCCATTCCCAAGAAAGAATATTTCCTAGACCTGAGACACTAACCAAACTCAACTTTTAAGAAGCATAAGGTTCCCTCAACTTTATGGTGGTTGTTTCTGACTAATTCTCTTAAAGAAGGATAGATTTATAACTCAAAGGAGGATGTTTAATAGTACATCCAGGCAGAAAGCAAGGCAGTCAGTCTGATAGGGCCACTGGTGCTGCCTGCCCATGATGCTATTACCCTTATGAATCTCCAGGTACTCTGTCAGTACTGGATACTATGCGGAAAGTTTGGCAAAGATGCTGTAGTATAAATCATGATGATGATGATAGTATTTTAAAAGCAATTTAAGTAGCAAAGTGATTCTCATGTACTATTTCATCCTGTCCTCACAACAACAATGCAGTAGGCGCTGTAATTATACCATTTTACAGATGAGGAAGCCAAGGAGCTCTGTCTATATAGGGCAGTGGAAGGAATGCTTAGAATGCTTAGAACCAAAGGATCTAAGTTCAAATTTGACTCTTCACTTACTACCTGTGTGGCCTTGGTTAAATCTTTTAACCTTTCATCCTCAATTTCCATATAGGTAAAATGGGATACTCTATGACCTCTAGGAACCCTTCTAGTTCTAGATCTAGGAACCCTAACTTACTCCAGACAACTTCAAATACCCCTAAAATCTATCTACCCTCTTGTCTCCCCACCATTTACAATCATTAGAGTCAACCCATGACACATCAGAAGAGAGCTTAAGCGGTTTGCACTATATTGTATAACTACAATTTTGAATTTGGCATAGAAAATGGAAAGCTTTTATAGGAATACATTTTTAGCTCTTGTTGAATAATTATTGGGACATTTGGTTTCTCCTGCCTTTTGATAGAGCACATCGATCAATCAGCCAAGCATTTATTAAGTACTTACTATGTACCAGGCACTGGGCTAGGCTCAAGGGATACAAAAGCAAAAATGAAACAATCCCAACCCTCAAGAAGCCTCAAGTGGTAAGTGGTCAGTGACAAGCATTAAGTGCTTACTAGGTACCAACCACTGGGGATAAATAGAAAAGCCAAAACAAACAAACAAAAAACCCACAATCTCTGCTTCCAAGAAAAGAACATTAAAGGAGGATAAAATAGAGGAGTCTTCTCTAACTGCCTTACAAAAGCTAATTGTTAATTACATTACAGAAGTCACAATCACTACAAATCATGGCTTGACTTATTGTTTTGTTAATTGTCTAGACTTATACTAATGCATATTAAATTTGAAGTGTCTGTGAATACCTTTTTTCTCTCTGGGAGCTCAGTTGTTAAATGTTTGCCAGCATACCAGCATACCCCTATATTGTTCTATAAACCTTGCTTGAGGGCAGCAGGAATGGAGTAGAATGCTCAGTGAATAATGTCATCACCAAACTGGAGGTCAGGTGACTGAAAGTTAATTAAAATTTTTGTTGTTGCTCAGTTGTGTCCGACTCTTCCGTGATCCCATTTGGGGTTTTCTTGGCAAAAATACTGGACTGGTTTGCCATTTCCTTCTCCACATTTTACAGGTGAGGAAATGAGGCAAATAGGCTTAAGTGACTTGTCCAAGGTCGCACAGCTAGGAAGCATCTGATACCAGATTTGAACTGAGAAAGATGAGTCTTTCTGACTTCAGGTCCAGCAAACTAAGTTTGCCACAGTTGCAATTTCATCTAGTTACCATTCCAGAAGAAAGGGAGAGATAATCATGACAGATGTTCTACAGGGCTGTAGTTTTCATTGGGAAAGATAAGAACATGTAGCCTAAGAAGGTGCCTTGAATAAGTCACATAACTAATGAGTGAATGAGGCATAATTCAAAGTTTTGTCTTCCTGATTCAAATCCAGTATACCACCCACTGTGCCAGCATGGTACTTTTCACATAGTAAGTATCTATAAATATTTGTTGAACTAAATGAATTGTATTGAACTGGATTTGTGTTTTGTTTTGTTAAACAATATCCAGTTTTTAATTTACTGATATTGGAGGTGTAATTTTCAATTGGCAGGGTTTCCAACTTTAAAAAAAAAACAAACAATTTTTTTAGTTCAATTGTGTCTGAGTCTTCCTGACCCCGTGGACTTTTCCCCCATGGGATTTTCTTGGCAAAGTTACTAGAGTGGTTTACCATTTCATTCTCCAGTGTGTCCCTATTTCATAATTGAGGTGTTGAGGCAAATAGGGTTTAAGTGACTTGCCCAGAGTTACACAGCTAGTAGAGTGTCTGAGGCAGGATTTGAACCCAGATCTTCCTAATTCCAAGCCCTACCCACTGCACTACCTAGATGCCCTACAACAATATTTAGGGGCTATTGACTCAGAGATAGTGGTAAGAAGGACAAGGAACCAGCAGAGACTTCACTAATCATTGTGACACATACTTGTCACTCAGGATATAAGTCCAATTTAATTATCCTTTCTAGCCTAGGAAAGTTTCAGGGAAGTCCATCAAGACATCCTACTTGCTACTTCCAGTGTCATTCAGAATCCATGACAACAACAAAACCGCCTCGCTGTTGAAATTAAGATAGTGAGAGATCTACATATAGTTAACACCTAAGGTAGCTGAATATGATCAGATTGCCCTTTATGAGTTCTCCCCTAGAGAACTTGCCCTGGTAAAATGCCACAGTCATGGTGAAAGGAATGACCCAGGCATCAGTTTCCTCATCTGTAAACTAAACAGGTTAGAATAGATGGCCTCTGGAAGTTTCTTCCCTCTCTAAACCAAAGATCCTATGAAAGCCTTGCCCTGTTATCTATGATTTGTATGGACAAAGGAAGAGGACTGAGGAACAGAATTCAAATGAAGTCTCATTAGACCCTTCATAGGTCTCAACACCACAGTAATTCATCTAAACAGGGGCTGCTTTATTTATAAAAAGCACAGTCACTGCCTAATGGGTCAGTCAAACTGACCCATTCCATATCATTTGTTTAATCCCTCCTTTTTTCCTTATTACTGTGTTGTGGTTGAAACCTGGTGTTAGGGGAAGGAGGAGGATGGGAAGGGAATGACTTCCATAATGTGTTTGTGCTGTAATGCCACACGGCTCTTCAGTGAGAGAAGTAGAACAGATAAAGAAGAAAGATGACCTGATGGACCCTTACTGGGCATGTCTGAAATAGCGGTGGTATATTAGGAAGTGAATTTGAGAAGAAAGGGATCTTGGGTGCCACGACTCAGTCACATCCATGTTTAAGGTCATGGAGAGAAGAGCGTCCAAACAGAACTTTAAGAGCAGAACCTGCACTAAGGAGTGAGTTGAGTTGTAGGCACTTGAGGAGAGTGGGTTCTAGGCAAGACAATCAGGCATCCATTGCCTTTGTAGCTGGATAGAGAGGTTATGTAGCCCCAAGGATTGCTCGTGCTCTAATAAGAACTGTGGGAAGAATGGCACAGGGTATGGATGGCAGAGGACTAAGAAATTAAATGGGATTATAGATACCACAAAGAGAAAGGGGATACCACAGAGGATAGGTTGACGGACTTGAGCATAAGAAGACATGGATTCAAATCCTATTTCAGAAGCTTGCTATGTGATACTGGGCAAGTAATTTAACTTCTCTGTACCTCAGTTTCTTCATCTGAAAAATAAGGAATATAAGAATGGTTTTCCTTCCACCTTCCACCTCTAAATCCATGGTCTAGTAAAAGTAAGCACTATTCCTGCCACGGTGGAAATTTTGCTCTGCAGCAAAGTCCCATTTGTCCCATGATCTTGTTCTGGGGTAACAAAGTGGTTTAGTGGATAGCGCACCAGGTCTGAAGTGAGAAAGACTCATCTTTTTTACTTCAAATCTGGCCTCAGACATTTATTAGCTGTTTGACCCTAGGCAAGCCACTTTGTTTTCTCAGTTTCCTCATCTGTAAAATGAGCTAGGGAAGGAAATGGCAAACTACTCTAGTATCTTTGTCAAGAAAACTCCCAATGGAGTCACAAAATGTCAGACACAACTAAAATGACTGAACAACACCAGTCCTGGTTCTGTAAGAAAACTTGTTCACTTCTCTGAGTCTCATTTTCCTCAGTGTGGTGGAGGCAAAGGGTATATAATGATACCTTCCCTGCTTTTTAACTTGTTTTATTGTGAAAAGGAGTGAGAGAAAGTCTGTTAGTGTACCATAAAGTAGAAAAATGAGGGGCCATTATAAGTCATATGATAACAGGAAAAACATTCCAGAATTCTGCCATAAAACCATCTTACTCATCCTAACCATTATTTTCCTTTCAACTTTAGACTGGCTGCCCAAATCTTGCAATCTCCTGATTCATATCTACCAACCTTTCTCATTGTCCTCTTTGTGTTTCAAAGTTCTCCATCTAGCTCCTAAAATGGATAATCCCTTAAAACAGGTATTCTTCTCTTGGAATCTGCATAGCCCCAAGGGCATTGTAGATACATTTCAGAGGTTCTGGAATTTGGTTGGGGAAAAATGTACATCTTTACTTCAATACAATTGGTTTCCATTACTTTCCAATACAATTTATTTCTTTCCTTTTACAATACTATGAATTTCACCAGAGAGCTCACCAGGTTACCAAAATGGTCCATGACACAAAAGACGATGAGAATTCTTGACATGCATGTATCCCAAGGAACTTGCATATATGTATGTATGTATGTATGTATGTATGTATGTATGTATAAGAACTGCAACAATGTAAACAGAATAGCCAAAAAATTGGAAATAAATGTTGCAAAATTACAAAGAACAAACAGCACCAAAGAAGAGCTGTAAGAAGACGTTCTTGCCCTACACATTTGTGCAGTGGTTGGAGGTTCACAGGTATGGGACATTGCATATGTTCTCAGACATTGTCAATGTATTGATTGGTTTTTCTGAGTTTTTTTTTCTCTTCTCTTTTTCTTTAAGAAATTCTTTGTTATATGGGATGGCGCTTTGGGAGAGGGAAGAAAAAGGGATTCTAGGAGAAATGTTTGCAATATAAAAGCAAAAGATGTCAATAAAAATTATTTTTAAAAAAATCCTTGCTCTACAGGATTCTGTAAATGAACCTTTTTTTTTTTTTTATCCAAGCTACTGAATTTTGTCTTGCTGACTTTTACTCCTAATTGTGCACCATATGGGGCTTTAAAAATGACTTGTTGACTTCCAGGAGCCAAGATAGCAGAGTAAGTAGTAAATTGCTGTCTCTCCCATATTCACCTCTAAAGAACTAAACAACCATAAAATAGTGCCCAGAACAAATCCTGGAACAGCAGAGCCAATAGAAGGACCAGGTGGAGCAGGCTTTTAGTTCAGGAGAATTAGAGGATCCACAAAAATGGTCCATGTTACGTCAGTAAAAGGAGAGCACAGTCCAAGACAGGAAGCATCCTAGCAAACCAGCAGCAGAAACCAGATGGGGATCCTGAGTCCTAGGGTGGTGGGGCAGGCAAGCCAACACCCCCCCCCCAACCCCCATGTGCCTCAGCACAACCAGGGGAACTGGCACATTACATCTCATAGCACCACCATGTGCTTCAGCACATTCCTGGGTGGGTAGGAATCCTCCAGCAGCTGGACCTCCAAGAAGAATCAAAACAGAGGAAAAAAATAGGCCAAAATTCCTAATGAATGCTGATGCAAAAGTTTAAATAAAATATGAGCAAAGAGATTATAGTAACATATCATGAGAATATTATACTATGATCAAGTAGAATTTATACCAGGAATGTAAGGCTGGTTCAATATTAGGAAAACTATTTGACCACATCATTAACAAAATTAACAGAAATCATATGATTATTTCAATAGATGCAGAAAAGGTTTTTGATAAAACACAACACCCATTCCCTTTGAAAGCACTAGAAAGCATAAGAATTAATGCAGTTTTCCTTAAAATGAGAGGTAGCATCTATCTAAAACCATCAGCAAGCATTATATATAATGGAGATAAGATAGAAGCATTTCTAATAAGATTAGGAATGAAACAAGGCTGTCTATGATCACAACTATATTCAATATTGTATTAGAAGTGTTAGCTTTAGCAATAAGAGATTGAAGAAAGAAATTGAAGGAATTAGAAGAGGCAATGAAGAAACAAAGCTATCACTCTTTGCAGCTAATATAATGGTATGCTTAGAGAATCCTAGAGAATCCAAAAAAAAAATACTTGAAATAATAAACTACTTTAGCAAAGTTGATGTATATAAAATAAATCCATACAAATCATCAGCATTTCTACTAACAAAGCCCAGCAGCAAGGGATAGAAGAAAAATTTCCTTTAAAATAACTGTAGAAAATATAAAATATTTTGGAGTTTACCTGTCAAGACAAACCAAGGAACTATATGAACATAATTAGAAAACACTTTACACACAAATAAAGTCAGATCTAAACAATTGAAAAAATATCAATTGCTCAGGGGTAGGATGAGCTAATATAATAAAAATGACAACTCTATCTGTATTAACGTATTTATTCAGTGCCATAACAATCAAATTACCAAAATATAATTTTATAGAGCTAGAAAAAATGACAACAAAATTCATCCAGAAGAACAAAAAACCAAGAATATCAAGGGAATTAATGAAAAGAAATGCAAGGGAATGTGGCATAGCCATACCTGATCTTAAACTGTATTATAAAGCATCAGTCATCAAAACTATTTGGTTCAAGCTAAGAAATAGAGTGGTGGATCAATGGAATAGGTTAGTTATACAAGACACAGTAGTCAATGATTATAGTTAATATGACAAAAAAGGAAAAAGATAAATGTTGGAAAAGATGTGGGAAAATTGGAACACTACTGCATTGTTAGTGGCATTATGAAGTGATCTAATCATTGTGTTACCATAGTAACTTAATTTTGTTTGGGGGTTTTTTTTTGCTTTTCAGAGGGCAATTGGGGTTAAGTAACTTGCCCAAGGTCACACAGCTAGGTTTTTGTTTGTGTGTGCCTTAAGTGTCTGAGGCCGGATCCGAACTCAGGTTCTTCTGACTCCAGGGCCGGCACTCTACTCACTGCGCCACCTAGCCGCCCTGTATTTCTTGACTTTTAACTCTGTGCTAAACTGGAGCTCTGATTCTGGGTTTGGGGGAACATTCTCCCAGCTTCAGAGTTTTTTTTACAGCTGTTTTCAGAGCTAGTTGTGGGGGTCTGTAAGCTTTCTCTTCTTCCAACGTGGTATGATCTAATGAGAAGAGTGTTCCTTCTCTCCTGGCCTATGCTCTGGTCTGTTAGTAACCACAAGTGTTCTTTTCTACCTTGGTGTTGTGACCAGGGTTCCCACTTTCCTGCAGCTGCAAACTCTTGTGTCTTGGTGCTCCTCACCTTGGGACAGCCACCCAGGACTACAACCCAGATCCAAGTATGGATAATACAACTGAGTCCACTAGAAAAGGGACTCATGTAATCTCCTTCTGACTACTTGTCCAATCCCCTTACCATCTGTGGATTGAGAACTCAGAAAGAAGCCAGGGCTAATAGTTATTCAGTTGCTCCCAAAGCCTGCTCTTGGTTTTTTGGGACAGATGTTTCTTGCCAATCATCTAAATTGTCTTCAACTGGAAAATTGTTTCACTGTCTTTTTGTGGGTTTTGCTCCTCCAGAATTTATCTGGGGGCATTATTCACTGCTATTTGGAGGGGAATTTAGGAGAGCTCAGGTAAGATAAGCCCCTACCTTTTTTCCACCATCTTGGGTCTGTCCCACATGAGATATTTGTAAAGCACTTATTTAGTACAGTGCCCTGCACATAGTTATCACCATTTAATACTTGCTATTGTTATCATTTAAATGTTCGTTCCACAATTTAGCTCCAAATATATGGATTCTTCCCCTCTGGTTATCCCTCAAGTTCTGCAAGGTCACATAAGAACAGTATCTGCTGCAAAGGGATGCTTTGGATAAGCCTCATGGATCCTGAGTAGCTCTCTCCTAGAGCAGCCATCTACCATTAAAGATAATCTGATATAAGTTTCTCATTTTGTGTTAGGGGAAACAGAGATGCAGAAAGCATAAGTGAACTACAAAAGGTAACACAAAGAATCAGTGGTAGAACTAGGTCTCAAACCCAATTCTTTTGCCGCTATGTCCACTTTTTCACTATAACAGTATGATTAGATGTACTGATATCTCTAAGGTCCCTTCCAGCCCCAAGGGCCCTCAAAGCTCCAACCATGAAATGGTTTTGTTCTGTTTGATGTTCCCAAATAACCAGAGAATCAGATAAAAATCCATGTAATTGTTTGGCCTGATCACTTATATAGTGGGTTGGTGTTTGGGGATTTTTTATTTTGTTTTATGGGTTCTGTGAGTTTTTTTTTCTTACTTCTGCTATTTAACTCCAGCATTTTACCTTCTTTTTTCATTGTTTTTTTTTTTTGTTCTCTGAATACTTTTTTTTTTTAGCAAAATGTTGATCAGACCAGAATTTGACATTGAAAAAAAAATTTATTCTTCCAAATGGTCTCATTGTCCTCTCTAAACATCTAAAGCTAGAAGGCAATGTGAATCAGGGGTGGGGTATGGTGGGAGAAGGAAATAAGCATTTATTTAGTACCTACTATATGACAGTCACTGTGCTAAGCACTTAACAATTATCATTTCATTTGATCCTCTCAACAACTCTATGAGATAGGTGCCATTATAATCCTTGTTTTACACATGAAGAAACTGAGATAGAAGTCTTTTAGGATCACAGAACTAGTAAGTGCTTGAGGCTGGATTTGAACTCAGGCCTTCCTGACTCTAGGTCCAGCATTTTATCTATTTTGACATCTAGCTACCCTAGGAATAATGGATAAACAATCAGTCTCAAAATCAGGTATAACTGAATTCATGACCTGTTGTTGACACACACTAGCTATATGATCCTGGGCAAATCTCTCAATCTCCCAGTGCTCCTGGCAGCTGGAGCCCCAAGATCATAACTTGCAGAGCAAGCAGATGTAAGTCTGTACTGAGAAAGGGAGTATCCTCACCAAGACTATTTGCCAGTTTGTCTGGTTAAAAATAAAGTGAAAATACCCAAAGCCCAAGTCATATTTCCTCCTCAAGTATTATTTTTGTTCATTCCTTCAAATCTCTTCAAATCTCTTTTCTGTTTAAGATATCTTATGAAAGCACATGACTGAAATGATACCAGCAATAACAATAATAATTGGTATTTCTATTATAGTACACTATTATAGTACACTTGCCATACAATATCATATTTGAGCCTCACAACTACCCTGTGAAGGGATAGTAAAGAGATGGTTATTCTCATTTTACAGATGAGGAAACTGAGGTAGAAAGGGATTAAATAACTTGCCTATGGCCACACAACTAGCCACTATCAAAGGCGGGACTTCCTGGCTCCAAGTTGAACACTGTATCCACCATGCCATACTGCTTCTTAAATCATCCAGATTTATCCACTATTTCCTGATTTGGGGGCTTACCCTAGCATAGCCCTATCTGAGTTTGGAGTTTGGATCAATTATCAATGTTTTCTGTAATATTGATTTCCAGAATCAAAATAATATTAATCATTATCTTCGGACTATCCAAACAGCCAGTGGGATAGGAAATGCCAAATAAAATCCAATTTTACAATCCAGATCGAGAGCTAAGGATATATCCCATGGAAAAATACCATGGAAAAAAACCATAATTTTGACCACACAGATACATTCATTATGGTGTAGTCATAACTACAGCATTGACCCTCAGGGTTTCCATCACAAATGGGGATACAATTATTTCCAGCTGGAATACACCACTGACAGGTTTTCTGTCCCATGAGAATTTTAATGATTTGTTCTGCAAATTGAGGGTGGGGATAGGGAAAAAGGGGCCAGGAAAAGAAAGAAAGACATGGAATTTTATACTTAGCTATTTCTTTAAATTGAAACCACACACACAAAATAATAATCTATAACCAGCCAAGAAAGCTGATCAAAATGACATAATGACAACCCGAAAGTGGGGAAATTAATGTGGTGTACCAGAAAGGGTCCTAGCCTTGGAATCAGATGTCCAGGCTTGGTTTGGCCATCAACAAGCTGTATGAACTTGGATAAATCCCATCTTCTCTGGTTCTTCATTCCTTCATCAGCAAAAAAATGGAAAATAATACCTGCCATTCTCATCACACATGGTGGTTATGAACAAAATGCTTTGTATATTGTAAAGTTCTAGAGAACTGTAAGATGTTAAAATCAATTCAGCAAACTGATTCAACAACTACTGTGTGCCAGACACTGCTTAGTGCTGGGGATATAAAGACAAAATAAAAACAAAATTTTTAAAATAGTCTCTGCTCGGGGTGGCTAGGTGGCACAGTAAGAGCACCAGCCTCAGAGTTGGGATGACCCAGGATAGAATCCGGCCTCAGAAAATGAGCACCCACACATAAATAATGACTGGCCATGTGACCTTGAGCAAGTTACTTAGCCCCAGTTGCTTTAAAAAAGAAAAAAGAAAGAAAGAAGATGTAAGAGACCAAACCTTCTTCCAGTTGAAGGAAAAAGACTCTGGGAACATATGAAAAGAGAGGAGGTCTCCATCATGTCCCTATCCCCAGCTTGCTACACTAGAGACTTCAGGGAGCTTCCCCTTGGGTGAGATCCAGGACCCTCTCTCTCGGTTGAGCTGAGTTATCTCACTTACAATGGGAGAGCTCCTTCACTCTGTGTTGTCTGATATATGTTCTCTTATGTAGACCTTCTCTAATTTCTGTTTCGTTATGTGCATTCATTGTAGAACTAGAACTTGGTAAGAAAGGGGTTTTCTCATCTATAAAATGAAGCAAACTAAATGCTTTCTACAACCCTTTCCAGTTCTAGTAGCTTATAATCCTTTAATACATAGATCATTGTATAGAATGTGATCGTTTTTGAAAAAATTATCACAGCTGATTTGTTTCTCTGTTTACACATCTGGAGAATGGGAACAATGGTCGCAAACCATTTCCGTATTGAACTACATCTTTTTCCTACAGGTACACAAAAACTCCAGACTCTGCATGGTGCCATATGTGAATTTATCCATGGCTCAGATCCTGAGGTCCTCACTCAAGTCCTTACTGATCTGATGGCATAAGAACAGCTGTTGTAGTTTCAGCTCCTTCCCTTGACACTGTAGTTGCTTCTGCAGCATTCTACGTCCAAAATTATCTCCCTCCTCCCATTGTATTTTCTCTAGCTATGTTCCTTAACCCATTTTATGGAATAAGAAACCAACTTGGTCAGGTAAAACTGGGTCTGTGATTTTTAATCTGATCATTTATGCTTCCCCTTTTTTCTTTACTTCTCTTTTTCATGCTTCCTCCAGATTCATTATAATAGTTTCTCTCTACATAGATATAGAGAGATGTATGTATAATACACATATGTGTGTATTATACTTATTACAGTATATTGCATTAGGTTATGTTATTATGTTATGTTCTATTATTTCCCCCTTTCTGTCACCTTTTCCTCTGGTGCCTATCATATGTAGTGAGCAATATATATATACCTCTGCCCTAAGTCCATAAATGAATCATAGTAAGGGATGTACAGAGAAGACGAGAGAGGCATAAACAACTTAAAGAGTAGGTTTAATAGCTGGATGGTACAATGGATAGAGCACTAGGACTAGAGTCAGGAAGCCTTGATGTCAAATCTGGCCTCAGACACTTAGCTGTATGACCCTGTGCAAGTCACCTAACCTTTTTTGCCTTAGTTTTCTCATCTATGAAATGAGCTGGAGAAGAAAATGGTAAAACCACTCCAGTATATTTCCCAAGAAAATCCCCCAAAAAAGTGTTATGAAGGGTTGGACATGATTGAAAAGAAATTAAACAATAACAACAAATCAGTCTCACAAATGAAGAATAAATTCACTCCACAAATTGAGAAGAGATATTTTTATTTACTTCAGGATATTTACTATACCCTTGTTGAACCCTGGCTAAAATATGTTGTGTTCATTTTTTTTTAGGAAAAAAGAAAAACATTAACCAGCTGGGCAGTGAATGGAGGAGGCTGGGCAGGATAGTGAAGGGTTTGGAGGACATGAACCTGAGGACTGGATATCAAACGTGGAAAAAAAAAAGACTTAGGAAAGATGTAATTTCTATGTTTAAATATTTGTAGGGCAGTCATGCTGAAGAGGAAGTCGACATTTTATATAACTCTAGAGAGTAAAAGTAAGATAAGTAGATGGAAGTTAGAGAGAAACCGATGTTGACTCAATTTAAGTTGGAATTTTCTAACTAGAAGTATCTAAGAATTGAGTTGGGTGCTTCTTGGGGGTAGCAGCTTCCTTAGTATTAGAGGAAAGAAGCTGTTTGGTGGAATGAGAACTGGACCTAAAGTCGTGGTTAAACTTGGGGTCAAATCCCAACTCTTACACTTGCGACCTGTCTATTTCTGGGCAAATCATTTTGCTTCTGAGTCTCAATAGTGATAATAAGACCTTTAGCACCTACTTAATAAGGCTGTTGTGAGGATCAAATGAGCATATCAAGCACAGTGTCTGGCACATGATATGTGCTTAATAAATATTTATTGACTAACTAGAATACTAAAATCACCTTATAAATGATCCTTGTCATAGATCCTGGGCAGCTTAAAGATAATGGATAGAGTACATACATACATACATACATATACATACATATTTACATACATAAACTCTACAATGGATAGAGTACATATCTGGTGTTAGGAAGATTTACCTTCCTAAGTTCAAATCTGGCCTAAGATACTTACTAGCTTAGCTATGTGATCCTGGGCAAATCACTTTACACCGTTTGCTTATTTCCTCATCTGTAAGGAAGTTTGAACTGGAGAAGGAATTGGCAAACTACTTCAGTATCTCTGCCAAGAAAACTCCAAATAATATCATGGAGAGTCAGACATGACTGAAAAATAATCTAACAACTTGATCTTTGTCACAAGCAGAGGCTGGATAACAATTTGTTGGGAATGTTGCAACCTAGATTCATTCCCCCAGATACAAAGTTGACCTAAATGACCAGTAAATTCCCCTAGAACTCTAGTATTATATAATCCTAATAGTGCTTATAAAGAGGTAGTGGTTAAGGATGGGGGAGGTGGTGATAGGAGCTACTCTAAGAATAGGAAAGACTTATGTTCAAGTACCAGTTTTAATGTTTGATAAACCATGTGACCCTGGTCAAGTAGCAAACTCTCAAAATCACAGATCCAGCTTTTAAAAATACCATATTCATATTTTAAGAACCGTTGATTTCATCAGTTTGAGTACTCCCCCAAACATGAAGCAGTGTGATGTACTGGAAATAGTACTTGAAATCATAGGATCTATATTTGAATCCTGAGTCTGATACTTAACATCCAGTGGACTTAGTCAAATTATTCAACCTCCCTGGGCCTCAGTTTTCTCATCTTCAAAATGAAAATTTAGACTAGATAATCCTTCCTAGTTCTAAAATCTATGATCCTATGAAACATTTTTTCTCTCATCCTCTCTACAACCTCCTCTAAATATTGAGAATTTCTGTGGTTGAAAAAATTGATTGCACTGTGACCTCTAATAACAACAAAAGAACATTGAGCAAATCCAAAATTTAGGGGAAAGAATTCCCAGGGTCTGTGCAAGGTTTCTCTGTATGATGCTGCATTATAGACAAGAATGAATTCAACAAAATTATTCAGATTCAAGATGTCATTCTCAAAGGTGTTGAATATATCAGGGTGCATTGATTTTTCCCCTGGCATTTGGAATGTAGGGTGATTAAATCTAGAGAGGGAGTTAATGGAAAAAAAATCCAAGTTGAACTTAGTAAGCCTATAAAGATTTTTCTTAGGATTTGGGTAATTGATTCCATATTTAATCTGACTAGGTTTGAGTTGGATGAATGGTCAACTGTCTTTTTGTTTTATTTTACTTAAGCAAATATCCAGAGAGAGGGGGAAATGTTATAGTCCAGGATACAGGGTGGGCCCTGAGTCAGTTAGATCTGGGTTCAAGACCTGGTTCTGTGTCTCTGGGAGAGTCACAGACCTCTAGACCCCAGACAATTTTATGAGACTAACAGATGAGCTATTTTTTGTACAGGTGAAGAGTATTCCCTATACTGATGAAATCATAGTCTTGGACTACACATATACATATATTACATGGTAATAATTATAAATTATGAAAAGCCACTTCTTTATAAAGGCCAACATTCTATTGACATTTTAATACATTTAGCAGATATTGATCTTGTTTACTGCCATAATGAATACAGTTGCTGGTATCTATTTTAATACAAATATATGTCAAGTGGTGCTCACATTTTTTTTTCTTAAATATGTTAGAAATTGCCATGCCTCTCGCATACAGTGTGACTTAGAGATTCTTAGAAGACGAAATGCCTTTATTATTTCAGGCTGCAAATATCTCCCATAAAAAAACACAACAAAGTTCCCTGGAACTATGGTATCACTAGGTGGCACTCTTTCCCCTTAGTCAGTCCTGCTTCCCAGCCCTGACAGTCTGAAGATGGAGACGGGAGCATTTTCTCAGCCTCAGTTCATTTATTTAACCTCCAGATGCTCCCCTACTGCAGTCAGCCTTGTGAGCATCAATTTTCTCTGGTTAAGCTTAGGCACATCTATCAGTTTTTATTGGGTGGTGGTTGTATTAGACATCTTGGAGTTTGCTCCAAAGCACCATCACCACAAGGGCTAAGACGCTCTTGTGTGGTCTATTTTCCCAAAATTTACTGGACTGCATAGGGAACTGAAGCTGTATTCAGAGAATTTTAGTTGTTTAACTGCACCCATTCATTGTCCACGCCTCACCACCCCCCCAAAATTCAGAGTTTAGAAAGAGCCTTAGAGTTCTCCATCTAGTCTAACCTCTGAATTATTTGAATAAGGAAACTGGTCCGAAGAAGTTGAATGTATTACCTAAGGTCACACAGGCATTACCAGGTTCTGTGATTCCAGAGTCAGTGATCTTTCCACTATACCATGGCACCTCCACCTTTACAGATTCAATATTTTGTTTAATGTTTTGAAATCTAAAACAAACAACTTGAAATTTAGGCTGGGATACTTTAACTTCTGAAAGAGTGGAGCAGGCATTTCCCTCCATCGAGATGCTACAGAAAGGTTCAAGTATGAAAATAATAATAATAATAATAATAACTGACATTTTATATAGACTCTCAAGGATTTAAAAGCACTTTAGCTAATTAGTTCATTCGATTCTTATAACAAACATGTAAGGAGGATGCTAATATACCTCATTTTATGAATGTGAAAACCTAGGTTCAGAAAGCTTAAGAGACTTCCTTTGAATCACACGCAAGCATAGGAGGTTGAATTCAAACCAATGTCTTCCTGACTCCCTACCCAATGTTCTATGCACCATGCCACTCTTCTCTGAATTGATCTGAATTCAGAATGTACACCTTTTGTGAGGATACATACACAAAATTCTCACTGTTTCTTTGCTCAGACCTTTAAGTTAAGGTCCTTTAGTCTATTTGGAAGCTCTACAGGGTGCTTGATCACTGGAAGATTTGCTTTATTCTCTCTAAGCTTGGTCCTATTCTATAAGCTGGTTTTCACTTCTGAGCTCTGAGCTTATTTGTGCTGAAGTCACTTCTTCACCCCATCTTGCTATGTTTCAAATCTGGGACTCAATGATGGCAAAGAGGGTAGCCCTTTGTAACCAAATCTGTACAATATCTCCTGCCCAAAAGTTCAGACCACCTTATCAATGGTAGAGGAATGTTCCTGGATGGGAAACCACAGGACAGACATTCCTAGCTTAGCCCTGAGTCTCAAGGACACCAGGACACAGAACCATTAAGTGACTGGCTCTTGATTGTCCCACGGTTTCCATAGCAAAAGCAGAACAAAAACCAAATCTCCTCTTGCCTCTCCCAGGACTGACTTCCAACTATTTTAGACAAATAATTTATGGAGGGAAGTGAACATTTTGCAGTTCAGAAAGCACACTTGAAGTTCCCATAAGGTCTTCTTGAATAAAAAGAAAACAAAGGAACTTATCGTTTGAATCTGGTAGGGAGAGGTGGGGAGAAAAGGTTACTGGATCATAGAAGTCTTCATCCTTGGGGGCCACAGCAATGAGAAGTCTCTCCACCATCCCAGGGTGCTAGCCAGTGGCCCATGATATATTTACTGAGAAAATTTTAATAAATAAACCACAGACTTGAACCCAAGAGCTTTTATAAACCAGCCAATTCCCATGGGGAGTTCAGGAGTTTTTAATGGAGAAATACTGCGTTCTCATGAGAATTTTATTAGAAATCAGAGACTTGCAATACACCATGGCAGGGAATTTATGAGCCTACGTGGGAACCATCACTTCTTTCGTTCCAACACGCTTGCCTGGGAAGAAGCTGTCTCTGCATTGTGTTACTGAGCAAGGCATATACTCTGTACAACTTTAATAACAGTTCTTATCTCTGATCCTCAGCAAATTCCAGACAGCTCCTTAGTTTCACAAACTATTCCTTTTGTATTTTCCCCTTGAAAGGAGATAAATGGTATTTGATTCTCTACAAAAGAATCATAACCTTCATTCCTCCTAATTTTTTTAATTGTATGGGAAACAAATGTTGCCAGTCAAAAACATTTCATACCAGGTCAGTCCAAATGTCAAAAATTAAAGGAACAATAAGCATCATCGGTTAAGGATGTTTGGAGATTATTGATTTTTTTTCACAATTGTATATTTGCTTTTAATCAAAATTTCAATTTTCAACATTCCTGCTTGAGATGTTGTCTAAATGTTTTTAAAGTTATCTTATGTGATAAGTCCAGTTGAAATTTCACCCCCTGAAAAACCTGTTGTTTATCATTGTATAAAGAGATTTGGAAGAGAGCCAAAACCCCAGAATAGATGTTTGTGCCGGTGAAGTGGAGAGGAAGCACTCTAAACAAGTTTCTCCTTTTGGGTAGAATCCAACATTGCATTAAATTGTCTGTGCTAATGGGAGGGGAAAAGAAGTGTTAGCCAGGATTGGCCCAAACTATAATCTAATGACTCACTATTTAACCTTTTACAAACCAAATGACCCTCATTTCTGTCCCTGTCCCCTCCTTGGCATCTACATCCCAGGCAAAATTGAAAGGATGTTAATTCCAGGAAGATGGACAAACTCAGTCCAAGGTCATGTTTTTCCAAATAAATACTTACATTAATGCTTCAGATTTATTCAGTTGCCAAGAAGGAAGACATTAGAATTAAGGTAGATCAGGAAAGGCTTTCTGTAGAAGGTAAAGTTTTAGCTAGTTTGCTTAGTTAATTCATTTGGGAAGGGGTGGTTTGCAGGAGTAGGTTTGGGAAATCTACCCTTTGCCGAAAAGTTGTTGAGCAATCATACAACAAATGTGTGTGTCTCTTTACACATACACGCACGTGTGATAACCTATGTTTGAGAGTTGACCCTGAAGGCAAGAAGACCTAGGCTCAAGTCCCATCTCTAACACATGATAGTTTTGTGACTTTGGGCAAGTCACTTAATATCTGTGTTTCGGGAAACTCACTTCATTTATGAGTTGAAGAGAAGTACTAATCTTTATAGATAGTGGGAGTTTCTTTATCTAGGTGTTCTATATGTCAATAAATTACAGTTTCAGTACCTATTCTATACAAAAAAACATTCAGAATGAAGCAATTAAAAGAAAAGGCAATACTCCACACTTGTCGCTATCATTTTTACTGGGAATTTTCCAGTGGAGCCCCTCTCTCTTCATAACTCTACAGTTTGGTTTCCAACCTCATCATCCAATAGAAATTGCCCTCTTCTCCAAAATTACTAACACTCTCTTGATTGTCAAATCCAATGGCCTTTTCTCAATCTTCATTCTTCTTAACCATTCTATAGCCTCAGACACTGTTGTCTGTTGATATCCACATCCCATTCAATAATCATGTGTGTCCCACAGAACTTTTATCCTAGACTTTCTCTTCTCTTCTCTTCTCTCCTATTTCAGTTGATAATCACATCAATTCCTATGGATTCAATTATCATATCTGTAATGATGATTCTCAGATCTATGTATTCAGCCCTATCCTCTCTGCTAACTTCCAGTTTTGCACCTCCAACTTCCTATTGGACATCTCAAGCTTAATGTCCCATAGACATCTTAAACTAAGTCTATCCAAAACTGAATTTATTATCTTTCCCTTAAACCTCCCCTTCTTGCTAATGTCTCTATTAGCATCAAAGGTATTATCAACCTCTAAGTCACCCAGAACAACAACCTGTATGTCATCCTCAATTCCTCCCCTATCACTCTGTTTGATGTTGAAAGCCCTTTAAACCTATCCCCTCCCCACCTTTCTAGTCTTCTTACACCTTATACCCCTTTCCATACTCTATAATCCAGTGACACCAGCCTCCTTGCCTAACAACCATTCCATCTCCTGACTCCATGTATTTTCATCGGCTGCCCCCCATGCCTGGAATGCTGTCTCTCATCTCTGCTTCCTGACATCATGGCTTCCTTCAAGTCCTAGCTAAAACTTTACCTTCTACAGAAAGCCTTTCCTGATCTAACTTAATTCAAATGTCTTCCTTCTGTTGATTATCTCCAAGTTATCCTCTATATAACTTGCTTATATGTAGCTGTTTGCATGCTTTCTCTTCTATTAAACTGTGAACTCCTTGAGAACAAGGACTATCTTTTGTCTTTCTTTATACTCCTAGTACTTATCAGAGTGTCTGGTATATAGTAGGTGCTTAATAAATACTTATTGGCCTACTGATTGAATGACTAATATAAACCCTTACTGACTGATAGAATCCCTTGTTCCAATGCTCTTTTGAATTCAAAGAGCACATCAGTTAGTCAACAAGTATGAATTAAGAGCCCCAAACTAGGCCTAATGAGGAAATAGAAGATGTCAGTTTTACTCTCGAGTTATAAGCTAAATGGAGTTAGAAAATATTCACATGCATCAAAACAAATTCACTTCAAAAAATATTTTAAGAATACTCTTTATTTACTTATCTGTGTGTGCAATGTGCTCTTCCAATAGAATACAAGTTCCTTGAGGGCAGGAACTATTTAGTTTCTGACTCTGTATCCTCAGTACCAAGCATAGTGGATCATAGTACTAAGAATAAACTTTTAATAAAAGCTTATTGAAAGTCTTGTGCTAGAAAAGTATAGGCAAGAGACCTAAAGTAGTGAAGTCCATGACAGAGTTACCCTCACTGGGGTGAGGTATTGAATGAAGATTCAATAGTATGACAGAAATGTGCAATATTTCATGCTTAGTTGAGGGGTAGACTAGATTATATTTAAGGTCACAGGATTCACCCAATCTCAGAGCTGGAAAGAACTTCAGATGTCACTTGGTCCAATACCTGTCTTAACAAACTTTTGCTTGATTCTCATAGCAATTAAAATAATAGGTAACAAAAAAAAACACCAGAGTGACAGGTTGAAGGTTGAAATAAGCTGGCACATGTACACCAGTCATGACTTACATTCAAGACATGGTCTAGTACGATGGATGAGTAAAAGCAGGGACTTGCTTGAGATCTCCCCCAAAACCCTCCAAATACCAGTAAAAATGATTCTAAACAAATTTGAAACCTACAGAACCCCACAAAATGACAGAGTGAAGCAAATCTCCAGCCCAAGACAACCTGGAAGTTTGACAGGAAGGGCCTATTGCACCAGTCTGGAAGTGGAACACAGTCCAATATAGGCCATGCTGGTACAGATGGACCAGAGTAGGCTTCAGGGCTGAATCACTGACAGCTGTGGCAGTTTCAAGACTTCTTAACCCAAAAATTTGAAAGGCAATGTAGAAGGTCAGTGGGGAAACTCTGTGGTGAGAGAGGAGTACAGTCTAGCCCCAGTCCCAGGGCAGTGGAAGTGGTGGGGACAGCAGCAACTGCAGGGGCTGCTTCCAGAGCTCTGGACCCACAGACAGTGAGAAATCAAGTGGCTGATCAGAGGAGGATTTCAGGATCTCTTTGCTGGCACTGAGACAGGATTCTCTTACTTTGCCCTGCTTAGATCTAGGTCACAGGCCTGGGTGGTGGACCTGTGGTGAGAAGTAGTAATGGAGTGGTAAAGCTTGAGGTAGTGGTGGAGAGGGAATCCTCCTCACAGTTCCAAGGCAGAAAAGAGTGCTTGGGATCACTCAAACTAGAGTGCAGGACAGGAGAGGAGTAAACAACTTTTCTTTGAACATACCACCTTGGAAGAGTTAAAAATTTACAGTTCCCTAGAAGTATCTCTGAAAACAGCTGTACAAAACCCCTGGAGTTTGGGACAGTACACCCACATCCACCCCATCCCCACTGGAAGCAGAGTACTACCTTGATAAAAATATAGAAAATCAAGCATTTGGCTGGGAAAATGAGCAAACAGTGGGAAAACCTCAGGCTATAGAATCCTATTATGGTGACAAAAAATATCAGAGCATACAAAAAGACAACAAAGTCAAAGGACCTACATAAAAATCCTCCACAAAAAATATGAATTGGTCACAGGTCATGGAAGAACTTAAAAAGAATTCTGAAAATCAAGTAAGAGAAGTAGAGGAAAAATTGGAAAGAGAAATGAGAGTGATGCAAGAAAATCATTAAAAATGAGTCAACAGCTTGCTAAAGGAGACCCAAAAATATATTGAAGAAAATAATACCTTGAAAAAGAGACTAGTGCAAAAGGCAAACATGGTCCAAAAAAACCAATTAAGAGAAGAATGCCTTAAAAAGTAGATTTGGCCAAATGGGAAAGGAGGTCCAAAAGCTCACTGAAAAACATATTTCCTTCAAAATTAAAATGGAGCAAATGGAAGCTAATGACTTTATGATAAATCAAGATATTATAAAATAATACCAAAAGAGTGAAAAAATAGAAGACAATGTAAAATATCTCATCAAAAAACAACTGACCTGGAAAATAGATGCAAGAAAGATAATTGTCTAGGTTCTTTTTTATTATGGCTTTCAGGTAGTCCAAAAAATTTGAAATTATCTCTCCTAGATCTATTTTCCAGGTCAGTGGTTTTTCCAGTGAGATATTTCACATTGCTTTCTATTTTTTTTTTCATTCATTTGGATCTGTTTTATCTGTTTTTATATCTGTTTTATATAATTTGTATCTTAATTTATCTGTTTTATATAATTTGTATCTTAATTTCTCATAAAGTCATTAGCTCCCATTTGCTCCAATCTAATTTGGAAGGAATTATTTTCTTCAATGAACTTTTGGACCTCCTTTTCCATTTGGCCAATTCTTCTTTAAAGGCATTCTTTTGATCATTGGCTTTTTGGGGCTCTTTTGCCAATTGAGTTAGTCTTTTTTTTTTTTCTGCTTTTTGGAGGGCAAGTGGGGTTAAGTAACTTGCCCAAGGCCACACGGCTAGGTTTTTATTTGTGTGTGCGTTAAGTGTCTGAGGTCGGATCCGAACTCAGGTCCTTCTGACTCCAGGGCCGACGCTCTACTCACTGCTCCACCTAGCCGCCCCTAGTTAGTCTTTTTTTTTAAAGGTGTTATTTTCTTCAGCATTTTTTGGGTCTCCTTTAGCAGACTGTTGACTCGCTTTTCATGATTTTCTTGCATCATTCTCATTTCTTTTCCCATTTTTCCTCTACTTTTTTTACTTGATTTTCAAAATCCTTCTTGAGCTCCTCCCTGGCCTGCAGCCAGTTCACATTTTTCTTGGAGGCTTTTGAAGCAGGAGTTCTCACCTTGTTGTCTTTTTCTGGTTCTATGTTACCAAAAAAAGATTTAATAGTCTGATTTTTCTTCCTCTGTTTGCTCATCTTGCTAGTCAATTATTTGTCTTTTTTGAGCTCTTTGCCATGGTAGAACTCTGCTTCCAGAGTGAAGAGTTCTGTGTCCTAAATTTTGGGGGATTTGCACAATTGTTGTCAGAGTTTCTTTTAGACACCTGCCTCAGAACTGTGAGGAGGATTGCCGCTCCACAGCCATTACAAGTTCTGCCATACAGGCACTCCTCCTCACCCTAGAACCACCACCTAAGACTGTGACCCAGATCCAAGTAGGGCAAAGCAAGAGAATCCTGCCTCAGCATCAGCAGAGAGATTCCTTCAAATGCCCTCTGGTCAGCTACTCGGTTTCCTCAATATCTCTAGGCCTGGAGCTCATGAGGCAGCCAAAGCAGTAGCAGCTGCAGCCACTGCTCACTGCCACCTCTGCCACTCCAGGTCAGGGGCCTGGATCATGCTCTTCTCTCACCCAGGTTCAAGACTTCCTCAGTGACCTTTTACTTTCTCTTTGGTATTTATGGGTTGGGAAGTCTGGAAACCACCTCAGCTGCTAGTGAATCAGTTCTCTGAAATCTGCTCTACGCAATCTTTGCCACTAGTATGGGCCAGCATGGCTCATGTGGGACTGTGCCCCGCCCCCGGCTCGGTGCAATAGGACCTTCCTGTCCCTTCAGCAGGATATTTGTTTCTCTCTGACACTTTGCAGGTCTTGTAGCACTACAATTTGTTTAGAGTCATTTTTTACAGATATTGGAGGTAGTTGGAGTGGGAGTTCAAGCAAGTTCCTGCTTTTACTCAACCATCTTGGCTTCACCCCCCCCCCCCCCAGGAAAGATCATTTTAATATTATTAGACTACCTGAAAGCCATGATCAAAAAAAGAGCCTAGATATAATCTTTCAAGAAATTATCAAGGAAAACTACCCTGATATTCTAGAACCAGAGGGTAAAATAGAAATTGAAAGAATCCACAATTGCCTATTGAAAGAGATCTCAAAAGGAAAATTCCTAGGAATATTATAGTCAAATTTCAGAGTTCCAAGGTCAAGGAGAAAATATTGCAAGCAGACAGAAAGAAACAATTCAAATATTGTGGAAATACAATTAGAGTAACACATGACCTAGTAGCTTCTACTTTAAGGGATCAAAGGGTTTAGAATATGATATTCTGGAGGTCAAAGGAGCTAGGATTAAAACCAAGCATTCTTGATGGAAAGAGAAGAGCTGAATAGAAAATTAGACTTACAAATATAAGAATCGAGAGAAGCATGAAAAGGTAAACAGAAAAGAGAAATCATAAGGAGCATATTAAAGTTAAACTGTTTACATTCCTACATGGAAAGATGATATTTGTAACTCATGAGACCTTTTTCAGTATTAGTATGATTGGAGGGAAGATAGATAGATAGATAGATAGACAGACAGATGGCACAGGGCAAGTTGAATATGAAGGGAGCATATCTAAAAAATAAAATTAAGTGGTGAGAGAATATCTTAGGAGAAGGAAAAAGGGAGAGATAGAATGAGGTAAAGAGGCAGGAAAAAGCTTTCACAATGGAGGGAAGGGGGGGAGGTGAGAAGGAATGAGTGAACCTTACTCTCATCAGATTTAGCTTAAGGGTGAAAAAACATACACATTCAATTGAGCATCTTACCCTACAGTAAAGTATGGGGGGAGGGAGATAAGAGTGGGGAAGGGATGGTAAAAGGGAGTGCAGATTGGGGTAGGGAATAATCAGAAGCAAACACTTTTGAAAAGGGACAGGGTCAAAGAAGAAAATAGTGGGAGCTAGATAGGATAGAGGGAAATACAATTGTCTTTCACAACATGACTGTTACGTCTACACATGTATAAGCTATATTGAATTGCTTGCCTTCTCAGTGATGGTAGGTGGGGAGAGACAAAGGGAGAGAGACAGATTGGGTAGAGATAGATTGGGAGAGATTTGGGAACTCGAAGTTTTAAAAACAAATGTTTAAAATTGGTTTTATAGGGGGCGGAGCCAAGATGGCGGAGTAGAAACAGCTCGTCCAAGCCTCTCTGCCCCCAGATTCTCCACAAACTATGTAAAAAAGGACTCTGAAAATCTTCTGGAGCCCCAGCACCCACAGAACGACACAGAGAAGCTAACCTCCCGCTGAGGACAGCCCAGCACCCTGCAGGAAGGACCAGCGCAGTGGTCTGGGAGCCTGCAGAGCGCAGGAGCCAAGCCGAGCCCAGGTCCACGTGAGCCGAGGTTTTAGCCCCAGGGCGGCAGGGCCAGCAGCCGGCTGGAGGAACCCCAGAACACCAGGAACTGTGGCGACGCCAGAATTATCAACATAGACTTGCCTAGGACAAAGTAAGAGGTTAGTGTCCTATGGACTTTGGGACCTGTATTTGGGGAATGCGTCAGCTCCCTCCCCTGGGGCTAGAAGCCGCTGAGGAGACACGCCATTTTGTAGTTTTCAGAGGCATTTCCGGCTCCCAGCCTACAAATCGTGGGGAGATCCAGCGATCAGTCTTGGGGGGTAATCGCTCTTGCTTTAACCTCCCTGGATCTGGATTGTGATCTAGGGTGGAAGTTGTGGGTGGGTTTACAGCTTGCCAGAAACGGAAGTTGCCCCCCACACGTTCGGGACGAAAATTCCTCTAGCTGGCCTTAAAGCCATAGTGTGGCAACAAGCCCAAAAGTCAAGCAATTAACTGGCAACATGCCAAGGCAAAGGAAACAGAAAAATGCAACCCTAGACTCCTATTTTGGGGGCATAGAGCGGGGAAAAGGACTGTGAGGTCAGAAGTCCTGCTCCAAAAGCCCCAGGGAAAACATGAGTGGGTTGCAGGCCATAGAGGACCTTAAGAAGGACTTTAAAAATCAAATAAGAGAAGTGGAGGAAAAATTGGAAAGAGAAATGAGAAGGATGCAGGAAAAGTGTGAAATGAGGGTCAACAGCCTGACTGAGGAAAACAACACCTTAAAAAATAGACTAACTCAAATGGCAAAGGAGGCCCAAAAGGGCAATGAGGAGAAGAATGCCTTAAAAAGTCGAATTTGCCAGATGGAAAAGAATCTCAAAAGTTCACTGAGGAGATTCATTCCTTCAGAGTTAGACTGGAGCAAATGGAAGCTAATGACTTTATGAGAAATCAAGATGCTGTTAAGCAGATCCAAACAAATGAAAGATTAGAAGGCAATGTGAAATATCTCATGGGAAAAACCACTGACCTGGAGAATAGATCCAGGAGAGACAATTTAAAAATTATTGGACTACCTGAAAGCCATGATCAAAGGAAAGAACCTAGAAATCACCCTTCAAGAAATTCTCAAGGAAAACTGCCCTGATGTTTTAGATCCAGAGGGCAAAATAGAGGTTGAAAGAATCCACCGATCACCTCCTGAAAAAGATCCCAAAAAGAAAACTCCCAGGAATATTATAGCCAGGTTCCAGAATCCCCAGATCAAGGAGAAAATACTACAAGCAGCCAGGAAGAAACAATTTCAATATTGTGGAAACACAATCAGAATAGCCCAGGACCTGGCAGCTTCTACACTGAGGGATCGAAGGGCATGGAATATGATATTCCAGAGGGCAAAAGAACTGGGAATGAACCCAAGGGTCACCTACCCAGCAAAACTGAGTATTTTGTTTCAGGGGAAAATATGGTCATTCAGTGGAATAGAGGACTTTCAAGCATTCTTGAGGAAAAAACCAGAGTTGAATAGAAAATTTGACATCCAGACGCAAGAAGTAAGAGATGCCTGAGAAGGTAATCAGGGAAAAGAAATCAAAAGGAACTTATCAAAGTTGAACTATTTACATTCCTATATGGAAAAGCAATATCTGTGACTGATGATATCTTTCTCACTATGAAAATAATGGAAGAAGGGGGTGTGGTCATACGAATACATATGTGAATGTGTGTGTATATGGTTACAGTTATATATGGATAGAGGGCATAGGTTGATTTTGTTGGGAAGGGAGAGTACTCAAGGGATGAAATTATGAGGTGAGAGAGGAAAGTGGCAAGAGGAGATGGGGAGAGACATGGTAGGGTAAACTATCTCATGTAGGGAAGTGGGTGCAAAGGAGGGGGAGAATAAGGAAGGCTAAAAAGGCAAAACCACATTCACATTGAATTTGGTTCAGGGAGAAAATGACATACCTACTAAATGGGATATCTCAACCTGCAGCAGGATAGGGGGAAGGGGGATGAGAGGAGGGATGATGGATGGGAGGGCATCCTTGGGGTGAGGGGAGGTTGGAAGTACCCACTATAGAAGAGGGACAGGATCATGTAGGGAATGGACCAGGTGGGGGGTGGGATGAGTGGGAGGGAATTATAAGCAGCCTTGTACAATATATCTACTATGATAATGTTTTGCATAGCTAGACATGTACAACATATACTGAATTACTTATATCCCAAGAAGGAATGGGTGACAAGGGAGGAAGGAAATGGATCTGAAATTCAAGGTCGTAACATTAAATGTTTCAAATATATATAAATACTATTATTAATACTCTTTTGGCTATAATTGGGAGATAAGATGTGCAGGCATTGGGACACAAAGATTCATCTTCCTCTAATGGAAAAGTCGATGGGGGTATGGGAGAAGGTATGGGAGAGAGCAGATTGGAGGAAGCGATATCTTGTGGGACTGCTATTCTGGGAGGTTGGGTAGGGGAATAATGGGGGGAAAATGATTGTAACTCAAAATCTGGCGGAAATGAATGATGTAAAACAGAAGTTAATAAAGTATTTGTTTAAAAAAAAAAAGAAAAAGGAAAAAAAAAGAGGACCAATGACATAAGCCCCCAATAGAATCCATGTTTCTTAAAGGTAAAGATGGTTTCATTTTTTGTCTATCCCAGAACCTAACACAATTCCTTTTATGTAGTAGGTATACAAATGTTTATTATTTGCATTGACTCTCTAGGAAATTGCTGTTAATAAACTCTTTACTCTTATCTCTTAAAAAAAATTGGTTTTATATGCAATTGGGAAATAAGATATACAGGCAATGGGCTATAGACATGTATCTTGCCCTACAAGAAAATAAGGGGAAAGGGGATGTGGATGGGTGATAGAGGGAGAGAAGACTGGGGAAGGGGTAATCAGAATGCATCCCATCTCGGGGGGGGGAGGGGAGAGATAGGGGGGAATTTGGAACATGAAATCTTATGGAAATGAATGTTGAAAACTAAAAAAAAATAATTAATCAAAAAAGTTAAAAAAAAAAAAAGAAATGGTCTAAAAGGCATCATCATTCAATCAACCAATCAACAAGTATTTATTAAGTACCCACTAAGTGTCTGAAATGAGTGAGACATTGAGGATACAAATAAGAAAGTTAGACAATCCCTGCCCTCGAGGAATTTATGGGAAGAGGGAGAGGTGGACAGAAGAATCTCAGGGAATGCATTTTGGAAAATGACAAAAAAATTTGGTGAGCAGGCAGATCTCAGAAAAACCTAGAAAGACATGAACTGATACCGAGTGAAGTAAGCAAAACCAGGAGAACATAGTACATGGTAACAGCAACATTATGTGATGACCAACTTTAATAGACTTAGCTCTTCTCAGCAATGAATAATATAAGACAATTCCAAGGGACTCATAATTGAAAATGCTGTCCACATGCAGAGAAAGAACTATGGAATCTGACTACAGATCAAAGCATACTATTTCCTCTTTTCTGTAGTTTTTTTTCTTTCTTGTGGTTTTCCCCTTTTATTCTGATTCTTCTTTCACAATATGACTAATGTGGAAATATGTTTAATATGATCATACATATATAACCTGCATCAGCTTCCATGCCATCTTGGGGAGTAGGAATGGGGGGAAGAGAATCTTAGAATTCAAAATCTCATAGAAGTGAATGCCAAAAAATAAAAATAAATTTAATAAAAAAATAATTTTTAAAAAGACATGTATGATTAAAAAAAAAAGGAGATGGACTGATCCTGCAACAATTGTACATGTTACATATGGAAAAATATTCCTTACCATTAGAAATCTTTCTATGGGATATGGGCTGCCTCTTTAGAGTCTGTGTGATCCCTGTCCCTGAAGGTCTCAATGGAAATAGAATACTACTTATTAAAGGTGTTGAAGAGGGCATTCTTGCCTCGTGAATGTATTGGACCAATGAAACAATGTAAAGTGATGAATGAGAAAGGTGGGGGGGAGAGTCAGTGATGATGATGATGGCATGTGTAATCACCTTTGAGTTTCCTTCCAACCCTCAAATTTTCTAGCTATATAATTTTATTCCTAAACCAGGTCTCTAGATAATGGCAAAATCAGGACTAGAAGATTTGTTGACCAAGTCCAGTACTTATTCCACTACACCTTGCTATCAGCAAATAATAATAATAGCAAAAACCAGGACTTATATAGCAATTTGTATATGTTATCTCATTTGATTTAAAGCCCCTATAGCTTTCTCACCCTATTGAAAAATAGTTTGGAGAGTCATAAGTGAATCTCAGGAATATATGGAAAGGTGGGCAAGCTTGCATATATTCTGGATCAAATCCAAAAGATTAATGGGTTACAAGGAATAACTTATGAAGAAAGACTAAAAAACAATGTCTAAAGAACCTGACTCTGTGACAATTAAAAATAAGTGACTATGACAAGTCTAAGAACAGCTAAAGAGAAACCAAAGGAGGTGTTATTGAGCTTGGCACTCAGGGATTACAGAGAAGTACCTCAATGAATATGTAATATGATTGGTGCAAATCTCAACCAAGTTATTCCTTGTAGAAGGGATGCTCAGTTCTAATGTTAGGGTATTGCTGATATTTTTCAGTAGTCCTGTCTACAGAAAGTATCAGTGAGACCGGTTCCACCAAGGAGTACTCTGGTGTTGATTTAGACTTAAGTGTGTATATTAAGACTCAACTGAGGCAAAAGAAGGAAGGGTTATCATCAACTGAAAGAAATCTGGCATCCCATATTAGAGTTGTAAGCACTACATGAATGAGCAGGTACCTTGGGCCAGAAGAGGAAAAGAGGTCTTTCTCATGCTTCTCATGGAAAGTAATGGATTTCTTGGAGGGTTGAAAGCTAAGAGATGAAGCCATCAAGGGGCAATATAGCTACGCAACTTGGCCAAGCAGCTATATTGACCATGTGCTTTCTAAAGAATCACTGTAAATTTTAAAAAATAATTAAAAAAATAATTACTATAAGTTATCATTATACTGAAAATATGTCTAATGAGAATCTCTGTTTTTCAGATCAGGGAATCAGGGAGAATGTCATGGCTTCTATTAGGGAAAAAGACATATAGATCTTCCCCATATCCCTAGTTTAGCCAACAAAAGGCTACAGGACACTTTCAGGCCCTCCTGGAAAGAAAGACAAAAACCTTCCTACCAAGATATCTGTCTAAGTAAAAGACAGGGGTGGGGCAGAGTCAAGATGGCAGAGTAGAAACAGGACTTACACAGGGCTCCAGCTTCCACCTCCTCCAACTCATGTAAAAAATGACTCTACACAAACTTTGGAGCTACAGAACCCACAAAATGACACAGAGAAGCTAACCTCCCACTGAAGACAGACTCACTGGCCAGCAGAATGTGGCCAGCACAGCAATCTGGGAGCTGAGCCCAGCCCCACCAGGGAGCCCAAGGTTTTAGCCTCAGAGCAGCCACAACCAGCCACCAGCTGGAGGGACTTCAAATCAACAGCAGCTGTGGCAGTTTCCAGAATTATCACCCCATAGAAACCAAAGACAAAGTGAGAGGTCAGTGTAGACTTTTGTGGGAACAGGGAATTTGGGAGTGAGTTCCAGTCTTTGCCCCTGGGACCAGATGTAGCTGAGGCTCCACAGCCTACAGCCAGTGCCACATGACTGCTTCAGAGCTCCTGGTCTGCAGATTGTAGGGGGACCAAGCAACAATTCTGAGGGGAAATAACTCTTGCTTTAACCTGCTTGGATCTGGATTGCTGTCTAGGGTGGAGGTTCTGGGGTGTGTGAACAGTCTACCAGAGCATGTGGAGGCTTCAGAAAGGGTACCCAACTAATAGCTCTGGCAGCTGTGAAAACCCCAGCATTTGGGATAAAGCTCTCCTTTCTAGTACAGAGTTCTACTGTGGCAAAAGGCTCAAAAGTCAAGTACTTGAGTGGCAACATGAACAAGCAAAGGAAGCAAAGAAAACAGAACAATCCTACATTAGACTCCTATTTTGGGAACAAAAAGAACCAAAGTATGGAAAGGAGGAAGACAACAAGGTCAGAATTCCTGCACCAAAAGAAATTCAGTCTCAGTACTCAACTAAAGAACTTGGGGAGGGAGGCAGAGCCAAGATGGTGGAGTAAAAACAGGAACTCCACTGGGATCCAGATCCAACCATCTCTAATACCTATAAAATATGATTCTAAACAAATTTTAGAGTTACATAACCCACAAAGTGACAGAGTGAAACAAATCTCCCACTGAAGGAAGTCTAGCAGGCCAACAGAAAGGGTCTATCACACCAAGCTGGGAGCCAAGCATAGCCCTACATGAGCTGTGTGGTTCCCGCCCCAGGGCAGCCCTGAACAGCAATCCAGACTGACCAGGGCAGACTACAGAAGAGTGAATCACCAGTAGCTGTGGCAGTTTCCAGACTTCTAAACCCATAAATGCCAAAGAAAAAATAATAGGTCAGTGAGAAATTCTATAGGAACCAGGAGAGAGAAGAGTGTGGTCAGGCCCCTCCCCCCAGGTCAAGAAGTGGTGGAGGCAAGGAGGCTAAAGCTGCTGTCACCTGGCTGCTTCCAGAGCTCCTGGCCTGCAGATCTTAGGGGGACCATGCAAACATTCAGAGGGTAATTGCTCTTGCTTTGACATGATTGGATATGGGTTGCTGCTTTGGGCAGTAGTACTGGGAGGAGAAATGCCAGTGTACCAAAACTTGTGGTGGCTATAGAGAGAGCACCCTCCTCAGATCTCTGACAGCATTTGTGAAAATCACAGGAATTTGGGACATAGCTCTCCTCTCTGAAAGCAGAGTTCTACCATGGCAAAGAGCTCAAAAGTCAAGTAATTGGTTGGCAAGCTGAGCAAACAGAGGAAGCACAGTCAGACTGTAGAATCATTTTTTGGAGACATAAAGGATCAATACATGTAACCAGAAGTCAATGAAGTCAAAACTCCTACATCAAAAGCTTCCAAAAAAAATATGACCTGGTCACAGGCCATGAAGGAGCTCAAGGAGGATTTTGAAAATCAAGTAAGAGAAGTGGAGGAAAAATTGGAAAGAGAAATGACAATTATTCATAAAAGCAAGCCAACAGCCTGCTAAAGGACACCCCAAAAATACTGAAGAAAATAACACCTTAATAAATAGACTTACTCAAATGGCAAAAGAGGCCCAAAAAGCCAATGAGGAGAAGAATGCCTTAAAAAGCCAAATTGTCCAGATGGAAAACGAATTTCAAAAGCTCACTGAAGAGAATAATTCCTTCCAAATTAGATTGGAGCAAATGGGAGCTAATGACTTTATGAGAAATCAAGATACTGTGAAACAAATCCAAACAAATGAAAAAAAAAGAAGAAGGTAATGTGAAATATCTCCTTGGAAAAACCATTGACCTGGAAAATGGATCCAGGAGAGGAAATTTAAAAATCACTGGACTACCTGAAAGCCGTGACCAAAAAAAGAACCTAGAAATTATCCTTCAAGAAATTCTCAAGGAAAATTGCCCTGATATTCTAGAACTAGAGGGCAAAATAGAAATTGAAAGCATTCACAAATCACCTCTTGAAAAAGATCCTAAAAAGAAAACTCCTAGGAATATCATAGCCAAATTCCAGAGTTCCCAGATCAAGGAAAAAATATTACAAGATGCCAGGAAAAAACAATTTGAATATTATGGAAACACAATCGGGATAACACAAGATCTAGCAACTTCTATACTAAGGGATCAAAGGGCTTGGAATATGATAATCTAGAGGTCAAAGGAGCTAGGATTAAAACCATGAATCACCTACCCAGCAAAACTGAGTATAATGCTTCAGGGGAAAAATATGTTCATTCAATTAAGTAGAGGACTTTCAAATGTTCTTGATGAAAAAACCAGAGCTGAACAGAAAATTTGATTTTCAAATACAAGAAGCAAGAGAAGCATGAGAAGGTAAACAGGAAAAAGAAATGAAAGGAACATATTAAAGTTGAACTATTTACATTCCTACATGGAAAAACAATAATTGTAACTCATGACACTCTTCTCACTATGAGGATAGTGGAAGGGAATATATATATATGTATATGTGTGTATGTATACATACACATATATATGTATACATATGTATTTATGTATGAATAGGGA
Organism: Gymnobelideus leadbeateri; assembly: GCA_011680675.1. Classification (NCBI taxonomy): domain Eukaryota; kingdom Metazoa; phylum Chordata; class Mammalia; order Diprotodontia; family Petauridae; genus Gymnobelideus; species Gymnobelideus leadbeateri. The sequence goes on along the minus strand of WOXC01000930.1, from coordinate 758,995 downwards.
GTGTGTATATGTGTATAAATACATATGTAAGTGTGTGTATATATCTGTACATGTATACATAGACAGAGGGCACAGGATCAATTGAATAGGAAGGAATGATATCTAAAAAGTAAAATTAGAGGTGCGAGAGGAATATAATGAGAGGAGAAAAGGAGAAATAGAATAGGACAAATTATCTCATATAAAAGAGGCAAGAGAAAATGGTTATAATGGAGAGGAAGAGCAGGAAGGTGATAGGAAATGGATCAACCTTACTCTCATTGAATTTGGCTTAAGGAGGGAATAAGATACACATTCATTTGGGTATCTTATCCTACTGTAAAGTATCGGGAAGAGGTTAAGAGGGGGGATAATAGAAGGGAGGGCAGATTGGGGGAGAGGGTAGTTAGAAGCACATACATTTGAAAAGGGACAGGGTCAAAGTAGAAAATATAATAAGAGGGGCCAGGATAGGATGGAGGGAAATATAACTAGTTAGTCTTTCACAATGTAACTTCTGTGGAAACATTTTGCCCAACTGCCCATGTACAACCTATATTGAATTGCTTATCTTCCCAGTAGGGGTGGGTGAGGAGGGAAGAAGGGAAAGAATCTGGAAATCAAAGTTTTAAAAACAAATGTTTTTTTTTTTAATTGGGTTTTTTTTTTGTTGTTGTTTACATGCAACTGGGAAATAAGATATACAGGCACTGGGCTGTAGAAATCCTTCTTGCTTTACTAGAAAGTTAGAGGAGGTATGGGGAAGGATATAAGAGAAAGCAGATGGGGGAAAGGGCTATTCAGTAGATTTATTGTCTTGGGGTGGGGTAGGGGAAAGACTAGGAGAAAAAATTGTAATTTAAAATCTTGTGGAAATGAATGTTGAATACTAAAAATAAATTTAAAAAGAAAATAGATAATGGAGAGTTAAAGTTTCGTTGGACTACTTGAAAACTATGATAAAACAATTTTTCAAGAAATTTCAAGGAACTATCATTTAAAACTGATCACAGAGTGAGGTAAAGATAAAAAAAAAATCCACCAATCACTTTATGAAAAGAATTTCAAAAAGAAAAGTGCCAGGAGCGTCATAGCCTAAATCAAAAGCTCCAACATCAAAGAAAGAATATTGGAAGCATCCAGAAAAAGAAGTAGTTCAAGTTCCAAGGAATCATAATCAGCATCACACAAAACCTGGTGATTCTACTATAAATTAAAAGAGATTTTGGAATACAATATTCCAAAAGGCAAAAAAGGTAGGCTTACAACTAAGAATAACTTATCCTGCAAAACTTAGTATAATCCTACTGGGGGTGGGGAGGAGGAATGGATCCTTAATGGAAGAGAAGATTTTCAAAAGTTCCTGATGAAAAGATCATAGCTGAATAGCAAACTTGGACATACAAATACAAGAGTCCAGAGAAACCTAGAAATGTACATTTATTTGAGCAATTGGAGGTAGCTATAGGATGAGGTAGTGCTAACTTTCTAATGGGAGAGAAGAGACTTTCTAATGGAAGAGAAGTCCCTTCAGAACCTAAATGTCTTCAAAAGAAGGAAAGAAAAAAAACCTTTCATTAAGCACCTGTTATGTGCTAGGTATTGATAAGCACTTTATGAATATTATCTCATTTGATCCTTATAATAATGTTGTGGGGCAGGTCATTCTATAGATGAGGAAACTGAGAAAAACAGAGGATAATATACCAGGGTCACATGGCTAGTATCAGACATCAAATTTAACTCCAGTCTTCTGTCTCCAGACCCAGTGATGTATCAACTTTGCCACCTAGTTGCCTCTGGACAGAAATTGAAATAAAAAGGAAGTTAAATAAGATTAACAGTGGTGGAGGGGGGAGGGATATTAACTCTCCTCTGAGTGCTTTAAGAGGGAAAAGTGAGGGGGTAATAGAAGGAAGAATACATTAGCAATAAAATAGAAAAGAAGAGAAAGGGGTAGAACTTGCCATTTCTCATAATTGGAGAGTGCACGAAAAGATCAGAGGGAAGAATGGAAGATCATGAAGGAAGATGGGGGAGAGTGAAAATGAGCATCAGATGAATTTCATTTTTATTTGAATGGATAATAAGGGGTTAAATACGAGAGAGAGACAGAGAGAGACAGAGAGAGAGAGAGACAGAGAGAGAGAGAGACAGAGACAGAGACAGAGACAGAGAGAGACAGAGAGAGACAGAGAGACAAAGAGACAGAGAGAGACAGAGAGACAGAGACAGAGACAGAGAGAGACAGACAGACAGAGAGAGAGACAGAGAGAGAGTTTGATGTAGAATTATATCAAACTCAATGGTGAAAGAAGCAGGTATAGGGAAGTGCAGGTCAAGGAGGATAATAGCAGAGAGGACATAGACATAAACAAAATGTAATTCCTGTTCTCCACCTCCTGACCAAAAGGTGATGGTCACAAAGTGCAGAAAGAGATATACATTTTTGGACAGGGATTTGTTTTGTTTGACTATGCTTACTTGTTACAAAATATACAATGGATATCTCTTTGAACTTCCTTGTTATCTTTTTTCCAATTTCAAATGGTAAATAAAAGGAGGAGGATTTAGCAATAGTAATGCCCCCCCCCAAAAAAGAGGGTTATCTTAACACTTCTTTTTTATAAAAGGTACGGAAAGATAATAAAATCCACAAGGGCAGCGACTATCTTTTGCCTGTTTTTGTATCCCTAACACATAGCACAATGCTTATATTTTATTGATTGATTGGTGTTCAGAAGGAAGCCTAGACAAACAGGACAATTTTGAAAATAACATATAGAATGTTTTAGGACTTTGAAAAAAATGCAAACAAACCAAGCAGCATCAAATGGAGTTTCATAGTTTCATGTAGAATCCTCTGGGTTCTGCTGTGTATTTGGGTATATGGGAAATTCTCTTTTCCTCTCTCTCTCTCTCTCTCTCTCTCTCTCTCTCTCTCTCTCTCTCTCTCTCTCTCTCTGTATTTATGTTCACAAGTTTTAGAAAATATAATTTAAAAAGAAAGACGAAGGTATGGCTTTTTACCTTTACTGTAGGCTGTAGCACCAACCACAATGGCATAGCCAGGATGACTGCTAGCACAGATTCTTATATCTGTTTTAAGGGGTCAACAATCTTTTTTTAAATTACATTCACCAATTCATGGGAAAAGTCAGCACCATGAACTTCAGAGAAAATACAGAGAAATATAGAGAAAATACAAGCAGAGACATGAAGACCAACCAACAGGGTTCTGACTGCCTGAATTAACTATACATTTACATACATCCTTGGATCAAGAGAGTCTTTACATCTGAGCAGTTAGGGAGCTCTAAACATACCACCACTCAGAATCTCCACCAGGGAATTACAAGATCCTTCTCATATGCAAGCCCCCAAATCAAAATACCAACTCAGAGTATGTATATACTTCTCAGAGCCAGAAGGCATCACAACCCTCATGACTCAGTGCCTAATTAGAAATTAGCAAAAGGTGTGAAAGCCTTCCTACAAGCAAGCCTTGGTTAGGAGTACTATAAGGGTAACTTCCCTTAATGGGCTCAAGGTGAGGCCATTAATGGTCAAGGAAGATCTTAAATCCCATTAACATTACACAGGCCCTAAGTGAAATTCAGCCAGACAGGTCAATTCATGGATTAAGGTGAACTGTCTGAGACTATTAAGTCCAACCCCTTCATTTTATGGAAGAAAAAAATGAAACTCTCTTCTAAGAGAAGTGGGAAAGGTCAAAAGTATACCAGGGCCTGGACAAGAGCCTAAGTGTTGCAGCTCTTAGTCCCAGCCTCTTTCCATAAGACTACTCTATTTCCCTGCCTTCATCAATCAGGATGATTAACTTTGTGGTCATAAAGGTGTAACTGGGTGAGCAGCAGCAGCAGTGGTTAGAGAGCCAGCAGCAGAGGGTAAACAAGGAAGGAGAAATTTGTGACTGTGAAATAGGCTATTAATAATAGGAAACAAATATAATTGCCAAATTACACCATGTTCAATCATTTAACTATGAAACTATTACGAGTTTTTAAATAATTTCCTATGTATTATTTTTTATTCCTAAGTAAAATGTCAAGTATATTCAAAATTCTGGTCAGGTAGAGAAGCTGAGGGAGAAATAATAGCCAACTGTTCATCCAACAACTACATATTAAACAAATACTTTGTACTTGACCCTGAGGGAGATAGGATTATAGACCTAGTACTAGAAAAGTCCATAGAAATCATCTAGTCCAAGCCCTTTTATAGAAGAGGCAGCTGACATCCAGTTAAGTGACCTGCCCTGTTATAAAAAAAAGTAATTAGAAGACCCAAGATTTAAAATTAGTCTCTAGTCTCAATTTTTGACTTTTCCCCCCTCCCTTCCTCCTACCCTAGAGATGGCTACCATTAGACATAAATATATGTGTATGTTATTTATATATATATGTACATATATAAGTGTTGATTAATTTATTGGAGTATACCCTTATTTGAAGTCTATTTTTCCTTTGTGAGCTCACTATAATATTACCCAAGACAGCATAATAATTACTAGCCACTGTAATGGCAAGCAAAGAAGTACTTTAGCACTTAGTTTCAACTATTTAATTATTTAGCACCTTGTTTCAGTTCAAGTTTCTTTTAAGCCTTGCCTGTGATTATATGAAGTCTTTGTTAAGAAACAGATCTTGTGAACTCCACAACTTGCAAACTCCAGAACTTTTGGACCCCTGTTGCTGATGCAACAGGAAGGGGTAGAATAGGAAGGAGCTTAATGACCAATAAGAAGCCCAAGCTGGGAAAGAACAGAACTGAGAAGAGAACTATTGTAGTAGCAGGGTTTAAAAGGAGAAAATTTGTGGTATCCCAACACTCTATTTGTCTGTTCTTTCTGTGTTGATTTGTAATACTTTTTAATATTTTGTACAGAAGCCCTGAAAGAGGATTTTCTGGTTTTCTGTTTACAGAAGTCCTGGAGGAGGGTTTTGGAGGTCCTGGGACTTTACTAATGATTTGTGTTGATCTCTTGGACCTTGTTTGTGGGTCTCTGTTGATTTTACAGGCAGATAGTGAATTGATGGTGCTGGTAATGTGTATGAATGTTGTTTTGCCTCTGTTAAGCTTTGTCTTTCCAGAAATAGAAATTTCAAAGGACTTGAGGCAGACTGGACACTGTGAGCTTCAGTATGGAATGGGAACTGGACAAAGAACTGGATGAGGAGCTGAGAGCTGCCTACCTTTGAATCCAGGTAACAGTTGGGTAGATTCAGGCAGGAGCTGGGACCTTGGAAGAGTAACCACGGTACCTGAGAGCAGCCTCAAATTAAGATGAAAAGACCTCTTCTTGGGTACTTAATGCTGACTGAGAAGATCATGATTTACTGTGACCTAGGTGTGGAGAACTTTGACCTCTGTACTTTGTGTCCCTTAAGGAGGCTTGCTCCTTAAGGAGATTGAGTTAAGGACTTACTGAATGATATATTTTGTTAAAAACTATGTGACCACTTTGGTGAAAATTATGTGTCCACTTTAATGATAACTTGTTATGTTATAGCATCATGAATGCTATACTTTGGTTTCTGGGAATGTTTTGCTTTAATTTACTGCTGAATAAATAGAGAGTTCACTATACTATGTAATCAGAATTTTAAAGCTGTTCACAGCAGCAGTCCTCTGGAAAGCTGCTCATACTTGGCTTTACAGCCATCACCATGACAATTTGACAGACACTTTTTTGTGACTCCAGATAGCTGTGTGAAAATGGTCAAATAAGTCTCCCTTAGCCTCAATATCCTCATGTGTAAAATTAGTATAATAACATCCTCTTCTAAAAAATGTGGATAATATCTGCCTTATGGAGTTGTTGTGATACTCAAATGAAACAATGTATGTGTTTCACAAACTTGAAAGTGCTATAGAAATGTCAATTACTATTGGCATTAGTGTATATTAAAAACTGTTATTCACAGTTTCACCTCATTCAAAAAGAAAGTGATCAAAAGACAAAAAAATGTGATGATCATGCAGGGTTAAGAACAAGTCATTTTTCCTTTTGTTTTGCATTACCCGTGGTAAAAATCAGGGAATGTGACAAATACAGTATAAGTATTTGGCCGTCTAACAATATCTGTATGGAAAAAATGAAGACACATGGGTGAGATGACAGTGTAGTTAAACAGATTCACATCTCATTGAATTCTGGGCCCTAAGGAAAATTAGTTTTAATGCTGTATCATTTGATTATCAATATTAAAATGTAACATTTCCTTTTTTCAACCCCTACCTTTCAATCTAGCTTATAGAGAGACCTCTCCCATTCTAGCTAAAGGAATATGATCACTTTCCAGATCTTCCCAAGGCCTGGTTTCCACCTCTCTGTTCACTCTATAAACAGAAGCCAACCTGAGCCCATCCATGTTCCCAAGAGGTGAACCTTGTGTCCCTCTTCTCTAATCAAAGTTGGGGGTGACTTGGTCTACAAAGGGAAAACTAAGCCAGGGAGATACTGACTGGAGTAGTTTCTTTGCTCAGACTACTAAAGGCAACTGAGTCTTAAGACCAGGTCACTTTCTCAGGTGATGCCCCTGCCCCACCATAAAGTAAAGAGGAGGGGTTGAAATTCTTAGGCTCCTTGTTAAATGTCCACCAATCTTCATTTGTTAGGGAAAGTAAAATGATGTACTCTCAGAAAGAAGACAACTGGATTTAAGGGAGACTGGGACTCTCAATTGTAGTATTTGATCACTGAGAGAGACCATCAGTCTCAATTTATTGGTGATTTGCCTAGCCTCAATAATAAATTGATTTATCATTCCCAGAAATCTCTCTTGGAATTTCATCCATGACAATCTAGAGTGACAAACTGGTGGGAGATTCTAGTGATGTGCCATTCAATCAATGAATCAATCAACAAGCATTTATTAAATGCTTACTATGTACAAAACACTGTTATAAATGCTATAGATACAAAGAAAAAAAAACAAAAATACTCCTTGCTCTTAAAGATCTTAAATTCTAATGGGTTCTCTCTGTCCAATGCCACTCAATGTTTTTTATCAATGGCTTAGTTGAAGATATACTTATCAAAATTTCAGATTGCTTAAAGCCAAAAAGATAGTAGACTTGGAATCCAAACAAACAAACAAACAAAAAATCCAAAAAACAAAAACCTTGAATAGGCTGGAATGATTGATCAAACCGGGCCCAAAAAAAATCATAAACTAAAGTAGGATATGGAAAACATGAATAAACCACAATTAACCTCAAAAAAAATTGAGAGGATTTAATGTACTACAGGTTCAACACAAATCAACAATGCAACAGCTATCAAATAACTTAATGTACTTTTATGCCATGTTAAAAGAAGTACCATAGGGGCAGCTAGGTGGCACAGTGAGTAGAGCACCGGCCCTGCAGTCAGGAGGACCTGAGTTCAAATCCGGCCTCAGACACTTGACACACTTACTAGCCATGTGACTTTGAGCAAGTCACTTAACCCAATTAACCAATTAACCCCAATTGTCCTCCAAAAAAAAAATAATAATAAGTACTATTTCCAAGATTATACTGGTGATAGTTCTGTTACCATGGCACGGACAACTTACATTTGAAATTTTGTGTCCAGCTCTTCACTGGGGGTGGGGTTTTGCAGTGGATGAGACAAAAAGGAGAAAAATGTTGTAGGAATTAAATTAGTAGCTGGCAATGCATCCAGAATATGGCAACCTTTAATATAAAATTCTGTAATAAAAAGGGAAATCTTCCTAAGTACATGGACCATCTTAAAATGAAGTGCCTTTTTTAAGCTGTGGGTTTCCCATCACTGGAAGTGTTTAAGGTGAAACTGAATAACCAATTACTGGGGATATTGTAAAAGGGATTCACTGGGAAAAGGGTTGAACCAGATTAAGTTCTTAAGTTCTCTTCAATTCTGATATCCTATGATTCCACGATTTATCTCATAAGTTATTTTCCAAATGGAAAGTCATAACAAACATTATTTGACTTAGTTGGTAGGAAGAAATAATCCTCATAGTATCACAGAAATTACAGTTGGAAAATATCTTCAAGGTCATTCTATCCAGTCCCTGACAGGACAGCGTTTTTCCCCAATGACTTCACTAACTAGAGCAGTGGGGCTTCCTTCCATCCTGTCTCTGGAGATATTTGGTACAATGTAATGAACTTTCACAGCTGGATATTTCCTTCCTCCCATTTACTAGGTCACAGTAAAGTGGTGTCATTTTAAAAAGTGACTTCTATTTTTTTTTAAAGAGTAGACACATAGTATAGTGGGAAAGCATTGTATTAAAGTCAAAAGAATTAAGTCCTAAATTTTGGCTCTGAAAATTACTAATTACATGACCATGGGTAAGTCACTTAAGGTCTGTGAAATTCAGTTTCCTCAAAGACAATAATACCTGTAGCACCTACAACACAGAGTTATTGTGAAGATAGTGTGTTTTCTAAAAAAATTCACAGTAAGTAGTTAAGTTTAATTTCTAAAAAAAAAAATTTCCAGCTAATAAACATTCATCTTCTCCCTTCTGCCTCCTTAACCTGATTATTGAAAAAGAAAAAAAAACCCTTCCAACAAATACACATAGTCAAGCAAAACAAATTCTCACATTGGCCATAAGTACATTGCAAAAAATATTTATTAGGCTTCTATTGTGTGTTAGGCATGTGCTAAGTACTAGGGATAAATAAGAAAAAGAAAGACAGTTCCTGCCTTCAAGGAGCTTATAGTCTAACAGGAAAAAACAACACACAAAAAGAAACTGAAAGGAGGGAAGGATGGCAGCAGAGGGTACCCCTACAGTGTGATGATGATGTTGGAATTAAAACCAAGCAGGGAAGCTGGCGGCAAACGAAGAGATGACTGGGATTTTGAACCTTCTAGAGATGGAGGCTAGGGAAGAATTTTTTGCTCTGCCTTCTAGAGCTCTAATCAGGCAGGTAGAGCAACTGAAGGAAGGTACTGACAAAGTGGAAGTACCAAAGCTGAAGCAATCTCCATGAGGATGTTTCCTGGTGATGAGCTGATCTGAGGGGAAAGGGAGGGATAGGCATGACAATAATATAGGAATCAAAACCAAGTAGCATAGCTGGACATAGAACACTGTTTTGCAAACCTTAAAGTGGTATGTAAATTTGAGTCACTTACTTATTTAAGCTTAAATATGACAGGTTCTCTTTGAGAGGGGAAAAAAATGTCATCTTATATGTACCTGTTTTTCTTAGATTTCCAAGTAGTTATCTTTTGAGTTTCAAAGTGGCTTGAGTGAGTCTGACAAAGAAGACAACTTTGGTCAGATCTCTTTAGGTATGAACTATGTTCAGTAGGAAAAGGAATTAAGTAAATTTCTTTTTCAAGAAAATCCCATAAAGTGTCTTCTAGAAAAATCTGGGACCTGATTCTCAGCTTTAAGTGGCAGTCTTTTTCTCTGTCTTTTCCTTAGAAGCAAAGATGGATGATTAGAAGAGGAACTTACATGTCACATTTTCTAGGCATTGTGGCTAATACCTTCTGAAAGTATCCTTTTCCCATTAGGACACAAAAGCACATTTTGGTGTTCTGTTATTCCCCTTTCTAACGTAAGAGGTAATGGATCTGTTATTTCCTATTTGTTTTGAGTCACCCGGTAAATTTCTCTCCTTTGCAGGAGAGGCAGAGATAGCTACCTTCATATACTTTGACCAGAGTGGAAACATCCCTTATATCATAAGTCAACTTTAGCAGGGAGAGTTTTCATCATAAGTGTTTAAGATGTGGTAGATGGAATTGCATTTTTTATTAAATTTTATTTTTTTAATCAATAAAAATCTACCTTCTCTCCAACCCCTAACCCACTGCAAAAGAAAGATAAAACCCCTGTTACAAATGTGTATAATCAAACAAAAATATTTCCCATATTGGCCATGTGAAAAAAAAATCTCAATCTGCACTCTGAGTTCATCACCTATCAGGAGGTGGTAAGCAGGCTTCAATATGAGTCCTCTGGACTTATATATTGGTCATTGTACTGACCAAAGTTCATAAGGCTCCCAAAGTTCTTTGTCTTTATAATATTTTTGTTATTATATAAATAATTCTCCTGGTACTCATACTTTACTCTGTATCAGTACATAAAAGTCTTCCCAGGTTTCTCTGAAACTGTCCTCTCTATCATTTCCTACAAAATAATGGTATTCCACCACATTCATATACCAAAGTTTGTTTAGCTATTCTTTTTTGACGGCCACCCTCTCAATTTCTAATTCTTTACCACTACAAAGAGCTGCTATAAATATTTTTATACACATGGATCCTTTTCCTCTTTCTTTGATCTCCTAGATTTGGTAGTGGTATCCCTGGGCAAAGAATATAACACTGTTTATAGCTTTGGGGGTATAGTTCCAAATTGCTTTCCAGAATGACTAGACTACTTCATAACTTCATCAGTCATTCATTAATGTATCTATTTTCTGTAATATCTCTAGTATGTCATTTTCCTTTTTCATCAACATTGCCAATCTGATGGGCATGAGATAGAATATGAGGGGGCGGCTAGGTGGTGCAGTGAGTAGAGCGTCGGCCCTGGAGTCAGAAGGACCTGAGTTCGGATCCGGCCTCAGACACTTAACGCACACACAAACAAAAAAACCTAGCCGTGTGACCTTGGGCAAGTTACTTAACCCCAATAGCCCTCCAAAAAGCAAAAAAAAAAAAAAAAAAAAGAATATGAGTTAAATTTTCATTTTTCTAATTAATAGTGATTTAAAGCATTTGGGGGGTAATGCTTATTGATCACTTAGATTTTTTTTCCTCTGAGAACTGCATATTTATATTCTCTGAACATTTATCATGGTGGGGGAAGAAGGATAGGGAATGGTAGAGTTGCATCTTTATTCAAAAGAGTTAGCCAGAAGTTTCTAGTCACAAGCCCCATGCTGTTTGTGTGGGTCCTGATATTTCCCAGCCTCAGGATTTTCAGCCATATCTCTAGAAGTCCAATGAGTGGTACAGCCCAGTCTTGATCAAAATAGTTAAGTTGTCAAAACTTTCCTTCAGTGATCCCAGTTTTCTTCAATGTTCTTCCCAACCCACTGACATCCTCTTCCCACCTCATTCAGGTTCTTGTGCTCTCTTCTTCCCCTCACTTACTTAGTTCTGTCATCTTCCCTCCCTTCACTCATTCTTCTTTGAAACATAAACTGGAATTATAATAGTTCTTTATCTTCTTTCAAAGGATTTGAGTTTTATTGAATTCAAAGCTTGGAGCTTTAAGAAAAAAAAAAACAACTCTAATAGTGGTGAGCTGTTACAGGAGGTATTTTAGCCACAGGAAGATTTTCCCTCAAATTACAGTTTATTCCTCTTATGCACAATGCCACCCCTAACACCCTAGAACTGTGTCCAGCAAAGTAATCTAAAGATAACCATTGGTAGATAACATATTTGTTCATTCATTCATTTATTCAGCAAACACATATTGAGCCCCTATGGTGGGGACTGAAGAAATTACAAGATTTAATTAAGAACTTGCCCTTGTCCTAATTAATTAAGATACTTTGGAATAGTACAAACTAATCCCCAAAGTAAAACAAATAGTACCCCTCCTTCCTTCTTTCTTTCCTTTTTAGAAGATAAATTTTAGTTGACCCTTTGAAGACAATTCAGTTGAATATCTTTTATAACCAAGATGAATCTTCTAACTTTCGTGGAAAATCATGTTGACCAATAACACCAAATTGTGTTAAACTAATGCCAAGTAAGGACAGTTGGACTGATTTTTCATTCATTTAAATTCATTTTTGATTGGTTTGGTTTCACCCCAGCATTATTTCTTTCATCTGGACTCAGCCTAGAATAGTCACAGAGATAGCACCAAGCCTAAAATTATTTCTACTGTCCCCTCAATGTTTCTAAACAGCTGAGTAATGGACTCAAAGGAAAACTCACTCAATTGATGAAAAAAAAAGGTTCAGGGCTTGACTTAGTAGGAGATATTTAGTACCAAAGTAGAAGGGATCTCAAATCCAAAAGGGGTCTCAAAACTGAGGATAGAGATGGAGTTCATGGTTCTTCCTTGAGCTACCCACATGGCCTGGTCGTTTCTTATTCACGTCTCCAAATCATGCTAAGTGCTGGACACTGAGCAGCCCATGGCAAATGGCGCCCACGCGGGACACATAGGAACCTGAAAGGAAAGTCCACAGCGGAGATGGCCCTTACAAGCAGAAGGAGCTCCAAAAATCACAAGTCACAGGGTACTCCAAAAGAAAGAAAAACTGATAATGCTCTTGTCTACACTAGCAAATCATTTCAATCTTTCTATAAAACCTATTGATAAAAATGATAAGGCAATTTGGATTTGGACCAATATATCACAAGGGCAATTAGCTACTGCTTTATATACCCTAAAATTTTTTAATCATCACTAAAAAAGGGTGTAAACCAGAAGAATAACAATTTGAAAAAGTACAAATTCCCAAATAAAGTAATGGAAAAGACTTGCCCCTTAATTATGTAGAGGTGAGGTTGTGCTTATATTTTTTTAGATGCTGATGAATGACCACTGAAGATGCCAACACAGAATGTCCAGGCGTGTTCCAGCAGATGCAGAAACAGAGAAGAGGATCAGAGGATTCCTCACAAGGACAACCCCAGAAGAAATGACTTGGCATCCCATCTTTTCACAGAATGATACAGCTTTCTAATAGAACATTACACAATGACAGACTTCAGAGAAGCCTGCACTTCAAGAAATATCTGATTTTCTAATGAGAACTGACTTTTGGACTTTTTAAATCACAGGACTAATTGCCTCTCTCTTAATGTCAGCAACTGTGTCTTCTATTTTAAGTGGGATACAAACTGCTCCATTTGTGAATGAATTTGCAAGGAATGTTACCTTGCCTTTGAAAACTCAAGACCAGACTCCCTCTCCAATGTAATTGTGTATACACCTATCTATGTATGAACTTTTAATTGCATTGATTTTACTTTTGTTCAATGTATATCTAGTAACAATCTTTATTTTGCTTTTTTCCAACTAATTTCACTTATGCTTGATATCAAACATTGAGGGTATACATATCTGATGTCCTTAAAAAGGGGGGAAAAGGTTTGTCAGATTTTCTGTTACTATATTCACTGTCCTAATATTGTTAATGGTTCCAACTGCTGTGTTTGCAATCTAAACTGCACAATAGGTTAATGTATTATCAAAAAAAAGTTTCTGCAGCCTTTAAGACACAAAATGATATAGATAAGGATCTATTGTATAAGATCAATTTATTACAATTAATATTATGCTTAGGTATGAGTTAAAACCATTAAAAACTCAACTGTTACTCAGATGTGATTATAAATACACATCTATTTGTGTTTCCACTAGCTTATATAATTCTTCTCATCCCAGTATCACATGGGAGAGGATCAGAGCCTGCTTATTGGGAGCATGGCATAATTTCAATATCACCTTAGAAATAAAAAGCTTTCAATCAAATTATTAAGATATTGAACACAATGAGATTCCTGGGATTGACCCAGTAGGAGCTACGAAAACAATTATTGATACATTGAAAAATCTCTATGCACCTACTTCCCATATTGATCATTATAATAGTCTGTTGTATATTTGGACCTTGCATTATAAAAATTATGAGGCACTGAATTACATGCCTTTAAGCTTCTCCTTAAAAAAGGGGGAATATGTGGTGAGCCAAAGAGGCCCGAGCCAGGACTTCAGATAATTACCCTGATTCAGTGGACCTGAACAACAAAGACCTCTTCGAGATGCAACTTTTCACTAAGTCAGCTCCAGAGTTCTTTTGATATGGGTTACACTTATAAGGATGGTATTTGAGTTCTGAGGCTAAGAGGCTCTTCCCCAAAACTATTAGTTGTCCAAAACATTTGCAGGAAGTCAGTTCTTATGCAGATGTTCTTGATGATGGGGCCTTGGCCATTAGGCTTTGAGGCCAGCTCTCAGAGCATCCTTTCAGATGTAACTGAGATAACTGCCCAAGACTCTATGGCACCTAGGAAACAATAGGCCTTATTACCATGCTACTTCCAGGATACAACAGACTAAGATAATGATTTCTCTTCCTTCCTGTCCTTTGTCTCTTTGCTCTATAAAAACCTTTCCCTGAGTATCAATAAATGGAGTTCTTGGTTCTTTCTTGAGCTAAAAAAAAAAAAAAACTGAGGATAGAGATGAGGATGACAACAGGAAAACAACACAGAAATGTACTCACTATGAGAAAATCTAATGTCACTATAACTGCTGAGTCTAAGAAACAGCTGTATGTGCTGTCTGCTCATGGAGATAAGATGAAGTCAAGAAGACAGCAAGCATTTATTAAGCACCTACCATGCTCCAGAATATTATTCTAAGTACTGAGTATACAAGAAATGGAAAAACAAATAGTCCCTGCCCTCAAGGAGCTTATGGTCTAATTGGGGAGATATCATGCACAAGCTATGTACAAATAAGATATATACAAGATGAATTAGAGATAATGCCAAAAAATACTTGTTATAGAAGATCAAATTTTAGCAGAGGCTTGAAGGAAGCCAAGAAGTGAAGAGAAGAGAGACAGTTCCAGGTATGGGACACAGTCAGTAAAAATGCAGGTAGGAGTTGGAGTGTCTTGCACAAGGTATAGCAAGCAGGCCAGTGTCACTGGATCATAAGAATATAGGGGCAGGTCAAGTGCAAAGAAAATGGAAAGGTAGGGATAATTATAACAACTAATGTTTACATAGCTTTTTAAGATTAGTAAAGAACTTTGAGTATGCCATCTCATCTTATTCTCATAACAACTCTGTAAAGTGACAGTTACTATTACTAAGAAAACTGACACTCAAGAGATGTAAACTAACTTGTCCAAGATCCTATATTTAGTGAGTGTCACTGGGAGGGACATGAACCCGGCTCTCACCATACTTCAAGTCAGTAGTCTCCTGCTCTTTTGCCCATATTGTCGTGTCTTTCATGTCCTGCCTAGAGCAAACCCTAGCTAGGATGAGCCTCATACTACTTGTTCAATTGATATTGTCCAGTCCTCAGGCCTGTTTACCACTTCCAACTTCACCGCTCCCTCCCCCCCCCCCCGCCCCGTCTCATCTATACAGATATTTCCCAAAGAAAGGCCCCTTTTGCACTATAGACGGAAGCTGGGAGGGGTGTGTGTGTGTGTGTGTGTGTGTGTGTGTGTGTATGTGTGTGTGTGTGTGTGTGTACTTCTATCAGTTAGGAATTTCAGAAAGCCTCTTCCCAGGCAGGAAACCCATAGTTGTTTATTGCTGCTTTGATAACACAGACATGACAAGGTTCTTCCCAACTGGAGGCACTACAGGTAGACCCTCAGCAGGGGGCTTACTGGCAGTAGGTCTCTAAGCTGGAGCATCTGGGGTTCTGGATCACCATGTTTACTAGGCAGGGCATACATTTTTTAATACCCACAGGTCAATTCAGAGGGGAAAACAATAGCCACCATATATATCTGGTATAAATTCTTTCTGCTTGTGTTCCTGGTGACTTTTGACTAGGGGCATACCAGGATGGGGGAACACATAATGTGACTACACAGCTCTGGCCCAAAGCAAACTTGTAACATCCTCTACCATCATTGTCTGCAGAATACCAGATCATCCCATGACAAACAGGAAAGAATGGAAGCCTCAATGGACAACAACATTCCTATAGTTTTGCTGCAGTTCATTCTCATTAAACTTGGGAAAAGGAAGTTTTTTGCTGATAATTGAGGGGAAGTTCCTTTTCACTCCCTGAAGTGGATAGAAAGAGATCACAGGATCCAGAATTGGGAGGAATTTGAAATATCAGCTAGTCCCAACTCTCATTTTAAAGTCACAGAAACTAAGACACATGGGGGCTATTGCAATACACAAATAAAAAGTAGAACCAGGATTCAAATTCTCAGCCTCCAAATCTAGAACTCTTTCTTTTACATCATGGTCTACCCTAATTTACCTATTGCCCTTTTGTCCTCTTTTCCCATTTGGTTTTAGAAGATAAACTGAAATAATAATGCTTTATGTTTACATAGTATCATTCTCTAAGATGCTTAGGATGTTCAGCAGCCTTAGGAAATTCTAATTCAGCCTTAATTCTAAATTCTAATTCTAAATTCTAATTCAGCCTTAGGGAATGAAAAAGGAAAGCCTTTTCCTTTTCTACCCACAGAAGCAGACATTGGGTATTAATTGCATCCTTTGTGAAGTCATGCTTTTAGACATATGCCCAGCAATTCAGACACACTTTTGATCTCACAACATATCAGATCAGGTAAAATGATAGACTGTCTATGTGGCAGCCATAAGAGCTAAGTGAAGGGGAAGTAGGCCTCACCTGTAGGGTAGCTTTCCCTCCTAACAAAGTCAAGGAAAATATATTTAAATTGGATAGGGCCTCAGCAATTATCTAATATAATCTTCTTGTTCTATAGAAGAAACAGATCCAGAGTTATGAGGCGAATTGTTCGAAATAACATAAATACCAAGGAGCAGAGGTAAGATTTAAAACCAGATTCTATGATTGCAAGATGGAATATGGTTTTCAGTTCAATTGTGTTTGGTTCTTCATGGACCCATGTGGGGCTTTCTTGGAGTGGTTTGTCATTTCCTTTGCCAGTTCATTTTATAGATAAGGAAATGAAGAAACAATGTTAAGTGACTTACCCAAAGCCACACAGCTAGTGAGTGTCTGAGGCTGCATTTGAAATCAGGAAGGTGAGTTTTCCTGACTCCAGACTCCATCTACTATGTCACCTAGTTACCCCTATCACTCTAAATCCATTGTTATTTCTCTAGTCTAAACCACGCTAGGAAACCTTTTCAAGCACTCTCATCACCAGTGGATGAGTTCTATCCTCTGCATTTCTGACCACTTAATTATACCTAGGTTTCCTAGTACTGAGTATTGAGGTCTGTAAAGCCAAATGCAAGTGGCTTTCCAGAGGACTGCTGCTGTGAACAATTTTCAAAGTTCTGATTACATAGTATAGTGAATTCTCTATTTATTCAATAACAAATCAGAGCAAAGCATTCATAGGAAATCAAAACACAGCATTCACAATGTTACAACTTATCACAGGAAATAAAAATACAGCATTCACTATGTCACAACTCAACAACTTATCACTAAAATGGCCACATAGTTTTCACCAAAGTGGTCATGTAGTTTTAAACAAAGAACATTCATTTAGTCAATCACAAAATCCTTAATTCGATCACAAAGTACAAAAGTCAAAGTTCTCCTAGGTCACAGTAAATCATAATCTTTTCAGTCAGTACACAGTATCCAAGTAAAGTGTTCTTTCAGCTTGACTAAAGGCTGGCTCTCAGATTCCATAGTTCTTCTTTCATAGTCCCAGCTCCAACTGTCTGTCACCTGGGTTCAAAGGCAGGCAGCTCCCAGTTCCTTGTTCAGTTCCTTTTCCAGTTCTTCGTCCAGTTCCCATTCCATATTGAAGTTCACAGTATCCAGTCCACCTCAAGTCCTTCACTGTTCCTGTTTCTGGGAAGACAAAGCTTGACAGAGCCACAATAATATTCATAGACATTGCCTGCACCATCATCAATTCACTATCTGCCTGTGAAATCAACTCAGACCCACCAACAAGGTCTGAGAACTCAACACAAATCATCAACATAGAAATCAACACAGACCCACAAACAAGGTCCAAGTGGTCAACACAAATCATCATAAATTCCTAGGACTTCCAAAACCCTCCTCCAGGACTTCTGTAAACATACAACCAAAAAATCCTCTTTCGGGTCTTCCAGTAAGGTCCCAGGGCTTCTGTACAAAGTATCACAAACAAACAGCAACACAGACAGAGCAGACAAACAGAGTGCTGGGATACCACAAGTTTTCTCCTTCTTTACTCTGCCACCACAAGAGTCCTCTTCTCAGTTCTGCTGTCTCTAGCCAAGAACTCTGATTATATATGGTCTTTAGCTCCTCCCCTTCCTGTTGCAGGAGTTCATGAGTTCTAGGGTTCACAAGTTGTGGGGTTCACATGTTCTATTTCTTAACAGACTTGATACAAGACTCAAAAGAAACTTGAACTGAAACAATAGCTGAAACAAGGTGTGAACTACTTCTGTGCTTGCCATTACAAGGCCACACAGTCCAATAACAATATAAGAGATATTTATTAGCTTCATTTTGTTTTATTTGTTCAGTTTCAGGCTTTGAGGTCTGACAAAATCTTTATCTTCTCGAAATAATTTAAGCTATTTTCAGTCATTCATACCTTATATCAGATTAACGACTGAAAATAAGTTTTGAAAAGGAAAGAAGCATGAGAAACTTGAGAATCAGAGGGAGCTCGGGAGATTGGGTGGGAAAGGACACAGAACAGGAAGGCTGAAGAGTGAAGGCAAACTTTGCTAACTTCAGTTTTAACAAGGGCAGAAAGCACAGTTACTTAGCAAATAAATTTGCCACAGGGAAACCTTGCAGCAAGGCCCTCCCATACAACTGATGCTACTCTTACAGCAGTGAGATACAGCTCATATGCTCTTGTTCTGTGATCATTGTGTGTCGTGCTCTAGACCACAGGTTTAGGACTGAACTATCATGTGAATGTTCTTAAGTAAATATTTTAATGTGGAGCCTTATAGACCTACTGATGTATTCTACAGTGGCAGGTTTTTCAGAGGAGTGACCTTAGGTAACAATACAGAGGTGGTACTTTATTATAAAAAGACAACTGATGTTGGCTTGAAATAGAGGAAATAGGACAATCAAGACATTTTGACAATCCCCCACATTACTCATTCTGTGCGATTAACAAAGGATCCTTTCCTGAAGAAGGAGACAAGGCCTAAAGTTTGATAGAATCAGAGAACCTCAGATTTGGAAGGAACCCCAAAGGCCACAACTCAACATACAAAGTTGTACAAACTAATCCACATATAACATGAAGTTGAAGATCTTCACTATTCTGATTGCCCTCTTCTGAATGTTCTCTAGAAAATCAATATAATTACTAATCTATGGCATCCAGAACTGAGTATACTATTCTAAATGTGTTTGAAAAGGACAGAATTCAATGGGACTATAACTTCTCTCATACTAGAAACTATATCTCTCAAAAGAGCACATTTGTAAAGTGCTTAAGACAGTGCCTAGCACATAGTAGGCACTTAATAAATGCATATTCCCTACGACTTTCCCTTATATACAGCCAAAGATCAAATTTGTTTTCTAGGCTCTAAACATACTTTTGAATTTGCAATTCACTTTATTTTTGGAAGGGGAAAGGCTAGGCAGTTGGTGTTAAGTGACTTGCTCAAAGTCACACAGCTAGTATCAAGTATCTGAGGCCAGATTTGAACTCAGGTCCTCCTGACTCCAGAGATGATGCTCTATTCACTGCACCACATAGTGGTCCCTGCAATTCACTTTTAGAAAAAACATTTTCAAATGAACTAGTCTCTATTCACAGCTCCTCAATCTCAAATATAAAAAATTTATTTTTAACCCAAACGTAAGACTTTTCATTTATTTCTTTTAAATGTCTTCTTGAATTGGTTCAATATTCTAGATTGTCAAGGATTTTCTGAATCTTGTCTCTGTCATATAGTGTCATATAGCTATTCCATCTAATTCTGTGTCATCTTAAAATTTGATAAGCATGTCATCTTTACTTTTATCCAAGCCATTGAAAACAATGTTAAATACATCGAGGCTAAGGTGAGATCCCTGGGGTGTTCCACTAGATAACTCTAAGTTTACATGGAACCATTGGGTCTAGCCATTCTTTTAGCTCACATTTTTCCATCAAGGAGGATAGATTTTGTCAAATGTTTTGCTAAAGTAAAAGTAAATTATGGTGCATTTCCTTTTGGCAGTTAACTGTTTGGCAGTTATAAAGAGAGAGATGAGAATACTAGCAAGACGATTACAGCAATAAGTCACAAGAATCATACATCCACTATGACCAAGTGGGATATATACCAAAAATGCAAGGTTGGTTCAATATCAGGAAAACTATTAGCATTTGACTATGTCAATAATGAAAGCAACAGAAATCATCATTCTCTATAGATGCAGAAAAAGTTTTTGACAAAATACCGCACCCATTCCTATTAAAAACACTGGAAAGCATAGGAATAAAGGAGTTTTCTTTAAAATAAGTAATATCTGAGACCATCAGCAAGAACTTTTCTGTAATGGGGAAAAGGTAGAACCATTCCAAATAAAACCAAGGGTAAAGCAAGTATGCCCATTGTCACCACTATTATTCAATATTTTACTAAAATGCTAGCTATAGGAATAAAAGAAGAAAATTAAATTGAAAGAATTAGAATGGGCAATCAGGAAACAAAACTATCATTCTTTGGAGATAATATGACTGTATACTTAGAAAATTCTAGAGAATCCACCAAAAAATCTAGCTGAAATAATTAACAACTTCAGCCAACATGCAGTATTTAAAATAAGCCCACATAAAACATCATCATTTCTATATATTACCAACAAAGTCCAGCAGCAAGAGATGGAAATAGAAATTCCACTTAAAACAATGGTGTATGATGTAAAATAATTTGGAGTCTACTTGGCAAGACAAACCCAGGAGCAACATAAATACAAATAGTAAAATTCTTTTCACCCAAATAAAGTCAGAACTAAACAATTGGGAAAATATTAATAGCTCATGGGGAGGCTGAACAGATGTAACAAAAATTACAATCCTACTTATTAATTTACTTATTGAGTACCACACTCACTAAACTGCCAGAAAATTACTTTATAGAGCTAAAAAAATAAAATTTCATCTGGAAGAACAAAAGGTCCAGAATATCAAGGGAATTAATGAAAAGAAATGCAAGGGAAGGTGGCCTAGCCATATGTAGCACCAATACAATATTCAAAGCACTGATGGTGACTATGAATATGTCAGCATAGTGCTCAACTGCAAAATATAACAGACTCTCTCCATATAGAAGACAGAAGCAAACCACTTATTCAGACACTAGAAAAATAAATACCAACAACAGGAAACCAAATCCATCATAGCCACATATAAGTTGATACACTACAACACAGCAAAGAGCCACACTATGCTTTATCCTTCTCACAAACAACATTTTCTCACTGTTTGTCTGGGTGCATACTATCCTCCCTCTGTCTCTAACTGCTCTGACTCTCAGTTTCCTGTGGGCTCAGTTCCACCCTTGAGCAAACTCCTTTCACCACAGGCTCCATGTGATTACATTCAGCCTTCCCTTCAGGGCAGGGAATATCTTCAAAGCAGGAAAGTCTTCAAATTCCCTTAAGCTTATTAAGGGGCAGGGAAGACCTTTGAATTCCTATTACTGTTACATCATACCAGATCTAAAACTGTATCTTAAAGCACCAATCACCAAAACTACTTAGTACTGGCTAAGAAGTAGAGTGGTGGGGTGGGGCAGAGTCAAGATGGCAGAGTAGAAACAGCACTTCCACAGAGCTCCAGCCTATACCACTTCAAAATTGTGTAAAAGGGGGATTCTGAATGCTCTCTGGAGCTCCAGAACCCACAAAATGACACAGAGAAGCTAACCTCCCACTGAAGACTGCTGGGCACCCCGGCAGCGAGCCGATCCAAGACCCTTGTGAGTCAGAGTAAGTTTTAGCCCCAGGGCAGCCCAACCAGCAGCCAGCTGGAGGGACCCCAGAACACCAGCAGCTGTGTCATTTCCAGAATTATCAACACATAGATGCCTAGGACACAGAGAGAGGTCAGTGCCCTATGGACTTTGGGACTGGTTAGGAAAGCTCGTCAGCTTCTTCCCCTGGGGGCGAGAAGCCACTGAGGAGCCATGGCAGCTTGTGCCATGTGGCCACATTGCAGCTTCAGCTCCTAGCCTGTGAACTATAGAGGGATGCAGCGATCAGTCTGGGGGGTAATCACTCTTCCTTTACCCTTCTTGGATCAGGATTGTAGTCTGGGGTGGAGGTCTTGGGGTGTGTGACCAGCTTGCCAGAGTGTGTGGAGGCTTCAGAGAGGCTACCCAACTAATACCTCCAGTAGTTGAGAAAACCCAGTGTTTGGGAGGGAAGCTCCCCTGGCTGGTGGCAGAGTCCTCCTGTGGCAAAAAGCCCAAAGGTCAAGTAATTGAGTCGCAACATGCCTAGGCAAAGGAAACAAAATAAACCAAAAAATGCAACATTAGACTCCTATTTGGGGGGCAAAGAGGATCAAAGCATGGAACAGGAGGAAGACTGTGAGGTCAGAAATCCTGCACCAAAAGCCCCAAATGAAAATACAAGCTGGCTACAGGTCATAGAGGACCTTAAGAAGCAGATAAGAGAAAATTGGGGAAAATTGGGAAGAGAAATGAGAATGATACAAGAAAAGTATGAAATGAGAGTCAACAGCCTGACTGAGGAAAATAACACCTTAAAAAATAGACTACATCAAATAGCAAAAGAGGATCAAAAAGGCAATGAGGAGAAGAATGCCTAAAAAAGCCAAATTTGACAAATGGAAAAAGAATCTCAAAAGCTCACTGAGGAGAATCATTCCTTCAGAATTAGACTGAAGCAAACAGAAGCTTTATGAGAAATCAAGATGCTGTTAAGCAGATCCTAACAAATGAAAGAATAGAAGGCAATGTGAAATATCTCATGGGTAAAACCACTGACCTGGAAAATAGATCCAGGAGAGATAATCTAAAAATTATTGGACTACCTGAAAACCATGATCAAAGAAAGAATCTAGAAATCATCTTTCAAGAAATTCTCAAGGAAAATTGCCCTGTTGTTTTAGAACCAGAGAGCAAAATAGAGGTTGAAAGAATCCACCAATCACCTTCTGAAAAAGATCCCAAAAAGAAAACTACTAGGAATATTGTAGCCAGGTTCCAGAATTCCCAGATCAAGGAGAAAATATTACAAGCAACCAGGAAAAAACAATTTCAATATTGTGAAAACACAATCAGGATAGTGCAGGATCTGGCAGCTTCTACACTGAGGGATCGAAGGGCATGGAATATGATATTCCTGAGGTTAAAGCATCTAGGTTTAAAACCAAGAATCACCTACCCAGCAAAACTGAGTATAATGCTTCAGTGGAAAATATGGTTATTCAATGCAGTAGAGGACTTTCAAGTATTCTTGATTAAAAAACCAGAGCTGAACAGAAAATTTGTTTTTCAAGTATAAGAAGCAAGAGAAGCATGAGAAGGTAAACAGGGAAAAGAAATCATAAAGAACTTATTAAAGTTGAACTATTTACATTCCTACATGGAAAAACAATAATTGTAACTCATGAGACTTTTCTCACTATGAGGATAGTGGAAGGGAATATATATGTAAATATATGTAGACATACATATATATGTTTATATAGAAGAGTGTATTGTGTATAGATACATATGTGTGTACATGTATACATATTCAAAAGGATCGGCTGAATAGGAAGGGATGATATCTAAAAAATAAAATTAAGAGATGATCGAGTAATATAATGAGAGGAGATAGGGAAAGATAGAATAGGGTAAATTATCTCATGTAAAAGAAGCAAGAGAAAACTTACAGTGGAAGGGGAAAACAGGAAGGTGATAGGTCAACCTTACTCTCATCGAATTGGGCTTAAGAAGGGAATAACATGCATGCTGATTTGGGTATCTTACCCTACAGGAAATAGGAAGGAAGGAGATATGAGGGAGGATGATAGAAGGGAGGGAAGATTGGGGAAGAGGGTAGTTAGAAGCATACACTTTTGAAAAGGGACAGGGTCAAAGTAGAAAATAGAAAAGTGGTGGGGGGTGAGATAGGATGAAGGAAAATATAGTCGTTCACAATATATCTACTATGGAAACATTTTTGGTAACTACACATATGTAACCTATATTGAATTGCATATCTTCCCAGTGGGGGTGGGTGAGCAGGGAAGAAGGGAAAGAATCTGGAAATCAAAGTTTTAAAAACAAATGTTTAAAACAATTGTTTTTCATGCACCTGGGGAATAAGATATACAGGCACTGGGGTATAGAAATCCATCTTGCCCTACTAGGAAGTTAGAGGGGAGACGGGGGAATATATAAGAGAACAGATTGGGGGAAGGCGTATTCCATAGGCTCACTATATTGGGGTGGGGGTAGGGGAAAGACAGGGAGAAAATTTGTAACTCAAAATCTTGTAGAAATGAATGTTGGGAGGGGTGGAGCCAAGATGGCAGAGTAGAAACAGCTCATCCAAGCCACTCTGCCCCAAGATTCCCCCCAAACTATGTAAAAGGGGACTCTGAACAACTTCTGGAGCCCCAGAACAACCCAGAGAGGCTAACCTCCTGCTGAGGACAGCCCAGCAGCCCTGCAGGAAGGACCAGCACAGCACTCTGGGAGCCGGCAGTGCATAGCACTCAGGGAGCCGAGCCGAGTGCCGAGGTTTTAGCCCCAGGACGGCAGGGCCAACAGCCAGCTGGAGGAACCCCAGAACACCAGCAGCTGTGGCGACTCCAGAATTATCAACATAGACATGCCTAGGACAAAGTAAGAGGTTAGTGTCCTATGGACTTTGGGACCTGTATTTGGGGAATGTGTCGGCTCCCACCCCTGGGGGCTAGAAGTCACTGAGGAGACACGCCATTTTGTAGTTTTCAGACACAGCTCCAGCTCTTGGCCTGCGAATTGTAGGGAGATCCAGCAATCAGTCTTGAGGGGTAATCACTATTGCTTTAACCTCCCTGGATCTGGATTGTGATCTAGGGTGGAAGTCATGGGTGGGTTTACAGCTTGCCAGAAATGGAAGTTGCCCCCCACACGTTCGGGACGAAAATTCCTTTAGCTGGCCTTAAAGCCATAGTGTGGCAACAAGCCCAAAAGTCAAGTAATTAAGGGGCAACATGCCAAGGCAAAGGAAACAGAAAAATGCAACCCTAGACTCCTATTTTGGGGGCATAGAGCGGGAACAGGACTGTGAGGTCAGAAGTCCTGCTCCAAAAGCCCCAGGGGAAAACATGAGTGGGTTGCAGGCCATAGAGGACCTTAAGAAGGACTTTAAAATCAAATAAGAGAAGTGGAGGAAAAATTGGAAAGAGAAATGAGAAGGATGCAGGAAAAGTATGAAATGAGGGTCAACATCCTGACTGAGGAAAACAACACCTTAAAAAATAGACTAACTCAAATGGCAAACGAGGCCCAAAAGGGCAATGAGAGAAGAATGCCTTAAAAATTCGAATTTGCCAGATGGAAAAAGAATCTCAAAAGTTCACTTAGGAGATTCATTCCTTCAGAGTTAGACTGGAGCAAATGGAAGCTAATGAATTTATGAGAAATCAAGATGCTGTTAAGCAGATCCAAACAAATGAAAGATTAGAAGGCAATGTGAAATATCTCATGGGAAAAACCACTGACCTGGAAAATAGATCCAGGAGAGACAATTTAAAAATTATTGGACTACCTGAAAGCCATGATCAAAGAAAGAACCTAGAAATCACCCTTCAAGAAATTCTCAAGGAAAATTGCCCTGATGTTTTAGATCCAGAGGGCAAAATAGAGGTTGAAAGAATCCACCGATCACCTCCTGAAAAAGATCCCAAAAATAAAACTCCCAGGAATATTATAGCCAGGTTCCAGAATCCCCAGATCAAGGAGAAAATACTACAAGCAGCCAGGAAGAAACAATTTCAATATTGTGGAAACACAATCAGAATAGCCCAGGACCTGGCAGCTTCTACACTTAGGGATCAAAAGGCATGGAATATGATATTCCAGAGGGCAAAAGAACTGGGAATGAACCTAAGGGTCACCTACCCAGCAAAACTGAGTATTTTGTTTCAGGGGAAAATATGGTCATTCAGTAGAATAGAGGACTTTCAAGCATTCTTGAGGAAAAAACCAGAATTGAATAGAAAATTTGACATCCAGACACAAGAAGCAAGAGATGCCTGAGAAGGTAATCAGGGAAAAGAAATCAAAAGGAACTTATCAAAGTTGAACTATTTACATTCCTATATGGAAAAGCAATAACTGTGACTGATGATATCTTTCTCACTATGAAAACAATGGAAGAAGGGTGTGTGGTCATATGAATACATATGTGAATGTGTGTGTATATGGTTACAGTTATATATGGATAGAGGGCATAGGTTGAATTTGTTGGGAAGGGAGAATACTCAAGGGATGAAATTATGGGGTGAGAGAGGAAAGTGGCAAGAGGAGATGGGGAGAGACAGGGTAGGGTAAACTATGTCATGTAGAAGAAGCAAGGGGAAGTGGTTACAAGGGAGGAGGAGAATAGGAAGGCAAAAAAGGCAAAACCACATTCTCATTGAATTAGGTTCAGGGAGAGAATGACATACATACTAAATGGGATATCTCAACCTGCAGCAGAATAGGGGGAAGGGGGATGAGAGGAGGGATGATGGATGGGAGGGCATCCTTGGGGGGAGGGGAGGTTGGAAGTACCCACTATAGAAGAGGGACAGGATCATGTAGGGAATGGACCAGGTGGGGGGTGGGATGAGTGGGAGGGAATTATAAGCAGCCTTGTACAATATATCTACTATGATAATGTTTTGCATAGCTAGACATGTACAACATATACTGAATTACTTATCTCCCCAGAGGGAATGGGTGACAAGGGAGGAAGGAAATGGATCTGAAATTCGAGGTCTTAACATTAAATGTTTCAAATATATATAAATACTATTATTAATACTCTTTTGCTTATAATTGGGAGATAAGATGTGCAGGCATTGGGACACAAAGATTCATCTTCCTCCAATGGAAAAGTCGAAGGGGGTATGGGAGAAGGTATGGGAGAGAGCAGATTGGAGGAAGCGATATCTTGTGGGACTGCTATTCTGGGAGGTTGGGCAGGGGAATAACAGGGGGAAAATGATTGTAACTCAAAATCTGGCGGAAATGAATGATGTAAAACAGAAGTTAATAAAGCATTTGTTTAAAAAAAAAGAAAGAAATGAATGTTGGAAACTAAAAATAAACCAAAAAAAGATAAAATTAACAGTTGAGTAGTGGATAGACTGGAGTCCTCCCTTTCAGAGCTAAAAGAAGGGGAGTCATTTCTCTTTTTTATAAGAGAAAAATTACCTACTGGACTCCTGCAAGAATTTCTTCCACAAACAGTACTAAAACTGTAAAAGCATAAGAGTTAGAGTTTCTGGGTAATTAATAATCAAGCTGTTAATTAAGTTAGCAAATTAAGTGATGGCCAGTGGTGTCTTTGAGAGACAAGAGAAAAGATTATGGAGATCACCAAATGCTTAAATATTTTTGGAAAAGATATCTATCCCTGACAGGAAGAGATAAATCCTGTTTGGTGAGCAATCAATGCAGGGGTGTGTTTGTGTGTGTGTCTTGTATGTGTGTGTGTGTGTGTGTGTGTGTGTGTGTGTGTGTGTGTGTGTGTTTATATATTAATGAAGAGGTGAGCCAAAAGTCTTCCATTCCTCCCACTGAGGACTTAACTTGATCTGAGACAAAAGAATCTATCTTCACCCAGGAGACATCTCACCAGGTCAAAGGCATTGAGCCTAATACTTTTTAGGGCTAGAAATTACCTAGATTAGCTCCTCTTTACACTTTAATCAGAAATAGTCTCTCCTATTTGGGTGCTACATGTTGCATGAAAAAGATGAAGGCTGCTGCCTTCATGTCCAGCAGAAGTTTGTTTATCTTCTTGGATAACTCATGGATCAGGCTTCCTGTTGAATATCAAGCAAGGTCCACAGCCACTTGTTTGCCAACTGATAAGTCTCCTAGAAGACAGCAGGTCTGGGAAACCCAAAACCTGCAAACCTCGAGGCAGAGCTACCCTCAAAGAAGAGTATTCTTCAGAGCTTGATCCTCTTTCCTCTACTGTGAGGGATGATGAGCCTAGCTTGCTTTTTATCTAGACCAAGTTGGGGAGTGCGTTGGGGAAGTAGGTGGTGTAATGGTAAGGGAATTTGAAGATATTAAGTGGCCTTTAATAGGTCTTACTTGCCACCCCACAAGAGAAGTTTGCTTAGGGGAGGCCTGTTTTTTCAGGAAGGCCCACACCATGTTACTTTGTAATCAGGCAGTGGGTCATGAAGGTTGTGATGTTCTCTAATCTAGGCATGTGATGGTCAGACAGTTAGAAGCCCTGTCTGTTGATCTGTTTAATTGTATTATTTTCTCTGTCTATATATTTTTTTGTCTTCTTGTAACTTCTGTTTGTATTTTCTCTGAAATTCAGAATGCTGACTTTTTCCCCTCAACTAGATAAATGATATATGTTTGATTAAAGATTGCTAACCCTAAAAAAAGATATTTGTATAGTTGAAAGGAATATATATATATATATATGTATGTATATATGTATGTATAGGTGTGTGTATGTATGTATATGTGTGTATATGTATACATGGGGGCACAGGGTGAGTTGATTGTGAAGAGATGATATAAAAAAATCAAATTTAAGAGGTGAGAAAAGAATATATTGGGAGAAGGAGGGGAGAGAGATAGTATGGAATGGATTATCTCAAATAAAGGAGGCAGGAGAAGGCTGTTAAAATGGAGGGGAAGAGCAGGAAGGTAAAAGGGAATGAGTAAATCTTACCCACATTGGATTTGGCTTAAGGAGGGAATAACATACACACTCAACTGAGTATCTTTCCCTACAGGAAAGATCGAGAGAAGGGGATAAGAGAGGGGATGATAGAAGGGAGGGAAAATTGGGGGATAGTGCAGTTAGAAGCAAACATCTTTGAAAAGGAACAGGGTCAAAGGAGAAAATTGAATAAATGGGGGATGGGATAGGATGGAGGGAAATATTTAATCTTTCACAATATGACTACTATGGAAATGTTTTGAATTAGTACACATGTATAACCTATGTTGAATTGCTTGCCTTCTCAGTGGAGGTGGGTGAGGAGGAAGGAAGGGAGAGAATCTGGAACTCAAGAGTTTTAAAAACAAATGTTAAAAATATGTTTTTTACATGCAACCAGGAAATAAGATATACAGGCAATGGGGTATAGGAATCCATCTTGCCCTACAATAAAGTAAGGAGGGAGGAATTGGGTGGGGGGGAATATAAGAAAGGCCAGATTGGGGGTAGTGATATTCAGTATGCTTGCCCTCTTGGGTGCGGGCTAAGAGGTAGATGAGAAGAAAATCTGTAACTCAAAATCTTTGGGAAAGGAATGTTGAAAACTAAAAATTAATTTTAAAAAAAGATAGAAAGTGGTGCGGCTAGGTGGCGCAGTGAGTAGAGCGCCGGCCCTGGAGTCAGAAGGACCTGAGTTCGGATCCGGCCTCAGACACTTAACCCACACAAAACAAAAACCTAGCCGTGTGACCTTGGGCAAGTTACTTAACCCCAATTGCCCTAAAGGGGTGGCTAGGTGGCGCAGTGAGTAAGAGCGCTGGCTTCGCAGTTGGGATGACCCGAGATCAAATCCGGCCTCAGAAAATGAGCACCCACACATAAATAATGACTAGCCGTGTAACCTTGAGCAAGTTACTTAACCCCAATTGCTTAAAAAAAAAAGATAGAAAATGGAGCTCATAATAGTACCTATCTTCCAGAACTACTGTAAGGATCCACAAGATAATAAAGAAGCACTTTGGGAATCTTAACAAAAAAAAAGAATATAAAAAACCCACATAAATCACCAACATTTCTATATATTGCCAACAAAGTCTACGAGCAAGAGATAAATTCCATTTAAAATAATGGTAAATGAATATTATAAACTACTCAGGAGTCTTTCTGCTAAGACAAATCCAGAAACTACACAAACACAATAACAAAACACTTTTCACAAAAATAAAGACAAGTCTAAACAGCTGAGAAATATTCATTGCTCATGGGTAAGTTGAGTCAATATAATAAAAATTACAATTCTACCTAAATTAATTCACTTATTCAGTGTCATGCCAGTCAAATTACCAAAGAATTATTTAAAAGAGCTAAAAAAAAATAACAAAATTAATCTGGAAGAAAAAAAGGTCAGGAATATCAACAGGTGGGGTGGCTAGGTGGTGCAGTGAGTAGGAGAGCCAGCCCCGGAGTCAAAGTCAGGATGACCGGATCTTCTGGCCTCAGTACTTAGCACCCACACATAAAATAACTAGCCATGTAACCTTAAGCAAGTTACTTAACCCCAATTGTTTTTTAAAAAAAGGAAAAAAAGAATATCAACAGAATCTATCAATGAAAAAAATGTGATTAAAGATATCTTAGCAGTTACAGATTTCAAACTGTGTTACAAAGTGATAATCCATCAAAATAATCTGATACTGGTTAAGAAATAGAGTGGTGGGGGTGGCTAGGTGGTACAGTGAATAGAGCACTGGCACTGGAGTCAGGAGAACCTAAGTTCAAATTCGACTTCAGACACTTAACACTTACTAGCTCTGTGACCTTGGGCAAGTCACTTAACCCCAATTGCCCTGTCCTTCCCCCTCCAAAAAAGGAAGAAAAAAAAAGAAATAGAGTGGTAGATCAGTGGAAAAGATTAAGTACACAATATATTGTAGTAAATGACCATAGTAAATTGAGTATTTGATAAATGCAGACATCCAAGCTTTGTGACTGACTTGTGGCAGAGCTTTCCAACTCATATTGTTCTGATCAGCTACAACTGGGCACACAGGATCTTGACACAGTCATATTATTTTGGTCCTCTTAGAGGACAACCAAACAAGGACTTTGGTACTTCATTAAGTACTTAAGTAAATATGCAATTAGGTAATTAAGCACTTCCACACTTAGGCCCTTAGGTACTTTGCTACTTAGGCAATTAGATATTTAGTAATTAGGTACATAAGTACTAGGGCACTGGATGATCACTTGTATTGTGTATGGCAGTTGACGTTTTCTTCAGTGATGGTTTGAAAGAGATGGTTGCTGAGATCTTTTGCAACATTGAAAATTCTATGATTCTTTCAAAAGCTAGTAATTTTTTTTACTTGCCTCAGTCATAATCTCATCTTTTTAACTATGGGTTTAACTAAAAGATCTCACCTGCTCCCTCTCCTTTTTTCTCTTTATACTCTCATTTGGTGACCCCATCAGTCTCTAAGGCTTCAATTATTATCTCTATGCAGATGATTTATGGGTCTAGGTATCTCTCCTGAGTTCCAATCACATATTAGCAACTAGTAACTACTAGATACTTCCAACTGGATGTCCCAAGGCATTTCATATCCAAAACAAAACTTTTTCTTTCAAATCCACCCTCTTCTAAACCTCTCTATTTCTGTCAATGTTACTGAATTTGTTCACAGCAAAAATAGGTTCACAACCTTGGTGCTATTAATAACAGAATCTAACATTTATATTGCACTTACTATATTCCAGGCACTATACTAAGCAGTTTGCAATGATCTCATTTGAGCCTCACAACTCTGGTAAGTAGGTGGTATTATATTATCCCCATTTTATAGATGAGAACAATGAGTAGTTAAGTGATGTGTTCAGGGTCATGCAGCTAGTATCTGAGGTTAGATTTGAATTCAGGTTTTCCTGACTCCAGGTCCAGCACTCTAGCCACTGTACCACCCTGCTGCCATTGTTGACACCTCATTCTCACCCCACATTTCACTTGTCAAATCATGTCATTTTTATGTCTACATTTCTCATATATTCCCTTTCCATTCACATAGCCACTGAATTATTACAAAAGTCTTTTAATTGAACTCCATGCCTTAAATTCAAATCCATCCTCTGAGATAGTGGCACCAAAGTGATTTTTATCAAGTGCATATCTGACTATATCACCCTTTGCCCTTAATAAACTTCAGGAGTTCCCTATAATTGTTATGATGCTGTGTGGCATTTAAAGCTTTTTATAATCTCATCCTTTCTGCCTTTTCAGTTTCTTTTCACAGTACTCTCTTCTAAACACACTGCAGTCCAGAAAATTGACCTTCTTGCTCTTCTTCTTTGTGCCTTGACATTGGCTGTCCTCCATGTCTAGAATTTTCTCTCCTTACCTCTGCCTTTTGGTGTTCCTGGCTTCCTTCAGAACATAGCTTAAGTGCCACCTTCTGGAGACCTTTCTTGGTCTACTCAGCTACTAGTACCTTTTCCAACCAAGGTTATCTCTTATGACTGCTTCCTATTTAGAACTTACATTTAGTGTTTTGTCCTCCAAATGTCACTGGAAGAAAGGAAACAATCATTTATTAAGTATCAGAAACCATCCTAAGTCTTATACAAAATATTATCTCACTTGATACAACAACCTTGAGAAGTAGGTGCTATTATTTTACAGTTGAGGAAATGGAGGCAGAGGTTAAATTACTTCTCCAGGATCAATCAGTATCAGTTGATGTATTACTAAGGTGATAATTAAAATCAAGAAAAGGAAGTGATGAGCTCAGAGCTAGAATGGCTCAATAAAAAATGTCTGGCCAAAATAACCTGGGTTGTTTTTTTTTTTTTTAGCAGGGTGATTAAACTGGTAAATTGGAACACAATTGTCCTATTTTAGCAAAGGATTTGCTCAACTTTATCATGCTATTATTCTCAAAAAGTTGTAGAGATATGGACTAGATGAGAGTTAAATTAGGTGGGTTCAGAATTAAAATGATCTGAACCTAATGATAAGCAATCATTAATGGTTGATTATCAATGAAGAAAATTTCTGGTACTGTCCCAGGGATATGTTCTTGGTTCATTATTTTAACCAATAGCTCTAAAAAAAATATTCTAAATCACATTGATTAGAGAAAAGCAAATCAAAACAATTCTGAGGTACCACATCACACCTATCAGATTGGCCAACAAGATAAAACAGGAAAATGATAAATACTGGAGATGTGGGAAAAATTGGAACCCTAATGCATTTTTGGTGGAGTTGTGAACTGATCCAACCATTTGGAGAACAATTTGGAACCATGCCCAAAGGGCTATAAAATTGTGCATATCCTTTAATCCAGTAACACCACTAGTAGGTCTGTAACCCAAAGAGACCATAAAAAAGGGAAAAGGACCTACATATACAAAAATATTTACAGCAGCTCTTTTTGTGCTGGCAAAGAATTGAAAATTGAGGGGATACCCATCAGTTAGGGAATGGCTAAACAAGTTACAACATATGAATATAATGTAATACTATTGTGCTATAAGAAATGATGAGCAGGCAGATTTCAGAAAAACCTGGACTTATATGAACTAATGCTGAGTAAAATTTGCAGAACCAGGAAAGCCTTACACACAACAGCAACACTGCAATGACCAACTTTGATAGACTTAGCTCTTCTCAGCAACACGTTCTAAGACAATTCCAAAAGACTCATGATGAAAAATGCTATCCACATCCAGAGAAAGAACTATGGAGTCTGAATGCAGATTGACACATACTATTTTTTTCTCATAGTTTTTCCCTTTTGTTCTGATTCTTCTTTCACAACAAGACTAATGCAGAAATTTGTTTAATGATTATACACGTATAGACTGTATAAGATTGTATGCTGTCTTAGGAGAGGAAGGAAAGGGAAAGGGAAAATTTCTCAAAAAGTAAATGTTGAAAATGAAAAATAAATATTTTTTAAAGTTCTGGGTTATTTAATAATTTAGTATTCAGTCTGATATGATAGCCAAGGAAATATAGTTGAAAGGTAAAAAGAGAAAAGTATGGGTTTAAGAAAAAACTTCCTTATGATTAGAATGCTCTAGAGGAGGAATGAGGTGCCTCTCCCCTGCCTTAACCCTATTAGAAATCTTCAAAGCAAACTACTTGGTAGAAATGTTGTACAGGGAGAGTCTTTTTCAGGTGTTATAGTCAATGACCTGAGATCCCTTCCATATCAAAGATTCAGTGATCCAGTTAAAACTTCATTTGGGGGGCAGCTAGGTGGCGCAGTGAGTAGAGTGTTGGCCCTGGAGTCAGAAGGACCTGAGTTCAGATCCGACCTCAGACACTTAACACATGCAAAAAACCTAGCCCTGTGACCTTGGGCAAGTTACTTAACCCCAATTGCCCTCCAAAAAAAAAAAAAAAACTTCATTTGGCAATTATTTGGTACTTCAATGGAATCAAGATCACATTCACATGAGTACATACATGCAAATTGCAATCTGTGCATTCCTATATTGTGATTATTCCTCATAACTTCATATACCTTTTTACTTAAGAGAACTGATACAATGAGTAGGAGTCCTTTTGGTTCTCTTAATATGAAACGCACAGATGATCTACAGTCCTTCATTCTTATTACATGACTGGTCTGCCTCCTTTCTCAGTTACACATGCTGTTGATGTCATCTATTCTAATTCCTTTGTATTGTGTGGTGATTGGTGTATGCTAGAGCCTACTTATATCTAATTTGTCCCTTTCCATTACCCCTTTGTTATTAGTCTACTTTCAGTCATGTCTGACTCTTCATAACCCCATTTAGGGTTTTCTTGGCAAAGATAGTATATTGGTTTGCCATTTCCTTCTCCAGCTCATTTTACAGGTAAGGAACCTGAAGCACACGATTAAGTGACTTGTACGGGATTACAGAGCTAGTAAGTGTCTGAAAACAAATTTGAACTCAGGCAGGTGAGTCTTCAGGTCCTTTATAAAGTCAGGTACTTTATCCACTATGACACGAGGCTGTTCTCTACTACGTATCCCCTTGGGTCACCTGAAATATAAGAATCAAGCAATGGTTTGATAACTTCTTGTTGGCTCTGTTGTAGAGAGGGATTAAATGTCCCTTCTAACTTTGTGATTCCATGAGATCATGGAGTTTTATAACTTTTTACCATATTATTACATTGGGAATCAACTTCTAAAATCATGTCTGGAAATGATTATATTTCCTCAGTTTTTCTTCACATGGAGCAACAATTCCAGACTGCTCCTATCATCTTTCCATGTGCAAGTGGGGATACAAATAGATAGAATTACTCTTTCCCCAGAGTCCTCACTCTTCTTGCAAAGGACAGGTGTTTCCTTAACTCTAGAGTGTATACTCCCTTCTCTCCTCTGATACTACCACTATCCTGAAGCAGGCCCTCATCACCTCACACTGGATTATTGCCGTAACTTGTAGTTAATCTCTTTGCCTCAAATCCCTTGCTACTCCAGTCCATGCTCTGCTCAGCTAATCAAATTAATTTGCATAAAGCAGAGATATGACCATGTGAAAATATTAATAAAAAAACATTAAAAACCTGCTCCCTTCCCACTTTTCCAGTTTCCTTGCACCATCATGACCATATTTTGAAATCCAGTGACACTGAACTCCTTTGCTGTTCCTTAAACATGATACTCCAGCTCCCAGACACTGAGTATTTTTGTCTCCTATCCCTGGGATGCTCTCCCTCTTCATCTCCACCTCCCCTGGATTCCTTCAAATTCCTGCTAATATCCCATCTTCTACAAGGGTTTCCAGATTCATCCTCTCTTAGACTGTGAGCAGTTTTTTGCTTTGTTTTGTTTTAAATCCCAAGCACTTGATAAAGTGCTTGAAATAAGGCTTAATAAATGCTTGTTGAGTTGGTGACTAGCAATAATTCTTCCAATGAAATTCTATCATGACCAAAGATATCCAATTATCTGGAGTTTGTCATACTCAAATTCCTCTAACCCTTTAAATTCAAGTCACAGAACCACAGAATGAGTCAAAAGAGATGACAAAAACCATTTTGGTCAGCCCATACCTGAAAAAAAATGTATAACACAACAGATAACAGATAAATGGTCAATCATTCAGTATTTGAAGATCTTGAATGAAGGGAAGCTCCTGTTCTCCTGGTGCAGTTCATTCCACTTCTGAAGTTTTAATTTGGGGGGAAATTTTCCTTACTTAGGTGTAAAAAACTTGTCCTTCACAACTTCTACCCATTACTTCTAGTCCTATCCTCTGGGATTAAAAAAGAGCAAGTATTATGCTTCCATTTTATAGCTCTTCACACACCTAGAGACAGTTGGCATCTCCATCTTAAAATTTTCTTCTGGTTACATATGTCCATTCCTTAATGGCAGAAACTCAAGACACTTTACAATTCTGGTTTCCCTCCCCTGGAGCCAAGAACTGAACATGGGACTCCAAATGTAATTTGAGCAAGGCAGAAAATTTAAACAAATACTTGAGTGCTTATTAATGTGAAAAGGTAAACAAGGCTGATACAAAGAAAAATGAGACATGGACATCATCATTGTCTCCAGAAACTCAGTTTCATGCATGATCTAGTCACTTCTGCCAACACCCGTGAGATAGGGTGGAGGGTGGACATTAAAGTGTCCTTTCCAGATCCTCTATTTGAGGAGAGGACCTAAGACATACAGCTAATAATTTTCCATCCGGCTGCAGGACTTCATCATGCCCACTGACCAGATACCAGTTACCCTTCTACTCTTCTCATAACCTTTTCAGCTTTGTTGTCTTCCATTAGAGGTTATGGGCTCCTTAAAAGCTACGAATCTTAGCACATAGAAGTACATAGAAAGTACTAATGTATGTTTGAGATGATCCATTACCTTAAGGAGCACACACACACACACACACACACACACACACACACACAGAGGGGAGGGGGGAAGAAGGGAAAAAAGATGGGGGGGAGGAGAGAGAGAGAGAGAAAGAGAGAGATTGTGATGATGAACAGAAGAGGGGTCCAAGAATTCCCAATAGAAAGAAATTACTTCTGATTGGGAGAGGTTGGATAGGATTTCAGTTGATGTAGACTAGAATCAAGTATCCTAGGCATAGGTAATAGAATGAGCACAGGACTTATGTTTATGGAAGAATTATCATTCCCACCTCTGTAAAACCATATAGCTAACCAAATTTTCTATGAATCATTTTAACACCCTTACTTTTTCAACCCCTAAAGAGCTCTCCTGTGAAATATCCTATTCGATAGACCACTGGAATAATAAACATTCTATCCCTTTTCATTTAGTACTCTTAGCAATCTATATAGTTCTTTTTAAATTTTACCTGTTTGCTGGACATTAAAGACCTAGAGAGAATTACCCTAATCTCCCTTTTCAAGTAGATATTTAAATCATTTTCTCATTACTCTTGAAAATTCAAGGGGCGGCTAGGTGGCGCAGTGAATAGAGCGCAGGCCCTGGAGTCAGAAGGGCCTGAGTTCGGAGCCGGCCTCCGACACCTAATCCACACAAACAAAAACCTAGCCGTGTAACCTTGGGCAAGTTACTTAACCCCAATTGCCCTAAAGGGGCGGTTAGGTGGTGCAGTGAGTAAGAGCGCCGGCCTCGGAGTTGAGATGACCCGAGATCAGATCCAGCCTCAGAAAATGAGCACCCACTCATAAATAATGACTAGCCGTGTAACCTTGAGCAAGTTACTTAACCCCAATTGCTTTAAAAAAAAAAAAAAAAGAAAAGAAAAGAAAATTCAAGTAAATCAGTTTCAATTACCTTTTCATGTAGCACTAACTTTATCTCTAATAAGAAAAGGAGGAAAGTACCTACTAAGAATTCTGTTGTTTCCTTTCCAGCAAACTGTAGCATCTTACTTAAGACAAATGAACTGTTTTCCAAGATAAAGAATTCTTTTTTATTTATCCCAGTGATCAAAATTCAAAATCAAATTTTCCACATATTCAAATGAATGTAGAAATTCAAAACAGGATTTCCTTTAGCTCCTGTCCTCAAGACACTTACAACGTAGATGAATAGGGCATTAAATGTTAAAGTAATAGCAAATAACAGAAGACTGAATGAGACTGTTTGAGAGGATCAGATGCACCTGAGAAGGCAGGACTCTTGAGCAGGATAGCAAGGGAACAGAGGGATACCAACAGCTCACATTAAGTAAAAATAACTTCCATAAATAAAGACATCAAATGTGCCAGTTGATGTTTTGTTCTTGGCAACATTAGAAAAACCAGACTACCAAGGGAGGATAATTACTGGATAAAAAAAAAAAATGCTCCTGCAGTGGAGAACATTAAAAACAAAAAGAATCATTATGTTCCTTTTTGAGAATTCTCCACTATGATATCCACAATATCTTTTGTGAATACTTTCTTCAAATTTAATTTTCTTTGCTTCTTTTCCTTTCCCCCCATAAATTCCTTACTTGAAATTTAAACTTTCTGAAATCTCAGTTTTTTTAAATAACCCATTTAATTTTTTTCTGCATGCCCATAAGACATCAACTGCTCATATTTTCAAAATGGGGAATTCTTGTAGTTGTGAATTATAATTCATTATGTGATTTGATTGATGTTTGAATTTAATCCCTTATTCTTTTAGTTACCATGGTAAGACTTGTTACCAATCATTCACTTTTAAATGAAGGCCACAATAAATTGTTTAAAATATAGTGTATTTGCGACAGACAGAAAAAAAAAACACTGAAGAAGCATTTCATTTCCATAAGAATTACAAAAAGCAAAATTAATTTTATAAAACTATTTACAGCTCTATTGAATGACAAGGGAAAATATCATAAAATGGAGTAATTTTAAAACTTGACATATTTTACCCATCTTTTTCTATGACTAAAAGAGCACACACAAGATATTTTCAAAACAGTGAAATTCTGTTCAAAAGTTATGTTTAAAAATTATCAAGTCATACCAATTTAAGCTTAATAGATCATAGTATTGTGAAATTCATAAAATTTAGAATAGGATGGTATATCTAGTGTAACTCCTTCATTTTAAATATGAGTAAAGTGAGGCCCACAGAGGGGAGGTGACTTGTCTTAGAATGATCACATATAGGTAAGTAAGAGTCAGGATTTACACTAAATTCTTCTGATGCCAAACGAAGGTTCTTTCTACCACACTGATATTTGAAAACCTCTTACAAAATTCGAATCCATCTCAGCAGGCAAAAATTAACTCATTACAGTCTGCGTATTTTGCAGAAGATTTACAAACTGATTATAAAATACAATTTTAAAACTGATCTTCTTACCTTTATTAAAATATAGAGGTAGTAGTAAATCTACATTCAAAATTCTGTCAACAGAATAGAAGTAAGAACTTTAAGCACGGGCACTTTTCATCCTGAATGGCAAGGGGCCTGAAACCACCAAATACTGCATAACAGTGTTATGTGGTTTCTTTATGTATGTACAATGTGGGCATGACTATCAGGCAAGTCTTTCCAGTTGGGGCCAGAACACAAATAGCATTATCTTCAAATATGAAAACCTAAATAAATATATTGATACATCTTTTATACATACACAACTATAAAGAACATGTAAATTAAGACAGTATTTAAAATTTGGCTACCAAAATTGAGTAACA
The DNA here is from genome assembly GCA_011680675.1 of Gymnobelideus leadbeateri. Lineage (NCBI taxonomy): Eukaryota > Metazoa > Chordata > Mammalia > Diprotodontia > Petauridae > Gymnobelideus > Gymnobelideus leadbeateri. Next base: position 719,857 of record WOXC01000930.1, on the reverse strand, counting down.
AAATGATAATTGTCAACAAATTCTTACGTGGGCCTACTATATCACATCAATTACTATTTTGACAGTAAGTCAAACATCTATAGTGCTCTAAGTTTTACAAAGCATTTTCCTCACAACAACCCTGTGAGGTAGGTGATATACACATCATTCAGATGAGGAAACTTGTTTATTGTCAGATTGCTAATAAAGGCTGGAGCCAGAACTGGGTCTCCTCCCTCAAAACCACATTCGTTTTTTTTTTTTTTTAATGGAATAGGGATAAAGGTGTTTTCTCTTATTGTGTGGCTTCCTAGAAAATAGTTTCATATTTATTTCTCCTCAGGAAAATAATTAAATCATTTGACTTAAAATTCAAGTCCTATAAGAATTATGTACTTACTATAAAAATTTAAAACACATTTTATTCATTCAAACTTAAATTATTTGAAATAGATGGCATTTCAAGGTGATCAGTATGAAAAAATTAGAGCAATGACATGGTCCACAGTACTCCAAACTATGCAGCTGAAAAATTCAGTTAGTAATCTAGATATTCTGCTTATGTAGTATCATATATTTAGAAACTTCCTCAGTCAGGATGATCAAATTCCAAGTTTTTCATTCACATTTTTTATATCATAAGTCTGTATGTGATGAAAATTAAATGGACTTAAATGGAAGGTTAATTTAGCTGAATTTACTCATCAGAAATAAATTGCCCTGACTAAATACACCCTGAAATAGAATATATACTAATAGACAAACAAATTTCTATGCAACAGACTGAATTGAGTACTTGGAAACATTTTGCATCACTAGGAATAATAAATGTCAAAGACATCCTTTTCCCCCAATATGTTATATTTCATCACATAATATTTATTTGATGACTTTCAATATTTGATTTGAAATTAAACATATGTAATATTACCTAAAGCTAAATATTTTCAATGAAATATATGGTTAATACACATCAGGAAGTTTCTAAGAGTCTGCATTTAATTAACAAAATAATGCAATAGCTAAAACTGGTTACTTTGGCCGTTTTGACCAAATAATTAGCAAAAGCGGAATGAGAAGCCTTTTGCATGGAATTAAGCATACAAAATATGCTTTTTAATATTTAGAGCAGCAAAATCACTCATTAGTTAAAATGATGTAAACAGCAAAAGAAAAAGAACGGCTAATAAAATTATTTGGTATATTTCTTAAAGAAGAAACGACGGACAAGGAAATGTAAGGATATCATTGATATAAGGATACGATTTGACTTAATGAATGGCTGGAACTGACATTCTTACTCATTGGAATTTTTTTAGTCATTAATTAGTTAATTTACTATTGCATTAAAAGTGTCCATGAAGTTGCCAGGAAGCTTGCTCCAAAAATCCCCCTATCCTTGATCATAAATAATATCTGTTGACATAGGAATAAGAAAAAATTATCTTATGCTTTTGCAGTATGATCATCTATAAAAAATATTTCTCCTTACAACATGAAAGGAAAGGATTACCACTTTATAAAGCTCTGAAAGCATACCAAGTTACAACACCTATTTCTCTGCATGTAATTGCTCATGAGTTATTTCAGGCTCACTCAATTTTAAGTAGCACAGACATAAGAGACAAGGAAAGTTTTTATTTCTCTGACTTCCACACAAACCCTTTTGCTGAAAAGCATAAAATGCATGCACAGTGGCTGCATTTTTTAAAGAATAACTAAGCAATAATTCAGCTGTAAACAATAATGATACAAACAAAAGCTTAAAGGGATATTTTATGAGAACATTTTACCAAAAGTATAAACAAAAATATGAGCATGGGGCCCTTGAGTGTAATAAGGAAAGATTCAAGTTAATATCAGTGCATGTTAAGAGCAACTAATTTTCCAAACATCTTCATACATAAGCAAATGACCTTATAAAATAACAATCATTTTATTAGGCTTTTCCAGTCTGTAAGACAAATGTGTCCATATAGTAAAAAAGCAGGATGTTCAAGATTTTCATTCTATTCACTCTGCTATTTTTTTTATCACTGCAGATGAACATAATTTAAGCAATACTGCACTTTAAAATTTTGCCGATGGTACACCAACTGGATAATCAATTATTAGGTGAGAAATAAGTATCACAATTTTTTTATGGAGATTGATATGATTCTAACTTAACTAGCTGTGGTGGTGGTGATGGTAGTGTTTGTATGTGTGTGTCTGTGTGGGTGTGTCTGTATTTCTGTGTCTTAAAAACATTTCCAAAGACAGTACAAATTTGGTCTAAATTTCACAGTAAAGGAAGTTTAAAATAAGTTTGGCATCAGAACACTGCAGGTCTGCCTCTATCAGAGTTAAACCAAGTTTATGCTCATTATGTATGCCATACTTGAGTCTTCAAAGCTGTTATTTAAAATAAGTTTACTCACTCTAGTTTCAGAGAAGCAAACTGTACTGTATTAAACATTATTCCCTGTAACTGTTTGCATGATTCCATCATGATTTAATTAGCGTCTTTTGCCTTAGTCACTGATACTATAAATCCAGTAACAAAAGCCCAGACTCAACAAACCTAAACCTAGAATTGTGATCCTAAAGGACTACTATAAATGATAAAAATAAAAGTAAAACACTTATTGCAAGCTATATCTTGTTTTATGGTTGATGAACTAAGTGACTAAGTTGCCAAAATGGAATTTCTTAATTTGATTCAGTGAGCCACAAACCCCATTAAAGCTGAAAACTCAGAGAATCCAGGAGAGCAATATTAATCTTTTACTTTGTAGCCAGGTCAAGATTTTCCAATAGAATTGAAAAACAACAACAACAACATTTTTTCTAAATGATGATCATTCCCTTAGCCTTGCTTGATGGAATAAATATCCCACTGCCTCAAGGAACAAGAATTTCTTGACGTGAGACAACTGCAAAGAGCATTGGCAGTAGTAGTGAGAACCTCCATACAAAGGATTCAATTTTAAGCAGGACAAATACTGGCTGGCTATGGATTTCTTTCACCAACAGTCTACTGTGTAAACCATACATATCAACACTACTATCTCCAATCCAAATGAACATAACTAAAATATGATTGAATTATATAACAGTCAAATAAAAATCATTTTCTTTTTTATGAAATATTAAAAATCAGACTAGTAGGCAAAAGGCACATGCTTAAAAGTTTAGTAGAAACATTTGGGTGCTTTATGTTACCTCAAATATACTCTTGACCCATTAAGTGTAAAAGGATAAACATACAGTTCAAAATGATTGCTCAGATAATTGTGAAGTAACAGAAAACTTAAATGATCTACTATTTATGGCACATAAGTTCTAGTTAGCATAGCTGAAATCTTTATTAAACTGAACATTTGTTGAAAATGCTTTCCTACAATTTGGTTAGGTCATAATTTTAGTTTAGACTTAATTTTCATTATACTTTACACATTCATTTGTACAGGGTATGAAAATTGGACTGATTTGATTAAAAATTAGAGACACAGTTAAAATGTTCTGCATATGTAATTAAATAAGCTAATAATCCAATAATGAAAAGACTAGATAAACAGAGCTTCTTCCCTTAAAAAGATTTCTTGTTTCTTTATACATTTCATGATCTAGGTACTACTTTCTTAGACTGCTGTGAAGAAACACAATGAAGAACAAGAACAAAAGTCACACAACTGTAAACACTAGCTTTGTTAGCTACAATTAGTATACATTCACTAATTGGAGAAAAAAATTGAAATAACACAAAAAAGTAGAATATATATACTGAAAATATCCAGGAATATATTCCTTGATCCATTTGAATTACATAAAAAATAACAAGCTGTACACTTCCATTAATCTTCTGTAGTTCATCCAAAACAGACATTAAGTTCATGGGGAATGCAAAATATAACATAACTCAGTATATCTGTTTACTTTACAGCAAATTCAAGAGTAAACGTGTAAAATTACATATGCTAATCCAAGACCAACCAGAAATAGGCTGAAGTCACAAACTAATTTATCCAATGTTCAATCAATAAGACTTTATTTACACTTCTTTATAAATTCAGGAAACAGTTTGGTGAAATGTGCAGCTGCCTCAAGAGACTAGCACATATCTCTCAAGAGATAGCACATTCCACTTACTGGAGACAGCATTTGCTTACACTTTAATACTAACCAACAAGCAGCCAATTACAGTTCCATATATCCAAGTTTTCACATACAATTTCCTTCCAGACTCTGTCATGAGCATACTAGCAGTCAGACCACCTAAGAATAGTAAAGATGGCAAAGTTTTCTTGAGGCTTAGTTTGGAATTAATACATTTCCCTGGAAACTTGTTTCTTCTTTGGGAATCCGGTGAATCATAGAATTCTATCAGCAACCTATGGATACATAAAATAGAAGTAGAAAGTTATTTTTTTCTGGGTAATTTCTTTTTTAGTAGCTTACATTCAGTAATATAGAATGACAATATAAAGCACATATCTGTTAACATATAATGTTATCTTTTAACATATAGTTAGGAAGCTTAATGTCATTCTCATGGAACATAAATTTTTTGAGGTCTAGAAAATTTAGATTAATTTGATCTATATTTAATTAAATGTTCATTAGGAAAATGAATGTTTAAAAATGTTCATTAGGAAGGATGAACCTCTGGGAAGGAGAGGGGCAGGGACAAGGGGAAAATCTAGGCAAAATAAAAATATTTGAAAAATCTAATTAAAAATAGAAAAATGCATAAGGAAGAAAGATATGGAAGAAACTCAACAATCTAGCATTCAATATATCAAGTATGTAAGAAGGAATCTCTAATTTGACAAGAACTGCTGGGAAAACATGAAAGCAATTTGGCAGAAATAAGGTTTATATAAAGATCTTATATCATGAAACAAAATATACTCAAAATGGATACCTAACCACAATATAAAAGGTCATACATAAGGTACTCTTCATAGCAAGAGCTAAGGAAAGAATTTTTAAAATAAAGGAGGATCTAGATAATCACAAAAGTTAAAGGAGATTATTCCATTAGGTTAAATTTAAAAAGCTTTTACCCTAATCAATGCAGCTGTGGGTCACAATTCCATATGGGATCACAACCCACAGTTTAATAAGTGTTGAAGAAGGTACAAGGGGAAAAATTTTAAGAAGTCTTCAGCTAGTATAAGAATAGAACTAATTAGGAAATAAGCCTTTGCTTTAAGTAAATATCTCACATAAAGGTCTAATAGCCAAAACATGCAGAAATTAAATTCAAATAAGGACCAAAAACCATTCCTTAATGGATACACACTCAAAATATATGAAAAAAGGAAACATTTATTTAAAAAATTAATAATTGTTAACTAGAGAGGAAGCAAATTAGAAATGTAAAATAGAAAAGGTACTGACTCTAGAATCAGTGGACCTGTGATCAAACCCTGTCTCCGGTGCCTATGTGATGTCACAACTCCTCTAGGTCTCAGTTTTCTCATTTGTAAAATGAGTGTTAGGACTAGATAGTTTCTGACATTCCAGCTCTACATCTATGCTCCACTGCAGCAAATCACTAATAAGAAAAATGCAAATCAAAACAATTTTGTGGATTTCCATTCAGCTAAGAGGCAAAAATGTCAAAAGAGGAAAAGTCAATATTGGACATGTTGCTCAAAAACAGGTATATGAATCCACTGTTCAGGCAATATTGATCCAATAATGATGGAAATAAAATGAGAATTTTGCTAAATAAGTGACTTAGAATGTCCATAACCTTTGACCAAGAGACCTCCAAGGAGGTAAAAAAAAACAAAAAGAAGTTCCTAAATTTATGGTAGAACTTTTGATGAACAGTAAAGAACTGTTCCAGGAAAGCAGAAACTGTTTCATTTTTGTCCTCGTATCCCTGGGAACCTGTCCTGTTCCAGGAACAGGGGGCTTCATATTGCTTTAAGGATCAAGTATAAATTCTGTTTAGCATTTTTAAAAAATCATCACAATTTAGCTCCAACCAAACTTTCAAAGCTTCTAACACTGCCTCCCTGCCCACCTGTATATTGCAAACTGGTCTACTTATTATTCATTGTACATAACATCCCATTTCCTATCTCATGCCTGAAATGAAGTTCCCACCTCTAAGAATCTCTAGATTTGAAACAATAAAAGGAACAATTTGAGACAAAGTTAGGAAGATTTAAATGAAATGATGCCAAGTAAAATTAACAAAACCATGAAATCAATTTATATAGGAACAACCACAATGTGAAGAAAAGCAACTCTGAAAATATTATGAAATCAGATCAATGAAATGACCAACCAAAACTTCAAATAATCAATTAAAAAAAGCTTACTACAAACATTTTGAAAGAGGGGTAATGAAAAGAGGGGTACAGAAAAGGCAATGTGTTTTTGGACATGCCAAATGTATGGAATTATTTTGCTTAGCTGCTTATTTATTACAAAGATTAAGCTTTTTCAGTTTGTTTTTAAGATGGAGTAGGACTTTGCAGGAGTAATAGGAATAGTGCTAACGACAAAAAAAAAAATCAGAAAAAGGAAAAACATCTTTTAAAATGCACAGAAGAGGGGCGGCTAGGTGGCAAAATGAGTAAGGGTGCCAGAATCGGTTCTGGCCTCAGAAAATGAGCACCCACACATAAATATGACTGGCCATGTAACCTTGAACAAATTACTTAACCCTAATTGCTTTAAAAAATAAAATAAAATAAAATGCACAGAAGAGAATAGAAAAAAAAAATTCAGAAGGAACTACAGACAAGTAGGTCAGCTTTAATAGCCGCATGTTGACTGTATGATAAAGTACATATACTTTTTTTTTTTTTTTTTGCTTTTTGGAGGGCAATTGGGGTTAAGTAACTTGCCAAGGTCACACGGCTAGGTTTTTGTTTGTGTGTGCATTAAGTGTCTTAACCCCAGTTGCCCTCCAAAAAAAAAAAGTCAACTTTTCAGTGATTATGACTGCATGCATGTAGGAGTCTCTGCAGTGTTCTGAGGACTGATATAATCACCATAATGTCATCCATAATCAGGATCACTTAAGAGGACTTCATAGTTAATAAGGAATAATTCTCCTCTTGAAATTGGGTTTTGTATGAGTCTCCTATGGGAGTATGAGGATCACTGGGAGGCATATAGCTCCCTATTTTATGCCTTGCCTAATATTAATGGTCTCAAAACAAGGTTCTCTCTGCTGCTATATCATTAGCAGAATTAAGTTTTTCTAATAGTAGATACTTTATTGAAAGAGATCTATAAGACTACATTTTACTCTTTTAAAATAAATGTTTTTTTTTAATAGCCAGCAATAGGCACAGTGGGATCTTGTATTTTCTGTATCATTAAACCAGTTGTGTAATTGAAAAGAAAAGTGTCTTACCACTGTGTCTTAGCATTTTTATTCCTTTAAAGGAACCTTCCTATTCCCTTCCAATTTCATCAGGGTTGATCTCAATGCATGTGCATGCTGGGTTGTTTTTTTTTTCTTTACAAATTATGTATAGATGGAAAAGTACAAACATGGCCCACAGTTACTGAGGTTTTCTTGGTAACACGGCCCATCATTTTTTTTTTAATTTTGGTATCATACTCTCCTTCAGTTACCTTAAGAACTGATTCCTATATTTCCTCCAACATGGACCTGTATACTCTGCAAATTAACTCCAATTTAGATTTTCGCCCCCCCCCCCCTCAGTATTTGATCTTAACAGTGCCATTTCTACCTCCTCTATAAGCATATCCCAGTGGGCTCCACTGACATCAGTGATGAAGAGTTTGTTACATAAATTATTTGTAGATGGAATCCTAGGAATGTGGTCAAATAAGGCATAACCTGGTACTGAGTTACTCCTTTACCAGAACAAGGACAATAGAATGACAAGATAATTCCTTCAGAAATAATTTGATATCTCCCTAGCCACTTGCTCCTGGCACTCCTCCCCATCACACAGATACACTGTGTAACACTGTAAAGTAAACCTCTGACTTATCAGGGCCCTAGTTTTAGGCTCTGACTTTTGGAGTTAATCCATTAACAATATTTGTATGTACCTTCATACCAGGAGTTAGGAAAGCCAGAAAATCATAACATACCTGAGAATTAGGAGGGAGGAATGGTTGGAGCTAGACAGGAATGTGTAGCTAAGGGGCGGGGGTGGGGGGGGAGTTACATTGTTTTCTTGTTAGTATTATGAAAGGACTTTCTCCCTGGCCCTCTGTGGGCTGGAACTCCATGAAATCAATTAAGACCTGGAGTATGAAAGTGCTCTCTAAAATTGTTGGATCAGTTCACAACTCTACCTAGAATGCATTAGCATTCCAATTTTCCCACATCTTCTCCAACATTTATCTTTTTCCTTTTTTGTCATATTAGCCAATAAGTGTGAGATGGTACCTCAAAGTTTTTTAATTTGCATTTCTTGAATCAGTAATGATTTAGAGAATTCTTTTCATATGATTATAGACAGCTTTAATTTTTTCAACTGAAAATTACCTGTTCATATCCTTTGACCATTTATTAATTGGGAAATGACTTTGCATTCTTATAAATTTGACTCAATTTTCGATATGTTTTAGAAATGAGGCCTTTATCAAAGACACTGACTGTAAAATTGTTTCCCAGCTTTCTGCTTCCCTTCTAATAATCTTGGTTGCACTGGCTTTGTTTGTATAAAAACTTTTTAATTTAATGTAATCAAAATTATCCATTTTTCATTTCTTAATGTTCTCTATCTCCTGTTTTGTCATAAATTCTTCCCTTCTCCATATATCTCACCGGTAGGTATGACCCTTTATGTCTAAATTAGGTACCCATTTTGACCTTATCAAAGTATAGGGTGGAAGATGCTGATCTATGCCTAGTTTCTGTCATACTATTTTCCAGTCTTCCTAGCAGTTTTTGTCAAATAGTGAGTTCTTATCTCAGAAGCTAGAATCTTTAGATTTATCAAAGAGTAGATTACTATAGTCATTGACTACTATGTCTCATGTATCTGACTTATTCCACTGATCCACCACTTTATTTTTTAGCCAGTATTAAGTAGTTTTAATGATTATTTCTTTATAATACAAATTTAGATCTGGTATGGCTAGGTCACCACCCTATGCATTTTTTTTTTCATTAATTCCCTTGATATCCTGGACCTTTTGTTCTTCTGGATGAATTTTATTATTCTTTCTCATCCTATAAAGTAATTATTTTGGTAGTTTGATTGGTACGGCACTGGATAAACAAATTAACTTAAGTGGAATTGTCATTTTCCTTATATTAGCTTGGCCTACACATGAGCAATTGATATTTTTCCAGTTATTTAGATATGACTTTATTTGTATGAAGTGTTTTGTAATTATCTTTATATAGTTCCTCAGTTTGTCTTGACAGGTAGACTGTCAAATATTTTATGTTGTTCACAGTTACTTTAAATGGGATTCCTCTATCTGTTGTAGGTTTGTTAGTAATATATAGAAAAGCTAATGATTTGTGTGGGCTTATTTTATATCCTTCAACTTTGCTAAAATTGTTTATTATCTCAAGTCATTTTTTACTTGATTCTATAGGATATTCTAAATATATCATTTGCAAAGAGTGACTGATAGCTTTGTTTCTTCATTGCTTATTCTAATTCCTTCAATTTCATTTTCTTCTTATTGCTAAAGTTACTATTTCTAGTACAATATTGAATAGCAGAATATTTCTAGTACAATATGGAATAACAATGATGATAACAGACATCCATATGATTTCTGCTAATTTTGTTATTGATGTGGTCAATTATGCTGATAGTTTACCTAACCAGCCCTGTATTCCTGGTATAAATTCTACCTGACCATAGTGTATTATCCTCATGGTAAGTTGCTATAATCTCTTTACTAGCATTTTATTTATTTAAAAGTTTTGCATCAATATTCACTATGGGAATTGGTCTATAATTTTTTTTCCTCTGCTTTAGCTCTTCCCAGTTTAGGTATCAGCTCCATATCCGGATCATAAAAAGTATTTGGTAGGTCTCCTTCATCTATTTTTTTTTCAAATAGTTTATATGATTTTGGAATTAAGTGTTCTTTAAATGTTTGGTAGAATTCACTTGTAAATCCATCTGGCCCTGGAAATATTTTCTTAGGAAATATATTGAAAGCTTGTTCAATTTCTTTTTCTGAAATGGGATTCAGTATTTTATTTCCTTTTTTGTTAATCTGGGCAATTTATATTTCTATAAACAGTCATCCATTTCACTTAGATTGTCAGATTTATTGGCACACAGGTAAGCAAAATTGTTTTAATTTACTCTTCACTGATGTTGAATTAACCCTTTCCATTTTTGACATTGGTAATTTGGTTTTCGTCTTTCTTTTTTAAAATCAAATTAATAAAAGTTTTATCTACTTTATTGGGTGGTTGCTGTTTTTTGTTTTGTTTTGTTTTTTTTCCCCATAAAACAAGTATTTAGTTTACTAGTTCAATAATTTTCTTAATTTCACCTTCTCTGATGAAGGCATGCCATGCTGGACTGTCCTGTACCAGTATCTCCCACATCATACAATCAATTTCAAAGTTCCTAAGAGAAACACTCTGATGATCACCTGATCTACCTAACTCTCACCTGTGGGATACTAATGCACCATTGCTGAAGTTGTGAATTGATCCAACTATTCTGCAGAACAATTTAGAATTATGACCAAAGGGTTATAAAACTGTGCATACCCTTTGATCCAGCATTACCACTTCTAGGTCTGTATTCCAAAGTAACCATAAAAATGGGAAAAAGACCCATGTGTACAGAAATATTTATTGCAGCTCTTTTTGTGCTGGCAAAGAATTGGAAATTGAGGGAATGCCTATCAATCAGAGTATGGTTGAACAAGTTGTGGTACATGAATGTAATGGAATATTATTATTCCATAAGAAAGGATGAGCAGGCAGATTTCAGAAAAACCTGGATTTACATGAATTGATGCTGAGTGAAGTGAGCAGAACCAGAAGAACACAGTACATAGTAACAACAACATTGTGCAATATCCAACTTTGATAGACATGGCTCTTCTCAGCAATACAATAATCTGACAATTCCAAAAGACTCATGATGGAAAATGCTATCCACATCCAGAGAAAGAATTATGGAATCTGAATGTAGATAGAAGTTCTGGGTTTTTTTTTCCTTGTTATTGCGGGGGGGGGGGTTGTTTTTTTTCTTATGGTTTTCCCCTTTTGTTCTGATTCTTCTTTCACAACATGACTAAAGTAGAAATATGTTAATATGATTGCACATGCACAGACTAGATCAAATTGCATGCCATCTTGGGAAGGAGGGAAAGAAAGAAGGGGGAAAAATTTAGAACTCAAATTCTTATAAAAGTGAATATTCTAAACTAAAAGTAAATAAATCAATTAAAAAAAAACTTTTTAAAGAGAGAAACAGAATCAGTATTGCTGAAGGAATACCATGGACCATAGTTGTCAAACATTTCTTAGAGAATAATTTTAAAATGTCATTGGGAAATGTCACATAAAATAAATAAAAATACAATACAACATTTAAAAAATAAAGGCCTGGGGTACAAGGCCAGGGACTGAAGATAGCTAGTGGCTATGGCATGGAGAAGGAATGAACCCAGAAATGTAGAACTGGTTACACCTTTCTAATGTAGTATAGCAATAAAAGAGCAGTAGGAAGGATTTAGAGAAAGATGTGCAACCTTAAAGTTCTTGTTTCTCCTTAGGATTGTTTCCAAGGATCCCTCTTTCCCCAACCCCATTGTGGGCTGGGACCTGTGCATCCAACCTTCCTCCACTAGGGTATGTCCAGACACAAGAAAGTTTGTTGTTGAGAAAGAAATATAAAATAACAGAGTTGTTGATTGAAGTGGACAATGGGCCCAGCTACAGTAACCTTGTTTCCCTTTGATAAAGATCCACTTTGTCACCCTTACCCTTTGAGGTCTACAAATCTCATCCAATCCTAAGAGAAGAAAGCAGGTAGCAAAGTAAAAATAGCACTGGGCATAAAAGAAGGGAGGGAAGTGACCGCAAGTCTATCACAAGGGGGGAAAAAAGAGTGACTAGATAAAGACAAGATTAAAAACTAACAAGACAAGGGCGGGGGGTGGGGGTGGGGGCAGCTCTGGAGTCAGGAGGACCTGAGTTCAAATCCAGCCTCAGACTGACTTACTATCTGTGTATCTTGGGCAAGTCACTTACTATCTGTGTATCTTGGGCAAGTCACTTAACCCCAATTGCCTTGCCCCACTCCAAAAAAAGCAACAAAACAAAACAAAACCCTAACAACGGAAGGAAAACAAGTCATTACAATGACTACTTTTCAGCAAAGGAAATCATCAAAACCCTTAAGGAGGAAAATATTACAATAAATTATGCCAGGCTAAATGAAATGACAATGAAAAAAATCTCTATGAACCTCCAGAATACTTCAGAAGAGAAATGAATGAGAGAGCAAAGAAATTCCACCTCTCAAAGAAGAAATCTCCACGTTGTAGTCAACAAGCTTTCTTAAGCATCTACTACATACAAAAAAAAAAAAAAAGAATTTAGAACAAAAGACAGATTCAATCTCTAAGAGTAGATTGTTGAAGGGGGAAAAAGACAGAATGGGAACTGCAGATTGCTGATTGTAGAAGGAAAATTAAGGGTAAAAAAGCAAAAAAATTGACTAAGATTGAGCACTCAGCAAAACTGAACTTTAAATTCGAACCTAGGTCTTATTGACTTCTAGTCGCTATGTCAGTTGCTTTTGCTGTGGGAATGATTTTAAATAGATGCTTAATTCACATAAATGATTCAAAAATAACTGAAGGATTCTAGGATTTTTAGAAAAACGGGGGGGGGGGGGAACACCTGCATATCATATTTGAAAATATTATACAGAAAACTATGCAGAAAGACTGGAAATAGCAAAACTGATTACTAACTTAAGTGACAAGATACAAAATAGAAGTATAAAAATCATAAGCATTTTTAAATAGTTCTCTTAAAGAATAAGTTAAAATAAGAGAAATTTAATTTAAAATAAAATGTAAGAAAATAGTAATATATCAATATATTCACAGATTTATAAAAATATTAAAAAAACTTTACTGACAAAAACTGACAAACTTTCTTCATCTATCTTCAATTGACTTTGAAGTTACTGAATAACAAACTATAAAATCATTTAGTCTGATGGGTTTCATGGAGTTATTTGCAGAATGTCTCTACTTCATACACTGAAATATAAATTAGTATTAACTAGAGAAATATCAAGTGTTCATAATTTGGTCATATGAATATAATAAATATAACAATATTGTCTAGTTTACAGATTTATGGTTGAACCAATCAAATATCTAAAAGGATAAAGCTTTACAGAACTAGACAGGATAATATCACAATTCATCTGAACAATCCTTCTATTACTTTTCTACCACAATAAAGTAAAGCTAAGAATATTTTCTTATATATTGACCATTTGTTTCTGCCTTCAACTTCCTTGGGGAATATGCACCATTAGTTGAAATCAACGGGTCAAAATGATGCGGTCTAGTCAATTTTTTGCTATTAGTTCAAAACAAACATATACACCTGTACCAACAACAGCAGATTCCTGTATTCCCACCACCTCTCAAAAATTTTTCCTTTGTTTTTTAACAACAAATTTAACAACAATTCAAAAGAACATTAAAGCTGCTTGATAGGAACTATTATTTTTGTCACTGTATTCTAAAAGCTTTTTCAATGTGCTTGGCAATAGGTAGGTACAGAATAAATGTGCTCTTGACAAAAATCTTTAATAATTTGGAGGGTGGGAGATAAAACCTTAGGGTTTTTTATGTTTTGCATTTATCTTCTAATCAGAGATTTGAAACCTGCTTTCATGTGGTAATTTATGCTATGTGATTCTTCTTCTGAAAGCTATTTGTTCATATCTTGACCACCAGTCTGTTAGATTACCCTCAGTAGCATTTATTCATGGCAATCAAAATGAGATGAAAATGATGAATTCAGCAACACACAGTTTTGCATAAAATGATGCAGAATGGAATAAAAAAGGCAAAATATACAATGACTACAATAATGTAAATGGAAAAAAATAATTAAAAGGACATAGTAATTAAGTGGGAAAAAATACTTGTAGCAGGGAAAGAATACTGAAATGTACCACTCTCATCACACAGGAGAGTAATCATTAGGACATAATGTTAGTCACGATTCCCTATTAAATGTGTTTTTGCTTAGTTGTTTCTTTGTCATAAAGGTAGGTTTATGGGTTTTTTTTTTTGGAAGTTGGAGACAATTCACCAAAATGACTAGTATGTAATGAAAAGGTACCCATAAAATTATTTTTTTAAACCTTCCTAAGTCTTTCCCACCTTTTGACTGCTGCTCCCCTTACAATTTCATCCTTAAAAGCCCGTGTAATGACTTTGCTTAGTTGGATTTCTCATCAACCTTTCTTTAAATTTTTTCCCCTCTTCACTGCTTTATGCTGTTTTATAAAGGCAATATTTATTGTTTCATAATCTTCCACCATCCTTCTTCATAAGATTTCACAAAGAAATGTTTATTCTAAACTAATGTTGCCCTTAGCAAACTCTCTTTGTAAATTAAATATTTGTGGAATACAGATCATTTTGCTATACTTGTAATGGTAAATTAATTAATTAAGCATCTATTTAAAATCATTCCTACAGCAAAGCAACTGACATAGGGACTGGAAGTCAGTAAGACCTGTGTTCAAGTCTTTCCTAAACATATCCTGGCTATATGAACAAGCCACTTAAAGTTAAGAGTACAAAATGTAGATGGATCTCCTTAACAGGACTTCATTCACTGGACAGTTTTCTACACTAATGACATCATAGATTCAGAAAAAATTTTTTTATTGTGATCTATGTCAATAACTGTTTGAAATAGGCTAGAATGCAGTAGTTTTAAATGCATGCCTTTTTTCATTTTTGCTTTCTCTTCTAGTTTTGTATTCATTTTGACCTTTGTTCTATTTATGCCAGTAGGCTGAATATACAAAAATAGGTGATTCAAGAAAGACTCACACATATTAATAATAACTCATTTCTTCTCAGATAAAATATACTTTCTTTTTAATGTTATTTTGTTATCGCCATATATCTAGCAACTTCCAATTATTTTCTTTCTTTTTTTTTTTTAAAGCAATTGGGGTTAAGTAACTTGCTCAAGGTTACACGGCTAGGTTTTTGTTTGTGCGGTTTAAGTGTCGGAAGCCGGCTCCGAACTCAGGTCCTTCTGATTCCAGCGCCGGCGCTCTATTCACTGCGCCACCTAGCCGCCCCCCAATTATTTTCTAAAAGAAAATAATCAAAATGTGTAGGCATGAGACTTTAGGGCAGTCTACAGTGCATTAAGATTCTTCCTTTCTTTTTCTTGCTTTTTGGAGGGCAACTGGGGTTAAGTAACTTGCCCAAGGTCATATGGCTAGGTTTGTGTGTGTGTGTGTGTGTGTGTGTGTGTGTGTGTGTGTGTGTGTGTGTGTGTGTGTGATGTGTCTGAGACCAGATCTGAACTCAAGTCCTCCTGACTCCAGGGCCAGTACTCTACTCACTGCGCCACCTAGCCACCCCTCTTCCATTCATTTTTGCTGACCTGTATTTTCCAACATTTTTCACTTTCTTCACTTTCTTACTGAATAACAAACTATAAAATCATTTAATCTGATGGGTTTCATGGAGTTATTTGCAGAACGTCTCTACTTCATACACTGAAATATAAATTAGTATTTAATTATCTATTATAGGTCTACTTACAAATATAAATGAAAACTGTAAGATGATCTGACGAAGTGTCCCATTAAATTGTGTCTTGTGTCTCTGGACACGAGATAAGACCAATTCCACCAATTATTGTTTCCCTCTCTCCAAGAAGAGCTTTTAAGCCATCCTCAAATTTAGCTATAATTTTCTTCTCCTTTCTGAATTCATTTACATGAGAATATTAAAATTATAAGAATTTAATTCTATAATATTCAATTGTTGGAACTGAAAAAAACCCTCACCTTTAGAATAAAAACAATTATGTTAATATTTATAGATAGTCTAAAAGTTAATCAATTCATGACCCACTCTCTCCTTTTCTAATCTTCTGTCACCATCCATGGAAACAAAAGGGGCCACACAGGACTGAAGGCATTTTTGCATTTTCTCTGTTTTGTCTGTTGTCATGGTAAGAGGAATTTTTTTAATGTATGTGTATAGAATAAAATAACACAAAATGAAAATAACACAAATACCAAGTCAATTTTTAAATTCTTTTGGTGACACAAAAATGAAAACATTTAACTAACTCAAAGAATGAAATCTAGTAGACATTATTTGCACAAAAATTTTCCTCAGATGTTAAAGATGAATACATTCAGTCACATGCAGAACAGTTTTAAGGATACATGTTACTTACTTATCTTTTATTTCAAAGCGGTCATGAAGCCATCTTCTCATAGACAACTGTTCTTCTGGGACATCTTTTTTGTCTATGCGATCAATGTGAATGTGAACTTTTGGACATTCTTTGCAGAGAAATTCTAAAAAAGAAATAAAGACAAATGATACTCATTTCCATTTTTAAAAAGTGAATGGAAAAATGTTTTTTTTGGTTCCGTACTGATACAGAATAGTGGAAATCTGCTTATACTACTTCTGCCATAACTTCAGAAGACATAACAATTAAACTGATGATAGATTGTATTTTTCACTTAAAAATAGGAAAATATAAAATTCCTAAAATGATGGTAAGATATTGAGAGAGTCTGTTTTCACAATGGTGCAGCAAGAAAGACCTTTCAAAAGGCAGACAGTTGAAAAAACTAGGAATCTAGGCTCTAAGGGAAAAGGAAGTTAGAATGCAGTAGGACCAATTCTTCTGTTCAGATACAATCTTCTCTACCTATTACTTAATACAATCCAAACAAAACTGGGATACCCGTTTTGAAATCTCTTCAACAGTTTATCTGTTTTTCTAGGAACTATGTAATCTACTACTCTAAAATTTCCAAGGAAGATGAAGTATTATAATCTAACTCAAAATTATTATTTAATAACTACAATAGCTAACCTAGCATTTCTTAGACAGTGGATAATTAGATAGGCATATTTCCCAGGACAGTAGAGAAATTTGAAGTTATAGAACCATCATCTGGCTGTGTTGCTAAAGAAAGAGGAGGGACAGAGCCAAGATGGCGGAGTAGAAACAGCTCTTCCAAGCCTCTCTGCCCCCAGATTCCCCCCAAACTAT
The DNA here is from genome assembly GCA_011680675.1 of Gymnobelideus leadbeateri. Lineage (NCBI taxonomy): Eukaryota > Metazoa > Chordata > Mammalia > Diprotodontia > Petauridae > Gymnobelideus > Gymnobelideus leadbeateri. The sequence goes on along the minus strand of WOXC01000930.1, from coordinate 702,642 downwards.
GTAAAAGGGGACTCTGAACAACTTCTGGAGCCCCAGCACCCACAGAACGACACAGAGAAGCTAACCTCCCGCTGAGGACAGCCCGGCAGCCCTGCAGGAAGGACCAGCGCAGCGGTCTGGGAGCCGGCAGCACACAGAGTGCAGAGCACGGGAGCAGAGCCGAGCCCAAGTCGGCGTGAGCCGAGGTTTTAGCCCCAGGGCGGCAGGGCCAGCAGCCAGCTGGAGGAACCCCAGAACACCAGGAGCTGTGTCGACTCAAGAATTATGAACATAGACATGCCTAGGACAAAGTAAGAGGTTAGTGTCCTATGGACTTTGGGACCTGTATTTGGGGAATGAGTCAGCTCCCTCCCCTGGGGGCTAGAAGCCGCTGAGGAGACACACCATTTTGTAGTTTTCAGAGGCAGCTCGGGCTCCCAGCCTACAAATCGTGGGGAGATCCAGCGATCAGTCTTGGGGGGTAATCGCTCTTGCTTTAACCTCCCTGGATCTGGATTGTGATCTAGGGTGGAAGTTGTGGGTGGGTTTACAGCTTGCCAGAAATGGAAGTTGCCCCCCACACGTTCGGGACGAAAATTCCTCTATCTGGCCTTAAAGCCATAGTGTGGCAACAAGCCCAAAAGTCAAGTAATTAAGTGGCAACATGCCAAGGCAAAGGAAACAGAAAAATGCAACCCTAGACTCCTATTTTGGGGGCATAGAGCGGGAAAAGGACTGTGAGGTCAGAAGTCCTGCTCCAAAAGCCCCAGGGGAAAACATGAGCGGGTTGCAGGCCATAGAGGACCTTAAGAAGGACTTTAAAAATCAAATAAGAGAAGTGGAGGAAAAATTAGAAAGAGAAATGAGAAGGATGCAGGAAAAGTATGAAATGAGGGTCAACAGCCTGACTGAGGAAAACAACACCTTAAAAAATAGACTAGCTCAAATGGCAAAGGAGGCCCAAAAGGGCAATGAGGACAAGAATGCCTTAAAAAGTCGAATTTGCCAGATGGAAAAAGAATCTCAAAAGTTCACTGAGGAGATTCATTCCTTCAGAGTTAGACTGGAGCAAATGGAAGCTAATGACTTTATGAGAAATCAAGATGCTGTTAAGCAGATCCAAACAAATGAAAGATTAGAAGGCAATGTGAAATATCTCATGGGAAAAACCACTGACCTGGAAAATAGATCCAGGAGAGACAATTTAAAAATTATTGGACTACCTGAAAGCCATGATCAAAGAAAGAACCTAGAAATCACCCTTCAAGAAATTCTCAAGGAAAATTGCCCTGATGTTTTAGATCCAGAGGGCAAAATAGAGGTTGAAAGAATCCACAGATCACCTCCTGAAAAGATCCCAAAAAGAAAACTCCCAGGAATATTATAGCCAGGTTCCAGAATCCCCAGATCAAGGAGAAAATACTACAAGCAGCCAGGAAGAAACAATTTCAATATTGTGGAAACACAATCAGAATAGCACAGGACCTGGCAGCTTCTACACTGAGGGATCAAAAGGCATGGAATATGATATTCCAGAGGGCAAAAGAGCTGGGAATGAACCCAAGGGTCACCTACCCAGCAAAACTGAGTATTTTGTTTCAGGGGAAAATATGGTCATTCAGTGGAATAGAGGACTTTCAAGCATTCTTGAGGAAAAAACCAGAGTTGAATAGAAAATTTGACATCCAGACACAAGAAGGAAGAGATGCCTGAGAAGGTAATCAGGGAAAAGAAATCAAAAGGAACTTATCAAAGTTGAACTATTTACATTCCTATATGGAAAAGTAATAACTGTGACTGATGATATCTTTCTCACTATGAAAATAATGGAAGAAGGGTGTGTGGTCATATGAATACATATGTGAATGTGTGTGTATATGGTTACAGTTATATGTGGATAGAGGGCATAGGTTGAATTTGTTGGGAAGGGAGAATACTCAAGGGATGAAATTATGAGGTGAGAGAGGAAAGTGGCAAGAGGAGATGGGGAGAGACAGGGTAGGGTAAACTATCCCATGTAGAAGAAGCAAGGGGAAGTGGTTGCAAAGGAGGGGGAGAATAAGGAAGGCTAAAAAGGCAAAACCACATTCACATTGAATTTGGTTCAGGGAGAAAATGACATACATACTAAATGGGATATCTCAAACTGCAGCAGGATAGGGGGAAGGGGGATGAGAGGAGGGATGATGGATGGGAGGGCATCCTTGGGGGAGGGGAGGTTGGAAGTACCCACTATAGAAGAGGGACAGGATCATGTAGGGAATGGACCAGGTGGGGGGTGGGATGAGTGGGAGGGAATTATAAGCAGCCTTGTACAATATATCTACTATGATAATGTTTTGCATAGCTAGACATGTACAACATATACTGAATTACTTATCTCCCAAGAGGGAATGGGTGACAAGGGAGGAAGGAAATGGATCTGAAATTCGAGGTCTTAACATTAAATGTTTCAAATATATATAAATACTATTATTAATACTCTTTTGCTTATAATTGGGAGATAAGATGTGCAGGCATTGGGACACAAAGATTCATCTTCCTCTAATGGAAAAGTCGATGGGGGTATGGGAGAAGGTATGGGAGAGAGCAGATTGGAGGAAGCGATATCTTGTGGGACTGCTATTCTGGGAGGTTGGGTAGGGGAATAATGGGGGGAAAATGATTGCAACTCAAAATCTGGCAGAAATGAATGATGTAAAACAGAAGTTAATAAAACATTTGTTTAAAAGAAAAAAAAAGAGGAAAGAAGAGTTGTATATGGGAATACCAAAACAGAAAGGGAAGCTGAGAAATGGGAAAATTCTCAAGAAAAAGTGACTTCTGAATTTTATTTAATTATTGCAATTTGTTAAGGGTAGTTTGCTTCAAAGAGAACATGATGATGGAGTCCCTTGATGGATGGGTGTTTGAAGAGAAGGTATATCATAGGGATTATAGGACAGTCCATTAACAAGTGTTTATTAAGCATTTACAAAATAATAAGCACTGCACTAAACGCTACAAATAGAAAGGCAAAAATATGAACTATGCCATTAAGAAGCTTACAGTATAAATGAGATAAACTTGGAGAGAAGTTACTGGAGAGGGAATGGAGAGAAAATGTAGAAAAGGCCTCTTCCAGAAAGTAAACTTTGAGCACATTCTTAAAGAATCAGGGGGGCAAAGATGAGGAAGCAGAGCATTTCAGGCATGGGGAGGGCAGGCAATAAAAAGGGCATGGAGTTGGGAACTAGAGTTGGGGGGGGAGTAACATGTTTTAGGAAAATCACTTTGGCAAACTGAGTGTGGAGACTGGTGTAGGTAAAAACTGGAACAAGAGAGATTAACCAGACAAAACAGAAGCTTGCACCTGGGTGGCAGCTTAGAAGAGAGATTGGGATATATGCAAACTATGTTGTAAAGGTAAAAATGGTAAGACTTGGATATCTATGGTTTGAGTATGAGTAAAGTCAAGGATGACAATAGGGCTGCAAGCTGGAGAATCGTTATAGTAATGTCAGGAAGAGGAGGTGGAGCCAAGATGATGTAGCATAAGCAGGAATTGTCTAAGCTCCCACTCCAACCATCTCCAATACCTATAAATATGACTAAACCAATTTTAGAGCTACATAGCCCACAAAGTGACAGAGAAACAAATCTCCTGCTGAAGGCTCCCCAGCAGGCTGATATGAAGGGTCTATCACAAACTGGGAGCTGATCACAGTCCTGTGTGGCTTCAGGAGAGTGAATCACCAGCAGCTGTGGTGGTTTCCAGGCTTCTCAACCCATAAATGACAACGAAAAAGTAAAAGGTAGGGGGCGGCTAGGTGGCGCAGTGAATAGAGCGCCGGCCCTGGAATCAGAAGGACCTGAGTTCGGAGCCGGCCTCCGACACTTAATCCGCACAAACAAAAACCTAGCCGTGTAACCTTGGGCAAGTTACTTAACCCCAATTGCCCTAAAGGGGCGGCTAGGTGGCGCAGTGAGTAAGAGCCGGCCTCGGAGTTGGGATGACCCGAGATCAGATCCGGCCTCAGAAAATGAGCACCCACGCATAAATAATGACTAGCCGTGTAACCTTGAGCAAGTTACTTAACCCCAATTGCTTTAAAAAAAAAAAAAAAAAAAAAAAAAAGAAAAGAAAAAGTAAAAGGTAAGTGGGGAACTCTGTTGGAACTGGATGATGGAAGAGCAGGTCAGGCCCCTGCACCAAGGGCAAGAACTGGTGGAGGCAAGGAGGCTGCAGCTGCTTCCACCTGGCTGCTTCCAGAGCTCCTGGCCTGCAGATCTTAGGGGGACCATGCAAACATTCAAAGGATAATTGCTCTTGCTTTGACCTACTTGGATATGGATCACAATCTTGGGTGGTGGTCCAAGGGTAAGAAAGGCCAGTGTGCTAGAGCTTGTGGTGGCTGTTAGAGAGGGCCTGCTCCTCAGACCTCTGACAACATCTGCGAAATCCCCAGCAATTTGGGGCAGAGCTCTCCACTCTGGAAACAGAGTTTTACTATGGCAAAGAGCTCAAAAGTCAAGTAATTGGCTGGCAAGATGAGCAAGCATAAGCATAATTAGACCATAGAATCCTTTTTTGGGGAGAAAAAGGATCAAAATATGGAACCTGAAGTCAATGAAATCAAAACCCTTGCATCTAAAGCTTCTAAGAAAAATATGAAGTGGTCATAGGCCATGGAGGAGCTCAAAAAGGATTTTGAAAATCAAGTAAGAGAAATGGAGGAAAAATTGGAAAGAGAAATGAGAATGATGCAAGAAAATCATGAAAAGCAAGTCAAAAGCCTACTAAAGGAGCCCCCCCCCAAAATAATGAAGAAAATAACACCTTAAAAAATAGACTAACTCAAAAGGCAAAAGAGGCCCAAAAAGCCAATGAGAAGAATCACTTAAAAACCCAAATTGCCCAGATGGAAAAGGAATTTCAAAAACTCAGTAAAGAGAATAATTGCTTCAGAATTAGACTGGAGCAAATAGAAGCTAATGACTTTATGAGAAATCAAGATGCTATAAAACAGATCCAAACAAATGGGAAAAAAAAAGGCAATGTGAAATATCTCATTGGAAAAACCACTGACCTGGAAAATAGATACAGGAGATCATTTTAAAATTATTGGACTACCTGAAAGTCATGATCAAAACAAAAAGCCTAGAATCATCCTTCAAGAAATTCTCAAGGAAAATTGCCCTGATATTCTAGAACCAGAGGGCAAAATAGAAATCGAAAGAATTCTCCAATCACCCCTTGAAAAAGATCCCAAAAAGAAAACTCATAGGAATATCATAGCCAAATTCCAGATCTCCCAGGTCAAGGAGAAAATATTACAAGTTGCCAGGAAGAAACAATTTGAGTATTGTGGAAATACAATCAAGATAACACAAGACTTAGCAGCTTCTACACTAAAGGATCAAAGAGCTTGGAATATGATATTCCAGAGGTCAAAGCAGCTAGCATTAAAACCAAGAATCACCTATCCAGCAAAATTGGGTATAATGCTTCAGGGAAAATATGGTTATTCAATAAAACAGAGGACTTTCAAGTATTCTTGATGAAAAAAACAGAGCTGAACAGAAAATTTTACTTTCAAATACAAGAAACTAGAGAAGCATGAGAAGGTAAACAAGAAAAAGAAATCATAAGGAACTTATTAAAGTTGAACTATTTACATTCCTACACGGAAAAACGATAATTGTAACTCATGAGACTTTTCTCACTATGAGGATAATGGGAGGGAATATATATGTATGTGTATGTATATATATATATATATATATATATATATATATATATATATATATATACACACACACACACACATATATATACATACATATATATGTAGAAATACATATATATGTTTATATAGGAGGTTATATATGTGTACATGTATACATAGACAGAGGGCACAGGATCAGTTGAATAGGAAGGGATGGTATCCAAAAAATAAAATCAAGAGGTGAGAGAGGAATATAATGAGAGAAGGAAAAAGGGAAAGATAGAATAGGCTAAATTATCTCACATAAAAGAGGCAAGAGAAAACTGTTACAATGGAGGGCAAGAGTAGGAACATGAAAGGGAATGGGTCAACCTTACTCTCATTGAATTTGGCTTAAGGAGAGAATAACATACACACTCTCCTAGGTATCTTACCCTACAGGAAAATATCGAGGAAGGGGATAAGAGAGGGGATGATAGAAGGGAAGGCAGAGTGGAGGAGAGGGTAGTTAGAAGCACATGCTTTTGAAACATTTTGCATAACTACACATGTACCTATATTGAATTATCTTCCCAGTGGGGGTGGGTGAGGAAGGAAGGGAAAGAATCTGGAAATCAAAGTTTTAAAAACAAATGTCAAAAATAATTATTTTCTTCATGCAACTTGGAAATAATATAAACAGGCACTGGGGTATATAAATCTATCTTGCCCTACTAGAAAGTTAGAGAGTCCATTGGGGGAGGATATAAGAGAGAGCTGATTGGTGGAAGGGGTATTTCTTAGGTACACTATCTTGGAGTAGTGGGTAGGGGAAAGATGGGGAGAAATTTTGTAACTCAAAATCTTGTGGAAATAAATATTGAAAACTAAAAATAAATTTTAAAAAGTAAAAAAAAATGTTAGGAAGAGAGGAATTGGGGGGAATATATAAGTTCTGTTTTGTGCACGTTAAATTTAAGATATCTATGGGACATGCAGTTTGAGATGCTCAGTGATAGCTGATGATGTGAAATAAGAGCACAGGAGAGCTGTTAGGGGCTGGATGAATAAATATGACGATCTCTATGATAGAGATAATAACTGAATTCATAGGAATTTATGAGAAATCACCAAAAAAGATAATGTAGAGAGAGAAGACATTGTTTTGTTCCTTGTTTTATTATTCCCTATACTTGGTATCCAATACCCACAATTGTTATTTACCTAGATATACTGCAATTAACACCTTAAGTAGTATCCTGACCATAAAACCAACAATTACATTAACACTTTTTAAGCAGTGTGGCATAAACATACATACTATAGATGATGCACCTTTTTAAATAAGCCTATGGATCAGGGTGGCTAGGTGGTGCAGTGAGTAGAGTGTCGGCCCAGGAGTCAGAAGGACCTGAGTTCGGATCCGGCCTCAGACACTTAACGCACACACAAACAAAAACCTAGCTGTGTGACCTTGGGCAAGTTACTTAACCCCAATTGCCCTCCAAAAAAAAAAAATAAGCCTATGGATGACATCACTGGAAAACAAGCTTAATTTCCAAGATATGTAAAATCAATTCATATATATAGAAATAAAAACCATTCTGTAATTGCCAAATGACAAAAGGAGAGGAATTGGCAGGTTTTTTAAAAAGCATTTTAAATCTTTTTCTTACCAATTTAAAAGCATTTGTTTCCCTTCCAAAATTCAATTCCTTCAACAAAAGAGGTGTGAAGGTAAACAAAAAAGCAAAAAACCTTTAACAAATAAGTGTGTAATAAGCAAAATACATTCCCACATTGGTCATATCCAAAAATATCTTATTCCGCATCTGTAAACCATTACTTCTCTGTCAGAAGGCAAGTAGCAGGCTTCATTTTTGTTAATCTGAAATCATGTCTTGTAAAACTTTTGAACAGTTATTAATTCTTTCAAAGTTGTTCATTTTTACATAATCATTATTATACAAATTGTTCTCTTGCTTCTGCTAACTTCACTCAAAATCATCCCAGGTTTCTCTGACAGCAACCTTTTATAATTCCTTACAATACAATATTTTCATTACATTAACTTATCATAATTTATTCTATTATTCTATTTGTTGGGTAACTCCTTAGTTTCTCCTTCTTTGTCATTAGAAAAAGAGCTACTGATATTTTTGAAGTATAGGTCAAAGGGTGGGGAACCTATGGCCTCGAGGCTACATATAGCCCTTTATGTCTTCAAGTTGGCCCTTAGATTGAATCAAAACTGCACAGAACAAATCCCTTTAATAAAAGGATTTGGCTATAAAACTTGAACCCAGTGAAAAGGTCACATCCAAGGACTTAGAAGGCCTACATGTGACTTCAAGGCTACAGCTTCTCCACCTCTGGTCTACACAGTTTAGTAACATTTCAGGTATAGTTCCAAATTTCTTAATGGGATGACTGGACAAATTCATAGTTCCTGAAGTAATCCATTAATGTGCCAAACAGGCGATTTTAAAAGAAATACAAGTTATTTTCAGTCAAATAAAATAAATGCTCTATATCATTAATTAGATAAATGAAGGTTAAAATAACTCTGAGGTTCCACCACCCATTACACTGGCAAAGTTAACACAAAAGGAAAATGATAATGCTAAAGTGACTAGGGGGAATAGACAGCTGTAGTTATAGTGAATAGAATAATTATAGATTGTTTTCAGCCATTCTGAAAACAATTTGGAACTATGCCAAAATTGACATTAAATTGTTCATACCTTTGACCCAGTGATACCACTACTAGGTATATAACACAAAGAGATTTTTTTTAAAAAAGGGAAAAAGACCCATATGTATAAAAATATTTTTTATCAACTCTTTTTTGTAGCAGCAAAGAAGTGAAAATTGAGGAAGAGCAGAACAAAGTATAGTAAATGAACGTGATAAGAGTATTATTGTGTTGCAAGAAATAGCCAAATTAGGGGCGGCTAGGTGGCGCAGTGAGTAGAGCATCGGCCCTGGAGTCAGAAGGAGGACCTGAGTTCGGATCCGGCCTCAGACACTTAACACACAAACAAAAACCTAGTCGTGTAACCTTGGGCAAGTTACTTAACCCCAATTGCCCTCCAAAAAGCAAAAAAAAAAAAAAAAGAAAGAAAAAGAAATAGCCAAATGAATAGTTTCAGAGAAAACCCAGGAAGACTTATATGAACTAATTCATCATTTGGAAGAATGTTTAAACCAGTTATGGTATATGAATGTGATAGAATACTATTTGGTTTTAAGAATTGATGCAGGGCTTTGTTAACTAAGTTCAGGGATTGTTCATCACCAAGTTGGCCAGGAGATGAAAGTTTTAGTAACAGAAACTCTCAAAGACTATATAGCTATATCTATACATCTAAATATAGATAGATGTAGATATACACATATGTATACATGTATATATGTACATACATATGCATATACATAAATGAACCCATGTGTATTGTGTATGTACATGTGCACACATGTCTATATGTATGTAGTATATCTTATTAGCAATGAGGCATGTTTCTGTTGTCTTTACAATGGCTAAATATTGAGTCCTCAAAATCTTACAGTGTTAATTATAAATTCACATTTGTTTTTAATTTTTCAAGCATGAAAAGTTTTGTCAAATGATGTTCTCCTCACAACCCTGTTATATTTTTTTTAAAAAATGATTGTCGTTGCTATAATTTGCCACAATGATTCAGATATCCAGATAATGAATTTGTATTTGGGGCCATTGTTCACCCAGTCTAAGAAAACTTCTCTACTAGAATGTATTCTTTATGAGAAAAAGGACTGTCTTCATTTTCTACTTTTATCCCACAGTGCTTAGAAAAATTCTTCACATAAGATCCGATGTTTAATATATATTTCCCAACGGATTGCAGGTAAAAAAAGAAAAGAAAAGAAAAGAAAAGAAAAGAAAAGAAAAGAAAAGAAAAGAAAAGAAAAGAAAAGAAAAGAAAAGAAAAGAAAAGAAAAGAAAAGAAAAAAAAAGAAAAGTTGCTGAGTCATCAAAGAATTATTAAATTGGGGGGAAAATATCATCTGGTGGTAAGGCAAGAAGAGTATTGGAAAATCAATGGTCTCCACTGGCAATTTTCTCAATAATGACTCAATCAACATCATTTAATGCCTTTTTGATTTTATAACATACCCTTTTTGCTACTCAGTCAATATAATATTTTCTTGTAAGTCATTATTTTTATTAATACAAGGTACAAAATTTTGTATGAATCTGTAATTATTAAATTTTATATTTGAAAAAAAAAAGGAAATGATGCAGGGGACAATTTCAGAGAAACCTAGAAAGACTGGAATAAAATGATGCAGAGTAAAGCAGAAACATGAAAACATTTTATGCATCAAAACATTACGGTGGGGGCGGCTAGGTGGCACAGTGAGTAGAGTGCCAGCCCTGGAGTCAGAAGGACCAGAGTTTGGATCCGGCCTCTGACACTTAACACACACAAACAAAAACCTAGCCGTGTAACCTTGGGCAAGTTACTTAACCCCAATTGCCCTCCAAAAAGCAAAAAACAAAAACAAAAACAAAACAAAACAAAAAAACATTACTGTGAAGACAACTATTAAAGATTTTAGAACTCTGATCATCCTAATGCCTGACAATTACAGAAAACATATGCTGAAACATGCTCTCTTGATAGAGAAGAGATGGACTCGGGGTGGGAATGGAAGGTACACGGTCAACTAAGAAATCTGTTTAGTTGACTATAAATGTTTGTAACAAAAGTTTTGCTTTGTCTTTCTCAACTGGGTAAGGGGAGAAAGGGAAAGGAAGAAAAGATAATTTTAAAGTTTAAGTTTTGATTGAAAAATATTAGGTTGTTTTTTAATTATAAAGATATGCAAAAGTCTTATGAACTCTGATTAAGGCAAGAAGCAACCATAATTCCAAGGAATCTGTGATGAAGTTTGCTACCCACTTTCTAACAAAGATGTAATGGGCTCAAGATACAGACTTATTCTTATATATGTCTTATACATATATTTTTAGATATGTCTAATGTGAAGATTTGTTTCACTTGACTATGTTTATTTGTTAAAAGGATCTTGCTTTAGGAGGCAGAGCCAAGATGGTGGCGTAGAAACAGCACTTCCACAGTGTTCCAGCCCACACCACTTCAAAATTAAGTAAAAGGAGACTCTGAACAACTTCTGGAGCTCCACCACCCACAGAACAAGACAGAGAAGCTAACCTCCTGCTGTGGACAGCCCCGCAGCCCGGCAGGAAGCAGCCAGAGCAGCTCTCTGGGCCATATTAGTTAGAGGTTTTAGCCCCAGGGCAGCAGGACCAGCAGCCAGCTGTGAAGGGACCGCAGAACACCAGCAGCTGTGACATTTCCATAATTACCAACACATAGATGCCTAGGACAAAGTGAGAGCTTAGTGCCCTATGGACTTTGGGACTAGTATTTTGGAACTAGTCAGCTTCTTCCCCTGGGGGTGAGAAGCCACTAAGGAGTTGCAGCACAGCTGCCATTTTGCAGCTTCAGCTCCTGGCCTGCTAACTGTAGGGGGATCCAGCAATCAGTCTGGGGGGGTAATTGCTCTTGCTTTAACCTCCCTGGATCTGGATTGTGGTCTGGGGTGGAGGTCTTGGGGTGTGTGTCCAGCTTGCCAGAGTATATGGGGACTTCAGGGAGGGCACCCAACTAATATCTCTGGCAGTTGAGAAGACCCCAATGTTTGGGACAGAAGCTCCCCTGTGTGGTGGCAGAGTCCTACTGTGGCAACAAAAGCCCAAAAGTCAAGTAATTAAGTGGCAACATGCCTAGGCAAAGGAAACAAAATAAACAGCAAAAAAAAAAAGGGGGGGATCTTGCTTTTCCTTCCTTTTTCAATGGAGGACAGTTATGGGGGGGGGGCCTAGGGGTGGGGAGAGGGGAAGAAAACTCGTTTAACATGTCATTCCATATCATAATAAAAGGTAACTTAACTGAAGAATTCTAAATATGCCTGATTAATGCAAGTTGGATAGCGTCATATAATAATTATAATTTTACTTACTATTTAATAGTTTTACTAATTCTTGTGTTTTCAATTTTTTTCATTCTTGTACTAGCAAAATGTATACAACAAATTCTAAAAGAAAAAGTATTGTATCTATGATACTTATTTGTATTATAATTTTTTTTTAAATCACAACTTCCCTTTCCTTTTCCATTAATCTAAAGGCACTGAGGAGACATTGGGGAAAATTTGGAAAATATTCCCAATGTTAAAAAATTAAGATGGAAATTGGAGAAATAAATAGGATCATATAAACACTCTCACTTTACAGATGAACCTCAGAAAATTTATATGATTGACTATGATCACATAGCCAAGTAACTGTCACAGCAAGGATCTCCTGAAACAATATATCTAAGGATACTAATATGGTTCTACTGAAGTTAAGTAGTAGCATTGGTTGTTTGGTAGTTAACTTTCACTGCCGCATGCTAGACTAATAATAAAAAATAAGAAGAGAAATATATGTTTCATTTCAGTTCAATACATATTTATTAAATAACTGTCTTTGAGAGGGGATTGTATTCAGGATGGAATGATTATTGATTACAAAGGCTAGAAATGGGAGACAGTGAAAGAACTCAAGTCCCAAGCATAAGGCGATTATGTTAATTGGCTTAAAATTAGTATCATAATCCTACATATATGTCCAGGTTGTGATGTAAGAAGGGAGAATCATGTGGCATCTCCTCTATCATCACTAAGTACCCAGGTAAGGAGGAAAATCCACCACTGATGAGAGAACATTGATTTCACATATTACATTAGTGCATATGAAAAGAGGAGCAAGAGCCACCTATGTAAACCACTATTGTTTCAAAGAGACTTCCAAATCCCAGAAGGGAGACAAGAATGGGATCTCACTCATCTAAGTTTTCTTGTAATGAAAATACTCCAAAAGTCAAGAAGAAACTGGAGTAGAAGCAACAAGGAGTCCCAGCAAGATATCTGGATCACAAAGGAATTGTTCAGTAAATACCCTAGGCAATAGATTGATGCCATCCAGCATAGTTATCACTTCTGTTTAAAGCAATACTTAGATAAAATATACCTAATTTTGACCTAGAAATCTCATTGTTAGTCATATACTCCAAGGAAGACAATAAGGCCCAATTATGCACTAAAATATTTATGTCAACACTTTGTAGTAGCAAAGAGCTGGAAAACAAAAGTACCCATTATTTGGATAATAGCAAAAACAAGCAGTGATATGAATGGAATGATTTCTCTTTAGCTCCCTGTAATGGTAATGGGGGTTTGAAGATCTTCCCTGCCCCTTGTAATGGCAAGCAAATAAGTACTTAGTTCCTTGTTTCAAGTTGAGCTGCCTGCTTATCAGGCCTTTGCTGGGAAGCAGAACTTGAATACCACAGTGGGAGGAACTTGCTTATGCAAAAGAAAGGGGCAGAACAGGGAGGAGCTAATAACCATATATAAGGAGAAACCCAAGCTTAGAGAGCCAGAACTGCTGGAAGCAAGCATCCTGGAGGTTGAAGAGCTACTGTGAGTGAGAGAGGAACATTCTTGCTTGAGGGAATCTGTTTTGTTTTGAAGGCCTGGCAGAGGAAAGGTTTGGGAAGGCTTGAGAATGTGGGTGTTGGATGCATTGGTTATGTGTACCAAATTCGTAATTACTGTAATGAATTTGACTTTCTGGTTTGGGGACATGGTTTTCTGTTATTTGAATAAATGCTTTTGTTCTGTCCTCCATGTGGAGAGCCCATTACATTTTGTAATTCACTACTACACAGGTGTATTCACAGCCACCATGGGTGCTATGAATATCACATTGGTATTACAATCCCATTTGTTCACAATCATCATTATGCAGAATAAACTATATATTATGTATATGTATATTGTGTGTATTCATGCATAAATACATACATACATCACCCTCATCTCTCTCCTAAAGTTCCAGTCTAACAACCATCTTTCGGTTATCTCAAACTGAATTTCCTATAGCCATATCAAGATTAATAGACATGGTCACTGTAGCAAATGTTTTTGCTTAATTTGCTTAATTACTTTATCACAAGGAAGGGTTCAGGTTCCCAAAAAATATATTAACAAAATCTGGGGCTTTTAATTTTTAATGGGAATACAAAATTAACCATTTCTGATGTTTTAGTTCACCAGGCATCTTCACCAACTGGAGTATAAATGAAAGCTAAAGAAGGCAATGGGTAAACAAAATCCTTATCAATTTTCTCCCTACTAATCTCAGACTGGAAATCTAGCACTGTACTCATTGGATTTTACTATTCCCAAGGCAATTACTTCCCTACATAAAGATTATAAAGTACTTTACAATGAAGCATGTTTTAAAGAAAGAAAATATAATGGTTTATAATGAATAGCTTCAGTCTATCATTCCTTTATCATAAATAGAAGATGAAATCAACTGCATAAAATAAGGTGAGAAAAATTTACTAGTTAGGTTTAATCCTAAAAATATACTTTATCATTTTACCATTTGAAAATAGATTGCAAATATTACAAATATTTTATTTCACTGAATAAGCAGGCTTAGGATTGCTGGTATCTTTTTTTTTTAAGTTATCTACAACAAACTCAAGAAGTCTCTTTCTAGATTGAAATTTTGCTGACTAGAATTCTATCTAGCTTTTCTTCTAAATGGACATCATATAGTGCACAATTATTCATTATGAAGTATCATATTTAGGCTGCTCTAATTGAGAAACTTCTCAACTTAGTCTCCTACTTAACACTTGAATCTAACTCATATGAAAGACAGATGGAATAGTTATTTATTCTAAATCATTCTCATTATATTAAAATTCTATGGATAAACACTTAATTCTTTGGTTTGCCCCCACAAATCAGCTATTCAAAGACAAAGGAAAATACTTACCCCAAAGATGCCCAAATCACTGACATTAAAACTATGTTTAGAGGTAGCTAGAGCAGAGGCCCTGGGATCAGGAGGACCTGAGTTCAAATTTGGCCTCAGACACTTGACACTTACTAGCTATTTGACCTTGGGTAAGTCATTTAACCCCAACTGCCTTGCCTTCCCCTCCAAAAAAACCAAACAAGTAAAAATCCATGTGCAAATATCAAGGAATACAATAGATTTAAACTCCCTTTATTTTATTATTATTATTTTATTAATCATTATTATAATATATTATATCATAATAATATATTATTATATTATAAATATATCTCTATATTTATAAAACACCACCTTCTCCTGAGACTGAGAGCAAGAAGCAACTACAAGCAGCAAATATGGCAGGATATGCTTTTCCATTACTTTAATCATTCCTTTTCCTGACAAATAGATACCATAATCCACTAACAGATTATTTCTCCTCACACGCTTCCTTTTGTCCTGCCCACAGCTGCCTTTGTTGCCTAGGGAATAACATCTATTCTTCATGGTTGAGCATTCAAAGTTTTCCACAATCTGGGGGATTCACAGAGGTTCATAGATGAATCTCAGCTCCCTAACCTTAACTCCCATTATTTCCCTACATGAAACTTACACCCTAGCCAAAGAGCTTTTGTTTGCGTTAAGAACTAATGCACATTCTTAACTCCAAACATTAATGCCATTTCCCAACTAGAATGCCATCCCCTCTCCTCTAATTCCTTTACTTTAAGCCTTACCTCCTTCCATGAAAACATTACAGATTACCAGAGCTGACAGCAATAAGTACTTTCAGTGGCACCCCTTTATTACCTATGTATTGTATCAACCACTCTTATTTCCTTAATGAGACTTCAACAGAAGATGGCAGAATAAAAGCAAGGATTTATTTGAGCTAAACCCCTCTAAATACCTGTAAAAAATGACTCTAAACAAGTTCTAGAGCTACGGAACCCACAAAATAAAAGACTGAAGCACGTCTCCAGTAGACGGGAAGGGTCCATCTCACCAGGCTAAGAGCTAAGCACAGTGCAACATGGGCCCTGCCAGTGCAGACAAGGCCTAAGAAGGCCTCAGGGGACTGAACTACTGGCAGCTGTGGCAGTTTCCAGACTTCTCAACCCACAAACAACATGGAAGGTCAATGGGGTAACTTTGTGGAACCTGGGTGAAAGAGGAACACAGTCTAGCCCCATGCCAGAGGCGGCAAAGAAGGTGGCAGTGGCGGCAATGGTGGAAGCAGAACTCTGGGCCCACAGATGGTAGGGGATCGAGCAGGTGATACAAAACCCCTAAAGACAAGGGGCGGCTAGGTGGAGCAGTGAGTAAGAGCGCCGGCCTCGGAGTAGGGATGACCCGAGATCAAATCCGGCCTCAGAAAATGAGCACCCACGCATAAATAATGACTAGCCGTGTAACCTTGAGCAAGTTACTTAACCCCAATTGCTTTAAAAAAAAAAACCCTAAAGACAGGGAAAGAACAGCATGCCACCCTCACCCTCCAGCCCCCAGGAAGCAGAGTCCTACCTTGACAAAGAGTTAGAAAGTCAAGTATATGTCTGGGAAGATGAGAAAATAGTGGAAAAAACTCAGACTACAGAATCTTACTTTGGTGACAAAGAAGATCAAAACATACAATCAGAAGAAGACAACAAAGTCAAAAGCCTCCATAAAAGATATGAATTGGTCACGGGCCACGAATGAGCTCAGAAAGGACTTTTAAAAGCAAGTAAGAGAAGTAGAGGAAAAATTGGGAAGAGAAATCAGAGTAATGTAACAACATCATGAAAAACAAGTTAAAAGCTTGGTAAAAGAGACCTAAAAAATTACTGAAGAAAATAACACTTTGAAAAGTAGACTAATCCAAATGGCAAAAGAGGCCCAAAAAGTCAATGAGGCAAAGAATGCCTTAAAAAGCAAAACTGACCAAATGGAAAAAGAGTTCCAAAGGCTCAGTGAAGAAAATAATTCCTTCAAAATTAGAATGTGGCAAATGGAAGCTAATGACTTTATAAGAAATCAAGAAATTATAAAACAGAACCAAAAGAATGAAAAAAAATAGATCTCACTGGAAAAAAACAATGACCTGGAAAATAGATCCAGGAGAGATAATTTTAAAATTATTAGACTTCCTGAAAGCCATGATCAAAAAAGGAGCTAAGACATCATCTTTCAAGAAATTATCAAGGAGAGGCATCTAGGTGGCACAGTGAATAGAGCACTGGCCCAGGAGTCAGGAGGATCTAAGTTCAAATCCATCCTTAGACACTTAATACTTAATGGCCGTGTGACCTTGGGCAAGTCATTTAACCCCAACTGCCCCACCTTTTCCCCTCCAAAAAAAGGAAGGAAGGAAGGAAAGAAAGAATGAATGCATCAAGGAAAACTGCCTTAATATTCTAGAACCAGAAGGAAAAAGAGAAATTGAAAGAATCCACTGATCACCTCCTGTAAGAGATGCCAAAAAGAAAACTCCTAGGAACATTGTAAGCAACTTCCAGAGTTTTGAGGTCAAGAAGAAAATATTGCAAGCATCCATTAAGAAGCAATTCAAGTATTGTGGAAATACAATCAGGCTAACACAAGACCTAGTAGCTTCTACATTAAGGGAACAAAGGGCTTAGAACATGATAATATGATATTCTGGAGATCAGAGGAGCTAGGATAGTATAATATTTCAGGGGGAAAAGTGGACATTCAAGTATTCTTGATGAAAAGACCAGAGCTGAATAGAAAATTTGACTTTCAAATAAAAGAATCAAGAAAAGCATGAAAAGGTAAACAGAAATCACAAGGGACTTAAAAATTAAACTATTTATATTCCTACGTGGGAAAATATTTGTAACTTATGAGACCTTGTTCAGTGTTAAGGTAGTTGGAGAAGATAAATAGATAGATAGATAGATAGATAGATAGATAGATAGATAGATAGATAGGTAGATAGACAACATAGGGAGAGCTGAATATGAAGGGATAATATCTAAAAAATAAAATGAAGGGGTGAGATAGGAATATATTAAGAGAAAGAGAAAAAGAAAGATAGAATGGGGGAAATTCTCACATAAAAAGACACAAGAAAATGGTTTCACAACAGAGGAGAAAATGGGAGAGATGAGGGAAAGAGCGAGCCTTACTTTCATTGGATTTGGTTTAATGAGGGAATAACATACTCTCTCAACTGGGTACCTTACCCTACAGGAAAGTAAGGAGGAAAGGGATGGGGGGGGGGGGTGCGGGGTGCAGATGAAAGAAGGAAGGGTAGATTGGGGGAGGTGGTAGTCAGAAGTAAACGATTTTGAAAAGGAACAGGATCAAAGGAGAAAACAGACTAAGTGGAGGGGAAGTGGAATAGGATGGCAGGAAATATAGCTAGTCTTTTACAATATGACCATTATGGAAGTGTTTTGCATAACTATGCATATAAAACCTATATTGAATTGCTTGTCAGATCAATGAGGGTGGGTAGAGAAGAGGAAGAGAATTTGGAACTCAAATTTTTAAAAACAAATGTTTTTTTAAAAAATGGATTTTTACATGCACTGGGAAATAAGATAAACAAGCAATAGAGTATAAAAATCTATCTTGCCCTACAAGAAAGTAAGGGGGAAGGGGATAAGGGGAACAGGGGGGAATGATAGAAGGAAGGGCAGATGGGGTAAAGGGTAATCAGAATGCATGTAATCTTGGGTTAGTGGTAGGGGAATGATGGGGAGAAATTTGGAACTCAAAATCTTGTGGAAATGAATGTTGAAAACTAAACATTAATTAACTAATTTTTTAAAACTTGGGAAAAAATAACAATTAGATTTCCACCCCATGACTGCATGGGCCACTTAACAACTTTCTATCACTGGAATCTAGCAGTGTTCTACATAGAAATGACATGAGATAGTGATTATTGCTACTGTTTTTACTTTAAATATCTCTTTATAGGATAGGATTATTAAAATTAAAATCTAAAACTAATTCTACTAGCCATTTGCTAGTTGAAATTAATGGATAAAAATGATTAAAATAAGAAGAACAGAGTTTAGGAATGAAATTATTGCATTTAAAGAACAAAGTCAAGAGGCAGAATGAAATAAAAACAAATAACAGAATAATAAAGCAAATATTTTTAAGAAAAATTGGTCAACAGTACTTTTGAGTTCTTATGAAACAAACTTCCCATAAATCAAGATGAATCATTTTTAAATGGCATTACATAAATGCCAATTAATGTTATTAAAATGAAGTTCAGTTGTAAATGAATTCAGTTTTAGCTTACTACATTGAGAGCTCCAATCTTTTCTAGTACTTGAACTAAAACATTACATTCTACGGGTACTTAAAAGATGTTTATTAAATCAATTATTTTTGTTCCATTCACAGAAGATGTACAATGGCTGTTTTTTTGTTTTTGTCTTTGCATCCCCAGAACCTAGCATGTAACAATGTTATTGTCTTTATAAATATATTATTTTCATGTTTGTTTTTCATGGATATAGTTTTATTTACTATATGTCTTAAATCAAAGTTAAGTTGAAAAAGACAACCTACTAATCACTCTAAGATAAACAGAATATGGGGGAAAATAAATGACTAAAGAAAAAGTGTAGGCAAATTCTAAAGCACTTATAAACACAGGGATAGGAATATTTTTTTTAATTCTTTAATTTGAATTCCAGTTACCATTTTTTAAGTTGAATGACTTGAAATATTTCCCCACTAGCATATTTATTTTTATATGCCAGTTCAATTTTATTTGTAAAATCAAGAAGAGGAGTATAAGGATGGAGTTGCCAAAGAGGATAAGAAAAAGAGGAAGATCACTAAAAACAATGTTACTAAAACATCTACAGGAGAATTCACAGCAAACAAAATGAAGTTCAGAGGGAGATACAGAAAGGACACCTTTGAAATTAATCATTTGAATTTTTTTTAAACAATAAACTTAGCAGAGATGAGTAATTTCATAAACAGTCATCTTTTTCTGTTCTATTTTGCATGTAGAAATGATCTTTTCAGGGAGCTAATTCATTAGTGCAGATAACATATTACAGGAAAACCCTGGAGAAATACAGATACACACATACATACACATATACACACATGTGTACAAGCACAAAAATTTAGAATATTTATGGTATAATTCAATGTGGCCTTACAGACATATAGTGATGTATCTTTGATTCTCTTCCCACCTAATTTACACTGGTTGATATATTTTCTGATTAGCTATACACTTCAGGTAAAAATGTAAGCTAGCAATTGTGAGAATTTGAAGGAACAAAGAGAGATGGAAAATAAATGTTTCAGGGCAGAAAAAAATATCTCAAGTACAGATCTGTGTAGGAAGACATAAAATTGCACATAAGCAATTTACATGCTAATTCTCTGCTTTTCTTGCTAAGATGTACATTTCTTGCTAAGATACACATGCAGATCTAATAGCTGTTTGCTATGCCTGATGGTAGTCCATGGTAAATATCAGTAAAAATATAATTCAAGGATTCCATATTAATAATAATAGCTTAAAATCATATTAAATACTAAGTTTTCCAAAAATGCTTTCACATTATCATGGGAACATTTAAAGGGTATGCTAAAATTAATCTCTGCCCCATAAATGACTAAGTTCCTCTAAGATATGTATTAACATAGAAAATAAAAAGACTGCTATCAATTTCAGTTTAATTTTTTTTTTCTTTTTGGAGGGCAATTGGGATTAAGTAACTTGCCCAAGGTCACACGGCTAGGTTTTTATTTGTGCGTTAAGTGTCTGAGGCCAGATCCAAACTCAGGTCCTTCTGACTCCGGGGCCGACGCTCTACTCACTGCGCCACCTAGCCGCCCCTTCAATTTAATTTTTTAAATGAATTTTTGAATTATTTGGAAAAAGTTATATATCTATGCAAGTTTCCATTAAAAAATAAAATAAAGGGGTGGCTAGGTGGCGCAGGGAATAAAGCACTGGCCCTGGAGTCAGGACCCAAGATCGGATCCAGCCTCAGACACTTAAAACACACAAACAAAAACCTAGCTGTATGACCTTGGGCAAGTTACTTAACGCTTAAGCCCTCCAAAAAGCAAAAAAATATAAAAAATAAAAAATAAAATAAAATAAAATTGGTAAAGTGAGAATATCAGACTCACCAGCCATAGAAGGTGCTTCTTTTCTCTTTCCCATTTGATCCACAGTACCTTCATATGCTACTGTAACATCATAAATTGCATCTAAGTAATTCTTCATACAGTCAAAAGCAACATATGTTGCCTTTATTCTTGGTGTCAAGACATGTTTTAACACTGCAAGGCCTAAGGAAGGAAAAACAGAATTCCACAGAAGTGAAAAGACAAAGAATTAACAAAACTATTTTATTTTCTCCCTATTATGAAACAAGTTGATCTGGTATCTATTACAATTTAAAAATGAAACTAGTAAGATCTTTATGTAGATGGTACTTTTTAATTGCCAGACACAGCCTATGATATATACTGTCTTAAATTTCTACCACCTTTGGACTCATTTCCTCACTTGCAAAATGGTAACACCCTCCAACCCCTCATCCTTTTTTTATTCTTAAAATCACTATCTTGATCTTAAACACTTTCTTCCCAGATTTTTGTCCACAAAGAGAAAAGTTTATAGTGTAATTTTATATCCTGAGTATAATTTTTTTGGGAGTTGTCAGAGTCTACAAAAAGTGCTTAACTTGAGTTCTCCAAAAAGTGATGAGCTTTAAGACCAAAGCTTTGGTGGTGGTGGGAGGATAGGGGGAGACAAAGTAGGTAGGTAGAAAGAAGGGAGGTGAAGTATCAATACTTGTTGTGATAACATGGAAAGAATACTAGATTCTAATCTTGATTCCACTACTTACTACCTATAGAACCTACAGCAAGTTCCACAATAGTAGTTTATCTTTAAGATTCCTTCCAGTTATAAATAATAATATCTTTATTTGAACCAACTCTTTGGTAGTAATCTATCTTCAGCAATTGTGCTTCCAGGAAGGTTGTCTAATCTGAGCTAAGAAGGCTAGCAAAATTGTTCTGCATTCTCAATTTCCAATACTTGTGGCCACTAATCTCTTAATGGGTTGGATTAGAGAAGTTCTCAGTGCCTTTCCAGATCTAACAATGTGATTATGACTCTTTCAAATGGTTCCTATGATAATTTCATGTTTAAGTGGTATAAAAGACTTTATCTGTTCTATTTGGCCCTAAATCAGAATAGATCATAGTTTACATCCCAATTCACTTTCTAATTCAGCCATCTTCTTACCATTTGTACTATAGTCTGAGGCTGAGGGATTTAATATACTAAGCTCTGGAACTCCTGCCCTAGGGCTGAGTTGTCCTGATTGATAAGTAAATCTATAATTCAAATTACTCACTATATATTTAGATAACCACTGGCCATGTTTCAAGAAATATAAAAATAACTAAAAACCTTTAACTAGAAAATACATCAGTATATACAGATACATACATAAGTATGTGTGTGTACGCACAATTTAAAACTAATCTTAAATATGAAAAAAAGTTTGAAAACCTAATTCTTTATAAATGAACTTTACATTTGTATTACAAATTATATTATAAATATGGCTAGATCACTTACCTGCTTCTCCACCTATTCACTCTACAAATGAACTGAAGTAGAATGCATTTTAACTTACATAAAAACTTCCTTAATATACAATTAAAGTGGAATGATTGTCCTTGACAAGTCAACAAGTACTTTTTAAGTTTTTCCCATGTACCAGGCACTATAAAGAAATACAAAGAACGGCAAAGAGACTCTGCCACATTTTAATGGGAAACAAAACATATAAACAATAGTGTGGTATGGGGGGGCAGGGCGGTGCATGAGCATACACCCAAC
Source organism: Gymnobelideus leadbeateri (assembly GCA_011680675.1). Taxonomy (NCBI): domain Eukaryota; kingdom Metazoa; phylum Chordata; class Mammalia; order Diprotodontia; family Petauridae; genus Gymnobelideus; species Gymnobelideus leadbeateri. The sequence goes on along the minus strand of WOXC01000930.1, from coordinate 680,180 downwards.
AAATTGGAAGTAAGATCCAAGGGAAGGCACTAGTATTGAGGGGAACTGGAAAGGGCTTCTTGAAGAAAGTGAAATTTTAACTGAAGGAAACCAGTACGCACAGATAGGGAGAGCACTACAGCAAGAAGAGTGTGTCATGTTAGGAGAACTGAACAGGAAGAGTCGTAGGATAAAATGGGAACACTAATTAGCAATAGTCTCTAGACTACTCAAGGTAGGAAGATAAACAAGTCCAGGAGATGAAGACCTGCCACAGAGTGGCAGCAGTATCAGAAAAGAAGGGGCATGTAACATGAGAGACATTGCAAAAGTGGGGATTTGGCTAAAGACTGGACATGAGGGGTGAGAGAAGATCAAAGATAACTAGGTTGTGAGCATAGGTGACTGGATGGTGGTACTTTCAAGAGTAATAAGGAAGTTAGGAAGAAGAAAAGGTTTTGGGGAAAATAGAGCAAGTTTAGTTTTGGACATATTGAAGTTTAAGATATCTTTAAGATATCAGGTTTGAGATGTCGAAATAGGTAGTTGGAAGTTAGCAATAAGAGTAAGGTTGGACAAGTAATTCTGCATAGAGATGATATCTGAAACCATGGCTACTAATGAGATCTCTACATAAAATAGAATAGAGAAGGACAGAGCTTTGGGGAACCTCATGGTTAACAATTATGGATATGGATAAGTTCACAATACAACAAAGGAGGTTGAGAAGGAATAGTCAGATAGGTAAAAAGGGAAACATGAGAACAGTGCCAGAAAAACCTGGAAAAAGATATAGTATCAAGGAGAAGAGACCATGTCCCATGTCAACGGCTAGAGAGGTCAAGAAGGAGGACTGAGAAAAGGTCATCCAATCAGGCACTTAGGGCCTCTTCCTCATGATCCATCATGGGGAAGACTGCCCTCTTCACCTGAGGAAGAGAATAAATTCCTGTTCCTATCCTAAGAGATCTCATTTCTTGATTAAATTTTAGATAAGATTTTTCATCACACAGATAGGGGCTCACCCCAGATTTTCCCACTTGGAAGCAGCTTCCTCCCCCTTCCTTTGACTGAGAGACAGGAGTGCAGCAGAGATTTCTTTGGTGGTCTCCAGACTAGGTGGGGACTGACTGCTCTATATGGAGCAGAATCCGGAAGGGAGATGCGTTATTTAGATGGGAGCAGAAATGGAAAGCAGAAGGGGGGGGGGGCAGTTGGCAATGGTCCCCCAGGCCAAGAAGAAAGCAGTGCAGTCTTAAAATCATGCCGCATGACTTGAGGGGGGGCAGAGTCAAGATGGCAGAGTAGAAACAGGACTTCCAAAGGGCTCCCGCTTCTACCTTCTGCAATTCATGTAAAAGGTGACTCTGAACAAACTTTGGAGCTACAGAACCCACAAAATGACACAGAGAAGCTAACCTCCTGCTGAAGACACCCCGGCAGGCCAGCAGGAAGGGGCCAGCGCAGCCCTGTGCAAACCAGAGATTTCAGGCTCAGGGCAGCCACAACCAGCCACCAGCTAGAGGAACTTCAAATCACCAGCAGCTGTGGCTGTTTCTTGAATTATCAATCCAGAGATGCTAAGGACAAAGTGAGAGGTCAGTGCAGTGTGGACTTTGTGAACTGGAGGTTTGGGAATGTGGTCAGGCCTTTACCCCCTGGAGGGAGAAGTGGCTGAGGCGCTGTGGCAGTGCAGCCACCACTACATGGCTGCTTCAGAGCTCCTGGTCTGCAGATTGTAGGGGGACCAAGCATATGGTCTGAGGGGCAATTGCTCTTGCTTTAAGCTGCTTGGATATGGATTGAAGTCTAGGGTTAAGATCCTGGCTTGCATGACCAGTTTGCCAGAGAGTATGGAGGCTTCAGAGAAAGCACCCAACTAATAGCTCTAGCTGAGTAAACCCCAGCAATTTGGGACAAAGTACCTCCTCTGGTAGCAGAGTTCTACACTGGCAAAAAGCTCAAAAGTCAAGTAATTGAGTGGGAACATGAGCAAATGAGGGAAACAAGGCAAGCACAGCAGTCCAACTCTGGATTCCTTTTTTGCAGACAAAAAGGATCGGGGCATGGAACAGGAGGAAGATAGCAAAGTCAGAACTCCTGCACCAGAAGCTTCCAATAAAAGAAGAACCTACTTACAGGCCACAGAGGAGCTTAAGAAGGATTTTGAAAACCAAATAAGAGAAGTAGAGGAAAAATTGGAAAGAGAAATGAGAATGATGCAAGAAAATTATGAAATGAGAGTCAACTACCTGACTTAAGAAAATAGCAACTTAAAAAAATAGAGAAATATTACAATCCAACCTCAGACACTTAACACAAAAACTAGCTGTGTGACCTTGAGCAAATCAATTAACCCAATTGCCCCCCAAAAAGGAAAAGAAAAAAGGTATAAGGGATGGTTAGGTGGTGCAGTGAATACAGCACCGGCCCTGAAGTCAGGAGAACCTGGGTTTGAATCTGGCCTCACACACTTAACACACACACACACACACACACACACACACACACACACACACACACACCCACCCCTAGCTGTGCGACATTGGGCAAGTCACTTAACCCCAACTGCCCTCCAAAAAAAAAAAAGGATAACACAGGATCTGGCAGTTTCTATACTGAGGGTTTGAAGGGCTTGATCAACTATGATATTCCAGAGGTCAAAGGAGCTGAGATTAAAACCAAAAATCACCTGCCCAGAAAAACTGATTATCATATTTCAGGGGAAAATATGGACATTCAATGGAATAGAGGACTTTCAAGCATTCCTCATGAAAAAAACCAGAGCTGAATAGAAAATTTGACATTCAGATACAAGAAGCAAGAGAAACATGAGAAGGTAAACAGGGAAAAGAAATCATATGGAACTTATCAAAGTTGAACTATTTACATTACTACATGGAAAAATGATCATTGTAACTTATGAAACTTTTCTCAGTATGAGAACAGTTGAAGGGAATAGAAATGTGTGTGCGTGTGTGTGCGTGTATGTGCGTGTGTGTGTGTATGTCTATATAGGGGGGGTATATGGGCGTATGAATACATATGTGAGTATGTGTATATATGTGTACAGGTATACATAGAGGGCACAGGAACAGTTGAATAGGAAGGGATGATACTTAAAAGGTGAAATTAAGAGGTGAGAGAAGAATATAATAAGATGGGGAGAGATAAAATGGGGTAAATTATCTCATATAAAAGAGGCAAGGGAAAACTGTTGCAATGGAGGGGAAAAACAGGGAGGCAAAAGGAAATGAGTCAACCTTATTCTCAGTGATTTGGCTTAGGGAGGGAATGACATACACACTAAATAGGGTATCTCACCCTACAGAAGAGTAGAGGGGAAGGGGAGGGGGCATGATGGAAGGGAGGGTAGGCTGGCAGGGAGGGAAGTTGGAAGCACCCACTTTTGAAAAGGGACAGGGTCGAAGTAGAGAACAGATCAAACGGAGTGAAATATAGTCCGTCTTTCACAATATATCCACTATGGAAATTTTTTGCATAGCTACACATGTACAACCTATATTGAATTGCTTATCTTCCCAGTAAGGGTGGGTGAAGAGGGAGGCAGGGAAAGAATCTGGAAGTCAAAGGTTTAAAATCAAATGTTTAAAAAATATATATTATTATTATTTTACATGTAACTAGGAAATAAGATATACAGGTACAGGGACATAGAGATCCAACACGCCCTACTGGAAAGTTGGAGGGGGAATGGGGAAGATAGAGAGCAGATTGGGGGAGGGGATATTCAGTGGGATCCGTGTTTTGAGGTGGTGGGTAGAGGAAAATGGGGAGAAAATATGTAACTCGAAATCTTGTTAAAATGGATGATTTAAACTGAAAAACAAAAAAGAAACCACAAAATAATTTTCTATTATGTGAATTAAAAAAAAATCTGGCACTTAGGAAATCAATGGTAACCTAGGAGAGCAGATTTAGTTGAAACTAAAACGGTCATGTTTGCAAGAAGCATGAAAACAAACAGGATCAAAGTAAATGAAAGTGAGGGTAGTAGAAGGCAAAATCTACTAAAGAAGGGATGAAATAGGATACTATATTCAGGTATAAGCATTTGCCTTGAAAAAGAGAGCCATGCTTCACATGAAACAGGGGTAAAGTAGGAGTCAGTGTGAAAAGGCAACTTTTCACTGAGTGAAATCTGAAAACTGAGTGAAGTGAGATGAAATGGAGGGGAAAAGAGGAACCTCCCAGAAAATGGTTTCTCTTTCATTTTTTCCCAGTGGAATAAGAAGCAATATTCTCAGATGTGAGTGCAAGAGAAGGAAAGCCATAAGATGTTTAGGGAGGGATATAAAGGTGTTATAAAAGAAGTCTGATAGCTAATTGATTAGGGAAGTATAAAAGTATTACCTTGATGCAGTGAGGGCACAGCTGAGAGTATATAACGAATTTTTAGTGGACCTAGTCAGTAAAGTTTTGTGATTTTCTCTAGCACTTATTGCCAATAGAAGTAAAGACAAAGAAGGATGGGAGTAATCCAAAGTTGCAGTTTGGCAAGACAAAATCAAGGATAATAGAGCAAAGGAATACATAGTGTGGAGCTGAACATATGGCAGGATATTACCAAAATGTGAAGGGCTCTAAACATCAAGCTAAGGACCTTAAAGATTCTTCAAAAGGGGATGACATAATTCGAGCTATGGTTTAAGATTATTTTAGCAGCTATGGAAAATATGGGTTAGGAAAAGAAGACACTGGAAGAATGCTGACCAATTAGGAAGATACTGTCACAAAACTGATCAATCTTTAGCTAATCTTATTAAAAAGAAGGTAAATGAGATTACGAAAATATAAAATGAACAAGATAAAAATATTAATAGGAGATAAAAAGAACTAATAGAATCTACTATAGATAATCATGTCAGCAAAACTGAAATTTAAAATGAAGGTTTATATGAACACAGAATTGCTAAATAAATGCTTTTTTCATTCATTTACCTTTTAAAAAATGACCAAATAACCAAATTAAAATAGCACAAAAGAGACCATATAAACCATTTTCAAAAAGAGAACTTAAAATTAGATATAAGGAAATTAGCTACAAAGGAACCACCAAAGAAAACACCTGCTGCAAATGGAGTTAAAGATGACTTCTATCACAAACTTTTAAAGAACAATTAATAGGTATACTACACAAATTGTTTTAAAAATTGATATATAAAAATTTATACCAAACTCCTTTTTACAAGACAAACATAGTCCTGATATCTAAACTAAGGAAAGGTAAGGGAAAGAAAGAAAACTACAAGCTAATGATAACAATATTGACTCAAAAATATTGAGCAAAAATTAGCAATGTTTTAAAAATTCACCACAATCAAATTGGACTTATATCAGAAATTTAAGTATGAAAAAGCAATGTCACAAGGTTTAGGAATAGAAACAGGAACTGATTTTATTAATATAGGGAGCTTCCTGGGGGGGAAAAAATCTCTACCAATGCAGACCAGTACATTTTTTTTGTTAACTAATAGTCATAAAGATCACTGAGATCAAGTGACTTGCCCAAGACCATGAAGACAAAGGACCTAAACCCAAGTCTTCCTGATTTCTGAGGTCAGTTCTCTACCCATTTGCCCCACTACATCTCAATATGATCAACATAAATCATTAAAAACAAAACAAAACAAAAACTCTCAGATCACAGTATCAATTGACACAGTAGCTATCAGAATAGTGTAGATGAGTTGAGAAGGACTGTATAAGTGCTTATCATCTAAGGATGACATACTGTACTCTTCTATATGAATGAAGGACCTTATGCTTCTGTGATTAAAGCTTTTTGAGGGGCAGCTAGGTTGCTCAGTGAGCAAGAGTGCCAGCCCTGGAGTTGGGACGACCCGAGATCAGACCTGCCCTCCCCCCCATCAGAAAATGAGCACCAATACCACATCCCTCCAGTCAGATTGGCTAAGATGACAAAACAAGAAAGTGACAAATGCTGGAGAGGATGTGGACAAATTGGAACACTAATACATTGCTGGTGGAATTGGGAACTTATCCAACCATTCTGGAGAGCAATCTGGAATTATGCCCAAAGGATTATAAATAATTTCATACTCTTTGACCCAGCCATACCACTTCTAGGGTTATATCCCAAAGAGATCATAGAAGTGGGAAGAAGACCCATATGTACAAAAATATTTTTAGCAGCCCTTTTTGTGGTTGCAAAGAATTGGAAACTGAAGGGGTGCCCACCAATTGGGGAATGGCTAAACAAGTTGTGGTATATGAATGTAATGGAATATTATTGTGCTATAAGAAATGAAGAGGTGACGGACTTCATAATTACCTGGAGAGACTTATACAAACTGATGCTGAGCGAGAAGAGTAGAATCAGAAGAAATCTGTATACAATCACAGACATACCATATCTGTGATGACCAACTATGACAGACTGGACTCTTTTCAGCAATGCAGTGATATAAGTTAATGCCGAAAGACTCAAGAAAGTGAGAAATGCGCCCTCCAGAGATATAACTAGAAAGAACTGAACCTGAATCCTGATGGAAGCAAACTAAATGATCTTGTTCTTTTCATTGTTTGGTTTTATTTCTTCCTTACCATCTTTCATCCCACCTAGTACAATACGCCTTTGTAATTGGAATAATGTCTAATATGAATGCATTTGCAGATCATATACTGGACTATATGCTGTCGTGTGGGGAGGGGGGAGGGAAGTAAAGGAAATTTGAAAATCAAGGAACTATGGAATTGAAACTTGTTAACTGAAACTAAACTAATAAATTAATTAAAAAAAAAAAAAGAAAATGAGCACCAACACTGACTGGCTGTGTAACCCTGAGCAAGTTACTTAACCCCAATTGCTTTTAAAAAAAAAAAAAAAAGCTTTTTGAATTGGAATTCTTCCAAAAGCATACAGGGGGAGTTTTTCATTAACAAAAGACAGCCATCACATCTTAAGCCTTAAGGGATGATAAAGCTAAAGGGACCTCATGGCTATCTAGTCCAAGCCTCCCATTTTATATAAATGAGGAAACTAGGTTCCCAAGAATAATTCTCCAACTGGCACCAAGAACACCTTCTTTATTATTTCATTAAAAATTCTACTCTAGAAATCCTGGGGGGACGGAGCCAAGATGGTGGAGTAGAAACAGCTCGTCCAAGCCTCTCTGCCCCCAGATTCCCCACAAACTATGTAAAAAAGGACTCTGAACAACTTCTGGAGCTCCAGCACCCACAGAACGACACAAAGAAGCTAACCTCCCGCTGAGGACAGCCCGGCAGCCCTGCAGGAAGGACCAGCGCAGCGGTCTGGGAGCCAGCAGCTCACAGAGCGCAGAGCGCAGGAGCCGAGCTGAGCCCAAGTCGGGGTGAGCCGAGGTTTTAGCCCCAGGGCGGCAGGGCCAGCAGCCAGCTGGAGGAACCCCAAAACACCAGGGGCCATGGCGACTCCAGAATTATCAACATAGACATGCCTAGGACAAAGTAAGAGGTTAATGTCCTATGGACTTTGGGACCTGTATTTGGGGAATGCGTCAGCTCCCTCCCCTGGGGGCTAGAAGCTGCTGAGGAGACACGCCACTGTGTAGTTTTCATAGGCATTTCCGGCTCCCAGCCTACAAATCGTGGGGAGATCCAGCGATCAGTATTGGGGGGTAATCGCTCTTGCTTTAACCTCCCTGGATCTGGATTGTGATCTAGGGTGGAAGTTGTGGGTGGGTTTACAGCTTACCAGAAACAGAAGTTGCCCCCCACACGTTTGGGACGAAAATTCCTTTAGCTGGCCTTAAAGCCATAGTGTGGCAACAAGCCCAAAAGTCAAGCAATTAAGTGGCAACATGCCAAGGCAAAGGAAACAGAAAAATGCAACCCTAGACTCCTATTTTGGGGGCATAGAGCGGGAAAAGGACTGTGAGGCCAAAAGTCCTGCTCCAAAAGCCCCAGGGGAAAACATGAGCGGGTTGCAGGCCATAGAGGACCTTAAGAAGGACTTTAAAAATCAAATAAGAGAAGTGGAGGAAAAGTTGGAAAGAGAAATGAGAAGGATGCAGGAAAAGTATGAAATGAGGGTCAACAGCCTGACTGAGGAAAACAACACCTTAAAAAATAGACTAACTCAAATGGCAAAGGAGGCCCAAAAGGGCAATGAGGACAAGAATGCCTTAAAAAGTCGAATTTGCCAGATGGAAAAAGAATCTCAAAAGTTCACTGAGGAGATTCATTCCTTCAGAGTTAGACTGGAGCAAATGGAAGCTAATGACTTTATGAGAAATGAAGATGCTGTTAAGCAGATCCAAACAAATGAAAGATTAGAAGGCAATGTGAAATATCTCATGGTAAAAACCACTGACCTGGAAAATAGATCCAGGAGAGACAATTTAAAAATTATTGGACTACCTGAAAGCCATGATCAAAGAAAGAACCTAGAAATCACCCTTCAAGAAATTCTCAAGGAAAACTGCCCTGATGTTTTAGATCCAGAGGGCAAAATAGAGGTTGAAAGAATCCACAGATCACCTCCTGAAAAAGATCCCAAAAAGAAAACTCCCAGGAATATTATAGCCAGGTTCCAGAATCCCCAGATCAAGGAGAAAATACTACAAGCAGCCAGGAAGAAACAATTTCAATATTGTGGAAACACAATCAGAATAGCCCAGGACCTGGCAGCTTCTACACTGAGGGATCAAAAGGCATGGAATATGATATTCCAGAGGGCAAAAGAACTGGGAATGAACCCAAGGGTCACCTACCCAGCAAAACTGAGTATTTTGTTTCAGGGGAAAATATGGTCATTCAGTGGAATAGAGGACTTTCAAGCATTCTTGAGGAAAAAACCAGAGTTGAATAGAAAATTTGACATCCAGACACAAGAAGCAAGAGATGCCTGAGAAGGTAATCAGGGAAAAGAAATCAAAAGGAACTTATCAAAGTTGAACTATTTACATTCCTATATGGAAAAGTAATAACTGTGACTGATGATATCTTTCTCACTATGAAAATAATGGAAGAAGGGGGTGTGGTCATATGAATACATATGTGAATGTGTGTGTATATGGTTACAGTTATATATGGATAGAGGGCATAGGTTGAATTTGTTGGGAAGGGAGAATACTCAAGGGATGAAATTATGAGGTGAGAGAGGAAAGTGGCAAGAGGAGATAGGGAGAGACATGGTAGGGTAAACTATCTCATGTAGGGGAAGTGGGTGCAAAGGAGGGGGAGAATAAGGAAGGCTAAAAAGGCAAAACCACATTCACATTGAATTTGGTTCAGGGAGAAAATGACATACATACTAAATGGGATATCTCAACCTGCAGCAGGATAGGGGGAAGGGGGATGAGAGGAGGGATGATGGATGGGAGGGCATCCTTGGGGTGAGGGGAGGTTGGAAGTACCCACTATAGAAGAGGGACAGGATCATGTAGGGAATGGACCAGGTGGGGGGTGGGATGAGTGGGAGGAAATTATAAGCAGCCTTGTACAATATATCTACTATGATAATGTTTTGCATAGCTAGACATGTACAACATATACTGAATTACTTATCTCCCAAGAAGGAATGGGTGACAAGGGAGGAAGGAAATGGATCTGAAATTCGAGGTCGTAACATTAAATGTTTCAAATATATATATAAATACTATTATTAATACTCTTTTGCCTATAATTGGGAGATAAGATGTGCAGGCATTGGGACACAAAGATTCATCTTCCTCTAATGGAAAAGTCGATGGGGGTGTGGGAGAAGGTATGGGAGAGAGCAGATTGGAGGAAGCGATATCTTGTGGGACTGCTATTCAGGGAGGTTGGGTAGGGGAATAATGGGGGGAAAATGATTGTAACTCAAAATCTGGCAGAAATGAATGATGTAAAACAGAAGTTAATAAAGCATTTGTTTAAAAAAAAAAGAAAAAAGAAAAAAAATTCTACTCTAAGCATTAAAGACAATTTTTAGATATTAAGTATTATTGTCTTTATTTTGTAGAAGAGGACACCAAGACTCAAAGAGATTAGGCGACAAGACAAAGAAGATATATATATATATATATTCATGTATGCATATGTACACATGCATATGTACATACACACACATATGTATATGTGTGTTTATATATAAAGGACCTAAACTGAAAATCTTATTTTTCCACTTCGACAAACTGTCCTTAACATCTAATTGTCTTACTAATGATAACAAAAGCTGATTATAAAACTTTGAGGTTGACTAAATATGTTACATGATTATATCACTCAAACCTCATAACAATACTTTTATTTATTTTGCTTTTTGGAGGGCAATTGGGGTTAAGCAACTTGCCCAAGGTCCCACAAGGCTAGTTTTTGTGTTAAGTGTCTGAGGCCGGATTTGAACTCAGGTCCTCCTGACTCCAGGGCCAGTGCTCTATTCGCTGCACCACCTACCCACCCCATAATAATACTTTTAACCAGGCAGTGTACAAATATTATCTCCATTTTACAAATGAGGCAGCTGTGGCTCCAAGAAAAAAAAATGATCAGCCAATGGTCACATAGCAAATAATTTTCAGAAAAGAATCAAGCCCAGGTCTTTTCTGACTCATAATTCAACATTCTACCCATTACATTATATTCCTCACTAGGAGAAAAGACAAGAAACATACTTAGAAAATGTTAACTTTATGTTTCTTTAGCTACTACTTCCCTCTAGGAAAATTAGTTGCATAGAGATCAGCAATAGGATAGTGGGATTTCCCTATAAAAGCATTTTTACAATGGAGAGGGGCTGGTGTGCAAAAGAAAATATATCCCCCAACCAGCATATCTGATTTAAATCATGGGGAGGAAATAGTTTAATTTATTTTCAGTCAAACCTAAAAATATCCAAATATTTATGAACTTATTAATTAATTAGGTAAAAAATTTTCCTTCTTGGGCTACTGAATCTTATCCAATTTGGAAATCCAAAGGTTGAAAGCAACATTATTCTATAAAACAGAAGAAAAGTGACTTCTTGCTAAGATCTATAAAAGCAGGAATATTTTTTAAAATCCTCTAATAAAGCTCTGCAAATGAAATTTGTAGCTGAACATTTTGCAGAGGGACAAGAACAAAATCTAGCAGGATGGCACAACAGATATAAAGAACTCAGTAGATAAATCTAATATACTAAAACAATATTTACCTTCACTAGGGAATTTACTTTTAAATTCCTACAGTTTCTTTTACTACCCTCAGTACAGACAACTATAATGCAAAATTGCAAACAAGTATTTGTCACTTATGAAGTAATCTGACACATCAGGGACACATAAAAAAAAATCAGTTTCTGACCTCATGGATCTTACATTCTATTTATCTTCCTAATTCTGTAAATTAAGTAGTATTCCCTACATTGCCTCTTTAGATACCCTTTACACCTTAGCACTCATTTCAATCATGCCCAACTCTTCATAACCCCCATTTGGGCTTTTCTTGGCAGAGATACTAGAGTGGTTTGCCCTTTTTGTTTCCAATTCATTTTACAGACGAAACTGGATCACATAGTAAGTCTGGATTTGAACTCAGGTTTTCTTGATCCCAAGGTTGGTACTCTTTCCACTATACCACCTAGCTTCCAGCTATAATCCAGTTGATAGTATTCTCTATTCATATGTCAGCCCTCTACAATGAACTTGCTTTGTGTTATTTTTATTTTTATATCACCAGCAAGTGTTTTGGATACAGAGGTGCTTAGAAAATATCTGCTGATTTTAAAATGAAACTTATTAACTCATTTTTAAATAACATTGTTTTGAAGGTCAGAAAGAAGCATAATCAGGACATATCTGAAAGGATAGGCTGAATTTATTATGTACTTAAAAAGAAAAGCAAACTACTTTATAGAAATCTGCAGTTTTATGTGTAATTCTCTATTTTCTGTCTTGTCATATAAATGAAAATGCCCATATCACTGAGTAAGCTCAGAATAAAAAATAGATTTGGAAAAAGAAGATACCAGAAGGCAGAGAAAAACCAAATAATTTCCTCTTAACACCGAAAATAATTCCTTGCTTCTCTGGCTTAGTAATGTGATAAAAGCATAGCATTTTAAATGGTCTTTAATTAACAAGCTAAATATATTAGTTCATATCCAGTAGTTAAAAATGAGTAAGTGCCTAGTGGGGAGAAGCATTTCTTACCCTTTGTTACATGTAATTCTGTTTTGAGGGACATGACTTTAGATAAGCTTACATATACTACTGAGTTTTTATCCTGTTTTAGACACTGAATTACACAAATCTCTCACCCTTTCCTCATCTATAAAATGAACATAATAATACATAACAATAGCACCTACTTCACAAGGTGGTTATGAGGATTAGTTAAGATAATATATTTAAAGCACACTGCAAATTTTAAATTTTAGCTATTATTATTTACAGTTGCATTATTATTAACTCTAACCCTGCTATGGAATCTTCTCACATAATTTAGCAACTTGGATTTTTAAAAGACTAGAATACAAGCAAACATCCTTAACATAAAAAATAAAAAATTCTTTAGTGTTCTAGTTAGTATTTTAATAACTTTTAAGTGATTCAAGGTCATGATTAAAAAAAAAAACAACATGTTACTATAGCTAAATAACATTTATTCCCTCTGGCTGAAAGTGTTCCCTCCCTCCTCCAATTTTACTATGAATGAATGAAAAAGCATTCCTCACCTAGTGATCCAACCTATCAGAGTTGAACCTCTCCATATCTGGCTAGGCTGGGCCTCAAACAGAAGATAAGAGTTTGTCAATGAGACCACACTTTAAAACTTTCCAGCTTGATAGAAGCTGCCAGAGCTTGCATTCCACTGGCAAAGCCTTTGAGAACCCAGGGTCACCTCCATGCCACAATGGGGCATCAGAGTAGGACTTCTGTGGAAGCAGAAAACAGTAGAGAACATCTACTCTCCTCTATAATGAATATAAGAAATACTACCTAAGACTTCTTTTTTCTCCTCTTCATCAGACAGGATGCAAAATGATTATTTTCTAGACTAGGAAATGCAGTAGGATAAACAATCTAAAGAACTGATCTGTGAGAGCGTGAGTGTGTGTGTGTGTGTGTGTGTGTTTGTCTGTCTGTCTGTCTCTCTGTCTCATATAAACACTGCAAATATATGAGTAGGGCTCAAAATTGAAAAGATGGGGAGCTGGTCCTAGATTGCCTTTGGAAAACTGTAAGGATCTTTCAGCGGTCTCAACCTTCTCCTTGAAATAAATGTCCACCTTTTTATCCTTTTAGTGATAATGTATGGCTGCTTGTTGTGGAATATCATAGTTTCCAAAGAATTAGAGATGACTGCCACCCAGAGAGCAAGGGAGTTGTGCTTGGTGACTGGGAGTTGGTTACAAAGAATAATTTATGAAGAAGCAGAATAATGAACCCAATCAAAGAAATGTATAAGCATAAAAAAAGATGCAATACAATGTGGTAAAAAGTGATGGATAGCTAGTTTTGATCTACTGGCATCTTTGTAATGCCAAGAGAAAGCAAGAAGAGTCTCTTCTATCCCACAATAGACGAGCATGAATGGGTTGCAAAAAACAAAATGATTCTCTTTTAAAGCTGGCACTGAGAATGAAAAGAATCACTGTTTAGATGAAGTTAAATGTAACAGTATGCTAATCAGAGAACTAAGATATTTAATAGAAAATTAGAATTTTATATAAAAATAATCAAGCTACATCTATACAACAATGACAAAAAACAAAGAAAAGTTAGCATATATTTTGAAAAATATTACTAGTTGATTCCCAAGGTCCATTTTCTTTATTTATAATAAACTTTTAAAATAACTATAATAAGGCTACTAGTTACTTTTTTCAATCCACAAAATGCAAAATTAGCCTTTATAGTATCTGACTCTTCATTAAAGACATTAAAGTCTTCACAACGTATGTGTCAAATAGAACAAATTTAGTAATAACTAAGAGTAGGAACAATATTGGGCACTTCTGGTACAACAAACAAAGAAGATTTCCTCATTTCAAAATGAAAATTTCACAGTGAATCAAGATCTAACCTTGTGTTTAATAATTATACAAAATATAAACTAGTCGGTGGCATTCAAAAAAAGAAATTGAAGAGAACGACTATCTTAAAATTTGTGTGTACAGAACAATACGTATATATAAAGAATGTATATATACATTCACAGAAATTAATATGAATAAGAAGAAAAAGATGAGCCAGTTTATGACTAAGTTTTATAGTTTAAATATCACATGTACTTCTGGTTTCAATTCTATTCAAGAAAAATTAACTTAACAGATGGACAAGAGTATTTCTTTGTTTTTATTTTCAATTAACAGTTTACTTGTGATCTCAGAGGGGGAAAAAGAAAAACAAAAACAGGATATGTTTTTTTTTAGATTACAGTGTCCAGAAAGTTTAACTTCCTTTGTGCACAGTGGGGGAAAAAAATTCAACTCCATATTCACACTGAAAATAGGTCACCCAATAAATAAACTGGAAAAGTTAAGAATTTCAACACCTAGTATTTAAAGCTTAACCCTGATAGGCAAATTGCTTATGTAATTTCCTTTGAAGGTTTCTTACAGAATTCTGTTTTTTTATAGAAAAAAAAGTAGATGCTCAAATAAAAATAACCAGGAGCATAGAATTCAAAAATAAAATTATGTCCTGGACTCTGACAATAACTGACTTTGTGACTATTAGCAAGTTGTAACCTACTTGCTAGGGTACTTCTGGTACAACGAACAAAGAAGATTTCCTCATTTCAAAATGAAAATTTCACAGTGAATCAAGATCTAACCTTGTATTTAATAATCATAGATCTCTTAAAAGACATAGTTCCTAAATGTTTCACATGTGTATTACAAAAATCTGAGTAAGGTTTTTTAAATTAGCATTATAAGCTACATTAGTAAATAATGTTATTAAAATAATATAAAAAGGTAACCATGTCCATTCATCTTTTTATGCTTAGTAACAAAAACCCATCTCTCCTCCAAACTTCTCTATTTCTGTTAACGACACCATTATCCTTTTAGTCACTCAAGTTCAAAACTTGAGAGTCTTCCCCCTCTCAATGTCTCCTCTCCTCTCCCTCCCAAACCTCCATACCCAATCAGTCAGCCAAATCTCATCAATTCTTCCTCCACATAATTTCTCCTATCTACTCACAGAGACTCTACATCCTAGAGTTCAGACAAGAGATGATAAGGGCTAATTAGGATAGAGGCTGTGTGAGTTAAAAATAGTATGGAAATGGAATAATCTCATAATTGGACTGTTTCTCTACCTTCTCTAATTTATTCTCCATACAACTGCCAAATCACTATTCCTATAAAACACAGCTCTTTTATCTACTCAAAAATTTTTAGTGGTTCGCTATTACCTCTAGGATAAAATACACAGTCCTCAGTCTGGTATTTAAAATCCACTATAAATTATCCCTCACTTATTTTTGTATACTTATTTTATATTACTATTCTGAACGCATTTTTCATTCTAGCCAAACTTTCCTACTAGCTGTGTCATGAACTTGACATGGCATAAATCACTGATCATTATAACTATTAGAAACTTAGAAATTTAGAAAGTCCTACAGAATTCATTAACTTTTCCCCTTAAATCCACTCCTTCTACATCTCTCTATCAAAGTTACTCCTATTCTTCCAGTTATCCAGTTTAGTAACCAAACAAATATCCTTACCTCTTTTCTCTCTATCACTCCATCAAAGCCAAATTAATTGCCAAGTCATATCTATTCTGCTCCCGTAATATCTCTTGCATCCATTTCCTTTGCTCCTTATACCACCCCACAACAACATTTCAGGCCTTCATTACATTTTATATGAACTACTAAAATAACTGTTTAATCTATTTCTTCCTCTAGTTATTTCCCTCTTAAATTCATTGTCCAAACAACTGCCAAATTGATATTCTTATAACACAGGTCTAATCACACCTCTAGAATAAAATATATTATTTCTAGAATAAAATATAAAATCTCTACTTTGGCATATAAAGCTTACCATAACTAGGCTATATCCTTCTAGTCCAATTTTATCTCTCTCACACACCATTCTAATCAAATTTGCCTATTTTTCCTACTTGCAAATTTTCCTACGTACAATATTTCACCTACTATATGCATCTAATTGAGGCAACGTATATAAAACTAGACCTGGATCGAAGAAGTCATGAGTTGAAATCTATCCTCAGACACTTCTTAGTTGTTTGAATGTGGGCAAGTCATTTAAGCTCTGCCTCATGTTCCTCATCTGTAAAATATAGATAATAAAAGCACCTAATTCCAAGGGATGCTGCGAGGATAAAATGAAATATATGTAAGGCATTTGGCAAACCCAAAAAGCACTATATAAATGCTAACTGATGATGATGATAATATGATGATGATATCATCTTTACATAAACTTTCCCCCATACTGGAAATGTTCTCCCTTCCTCACATCCACTTGTTGTAATCACTAGCATCCATAACAGTAGCAGTCAAGTGATACCTCTGCTTTACCAGAGATGATTACTACTTTTCACTTTACACACGCAAAGTTATTTATATACATTTTGCTTTCCACAACAGAACATAAGCTCATTCCTTTAAATCAGTAGCTGTTTCCCTTTTTTTTCCCCCAACAATGCCTGGTATACAGTTAGCACTTAAGAAATGTATGTTGAATTGAACATGTTTATAAGAGGCGGTATAATAAAAACCTTGGCATCAAGAGTTACTGTAACAAGATCTTATTCCACTTACATCCAATTTCTTGGCTATATATTAGAGACACCAGAGAATGCATAAGAGAAAAGATGTAATTTATAGAGAGAGGATATGTGTGTTCATGTATATGTGCATGCATGGTCAAGGAATTTAATTCATGAGGGAATGTAATATATGAACTATAAGAATAACTTGTTAAAAATCAACACTGAAATTAATCATTGAAATTTTAAATTTCAACTTACCTTGTTCAGCAGCATATATTTGACTAGCTGAAATAACTTTTGTTAGCTCTGGATTGTACCTTGTTCCCTCTGGAAAAATCACAAGATACATCTGTGAAAGAAATATATGTATATGTACATATCTGTTATTTTAAACGAATAAAATATATCAACCCATTCAGACCTAACAGAATTTTTTAAATAAAAAAAACCCTTTCCTTCTACATATAATCTGAATTTTAAGAATGGTAGTAAGAATGTACAAATAGACCTAACAAAGACTGAAAAATAATATAAAATACATTACATATAATGAATTACATTACATATAATGAATTCTTTGTCAGATTAGTTGAGTGCTTAACATTTCCAATTTCATTATTGACTCAAAATTTAACTATCAAATATATATATATCAAATATCAAATTACACACTATCATTTTTAGACTGAATTTGTTTAAATGTTTAACATTTTTTTTAAAAATCAGTACCAATACATTACATAGACACACAACTTGTATAAAATATTTGAATGCAATATAGTGACTATTCACTTTACAAAGGGGGTCAACAAAGAACACCACTAAATAAAAAGCTCCCCTAGAGCACTTAGAATGTACAGATAAGTTTTCAGGAAGAAATCTAGTAGACAGAAGCAGGTATACATTTAAGTGGAGAAGCCAGACTTGAAAAATCATTACTGCATGTTAGTGAAGTGGTCAATTATCCTAATCTTCACTCTTTGGGAATAAGAACTCACTATCTGATAAAAACTGCTAGGAAACCTGGAATATAGTATGGAAGAAACTGGGCATAGACCATTATCTAACAACATATAACAAAATCAAGTCTAAATGGGTGCATGGTCTAGGTAAAAATGCTGATACTGTAAACAATCTAGGAAAGCAAGAAATAGTTTACCTGTCAGATTTGTGGAGAGGGGAAGACTTTATGACCAAACAAGAATTAGAGAGCATTACAAAATACAAAATGGATAATTTTGATTACATTAAATTGAAAAGCTTCTGTACAAACAAAGGCAATGTAACTAAGATTAAGAAGGAAGTAGGAAATTGGGAAAGAATTTTTTACAATTTATATCTCTGATAAAGGACTCAGTTCTAAAATATACAAAGAATTGAGTCAAATCTATAAGAATATAAGTCATTTCCCAATTGATAAATGGTCAAAGATATTAACAGTTTTCAGAGGAAGAAATTAAAGATATCTATAAGCATATGAAAAAATGCTCTAAATCACTATTGATTAGAGAAATGCAAATCAAAACAAATCTGAGGTACCACATCTCACCAGTCAGATTGGCTAAGATGACAAAAAAGGAAAATGACAAATGCTGGAGAGGATATGGACAAATTGGAACACAAATGCATTGCTGGTGGAGTTGTGAACTGATCCAACCCTTCTGGAGAGCAATCTGGAATTATGCCCAAAGGGCTATAAATAATTTCATACCCTTTGAGCCAGCAATACCACTTCTAGGGCTGTATCCCAAAGAGATCACAGAAGTGGGAGGAAGACCCATATGTTCAAAAATATTTATAGTAGCTCTTTTTGTGGTGGCAAGGAATTAGAAATTAAGGGGGTGGGGGGGCTGGGTGGCACAGCAAGTAGAGTGTCGGCCCTGGAGTCAGAAGGACCTGAGTTTGGATCTGGCCTCAGACACTTAAAGCACACACAAACAAAAACCTAGCCATGTGACTTTGGGCAAGTTATTTAACCCCAATTGCCCTCCAAAAAGCAAAAAAAGAAAAAGAAATTAAGGGGGTGCCCATCAATTGGGGAAGGGCTGAACAAGTTGTGGTATATGCGTGTTATGGAATACTATTGTGGTATAAGAAATGAGGAGTACATGGACTTCATATTTACCTGGAGAAGCTTATACAAACTCATGCTGAGAGGAGTAGAACCAGAAGAAATTTGTACACAGTTACAGATACAAAGTATGTTTGATGACCCACTTTGATAGACTGGACTCTTCTCAGCAATGCAAGGTTATAAGTCAACCCCAAAAGACACGTGATGGAGAGATGTCTACATCCAAAGATAGAACTAGAAAGAATTGAGATTGAATCCAGATTGAAGCAAACTACCTAATCTTTTTCTTTTTCTTGTTTGGTTTTGTTTCCTCTTTCCCATTGTTCATTCCATCTGATATAATCCTTCTTTGTAACCTAACTAATGTCTAATGTGAAAGTGTTTGCAGATCCTAAACTTGATTGTATGCCATCATGGGGGGGGGGGGGGAAGGAGGGAGAGAAAATTTGAAACTCAAGGAATTGTGGAACTGAATCTTGTAAACTAAAAGTAAACAATCAAATTAATAAAGCCCAAAAAAATTAAAAAAAAAAAAAAGGTAACTCATAGATGTACTTCAACCTCTTTTCAAAGCAATCTTTCATTGGAAAAGTTGGCAAATCCATCAAACTACTTCTATTTATTGGTTTATCTCAATAGTTAAAATATATTTTGCCCCACCCTGATTGTCTTAAAAATGCAATACAAAATTTTGAGTTTAATATGTGATTTGTTCTGATCTACTTGCATATGGAATTACCATTAGGTTGATACAAAAAATGTTTATAGATGCATTCATATTTTTACCTTTCTCACTATGCCCTAGTAAACATAGTTTTCATGTTTTCTGTCCCCAAACTCACCTTCAGTCTTGTAGTATATATAATGTTTTCCCCAAAGGGAAAAGAAATCCATCTTTCAAATACTTTTATAACCCAAATGACTAATAACAGCAATAATGAACACTCATGTTAACCCTTGAAGCTTTTCTTGTTGCTGTTCCTGAATTACTAGTATTATCAGATAGGTCAGCAATTCATTGATTGATGGCCTATTCAAAGAATTCATATTCATTTTACACAATACTATATATACACACATATAATATACTTATACTATATGTACATGTTACGTACACACACGGAAACTATTTTCTGATGCCATTGGTTAAAGAATATCGTGATTAAATCAAGTACACTGGCTAATATAGCACTAGGAAGCATATTATAAAACCTTCTTTTGTCCTCTGATCCAATAACACCACTGCTAAGTTTGTATCCCAAAGTGATCAACAAGAGGAAAAAGGACCTATTTGTACAAAAATATTCATAGCAGCTCTTTTTCTTGTGGTTAAGAATTGGAAATTGAGGGGATGCACACTGATTGGCGTTTGTCTAAACAGGCTATGGTACATGATTGTGACTGAATAGTACTGTGCTATAAGAAATGACATGGGGGGGGGGGGGTGAAGCCAAGATGGCAGAGTAGAAACAGCACTTACACAAGACTCCAGCCCACACCACTCCAAAACCATGTAAAAGGGGACTCTGAACAACTTCTGGAGCTCCAGCACCCACAGAACAACACAGAGAAGCTAACCTCCCACTGAGGACAGCCATCGAGTCCTGCAGGGAGCAGCCAGAGCAGCGATCTGGGAGCCTACAGCGCAGTGCTCTGGGAACAGAGCCCAGGCCCACATGAGTAAGAGGTTTTAGCCCCAGGGCAGCAGGACCAGCAGCCAGCTGTGGAGGGACCCAAGAACACCAGCAGCTGTGGCATTTCCATAATTACCAACACATAGATGCCACAGACAAAGTGAGAGGTTAGTGCCCTTTGGACTTTGGGACCTGTATTTTGGAACTAGTCAGCTTCTTCCCCTGGGGCTGAGAAGACACAGCAAAGCCGCCATTTTGCAGCTTGATTTGCAGCTTCAGCTCCTGGCCTGCTAACTGTAGGGGGATCCAGCGATCAGTCTTGAGGGGTAATCACTCTTGCTTTAACCTCCCTGGATCTGGATTGTGGTCTGGGGTAGAGGTCTTGGGATGTGTGTCCAGCTTGCCAGAGTGTGTGAAGGCTTCACAGAGGCCACCCAACTAATACCTCCAGAAGTTGAGAAGACCCCGTTTGGGGCAGAAGCTGCCCTGTCTAGTGGCAGAGTCCTACTGTGGCAACAAGTCCAAAAGTCAAGTAATTAAGGGGCAACATGCCAAGGCAAAGGAAACAAATTAAACAGAAAAATTCAACATTAGACTCCTATTTTAGGGGCAAAGAGGATCGAAGCATGGAACAGTCAGAGGACTGTGAGGTCAGAAATCCTGCACCAAAAGCCCCAAATGAAATATGAATGGGTTACAGGCCATAGAGGACCTTAAGAATGATTTTAAAAATCAAATAAGAGAAGTGGAAGAAAATTGGGAAGAGAAATGAGAAGGATGCAAGAAAAGTATGAAATGAGGGTCAACAGCCTGACTGAGGAAAATAACACCTTAAAAAATAGACTAACTCAAATGGCAAAGGAGGCTCAAATGGGCAATGAGGAGAAGAATGCCTTAAAATGCCGAATTTGCCAGATGGGAAAAGAATCTCAAAAGTTCACTGAGGAGATTCATTCCTTCAGAGTCAGACTGGAGCAAATGGAAGCTAATGACTTTATGAGAAATCAAGATGCTGTTAAAGAGATCCAAACAAATGAAAGAATAGAAGGTAATGTGAAATATCTCATGGGAAAAACCACTGACCTGGAAAATAGATCCAGGAGAGATCATTTAAAAATTATTGAACTACCAAAGCCATGATCAAAGGAAGAACCTAGAAATCACCCTTCAAGAAATTCTTAAGGAAAATTGCCCTGATGTTTTAGATCCAGAGGGCAAAATAGAGGTTGAAAGAATCCACAGATCACCTCCTGAAAAAGATCCCAAAAAGAAAACTCTTAGGAATATTGTATCCAGGTTCCATAATTTCCAGATCAAGGAGAAAATACTACAAGCAGCCAGGAAGAAACAATTTCAATATTGTGGAAACACAATCAGAATAGCGCCAGACCTGGCAGCTTCTACACTAAGCGACTGAAGGGCATGGAATATGATATTACACAGGGCAAAGGACCTGGGATTAAAACCAAGAATCACATACCCAGCAAAACTGAGTATTTTGTTTCAGGGGTAAATATGGTCATTCAGTGGAATAGAGGACTTTCAAGCATTCTTGAGGAAAAAACCAGAGTTGAATAGAAAATCTGACATTCAGACACAAGAAGCAAGAGATGCTTGAGAAGGTAATCAGGGAAAAGAAATCAAAAGGAGCTTATCAAAGTTAACTATTTACATTCCTACATGGAAAAACAATAACAGTGACTGATGAAACCTTTCTCAGTATGGAAATAGTTGAAGGGTATATGGGCATATGAATACATATGTGAATGTGTGTATATATGTATACATGGATAGAGGGCACATTTGGTGAGAAAGGATGACACTTAAGGGGTGAAGTCAAGAGCCAAGAGAGAAATATGGCAAGAGGAGATGGGGAAAGACAGGGTGGGGTAAACTATCTCATGTAGAAGTGGCAAGGGGAAGTGGTTGCAGGGGAGGGGAAGAACAAGAAGGCAAAAAGGCAAAACCATATTCTCATTGAATTTGGCTCAAGGAGAGAATGACATACATACTAAATGGGACATCTCACCCTGCAGGATAGTAGGGGGAAGGAGGATGAGAGGGGGGATGATGGAGGGGAGGGCATTCTGGGAGGAGGGGAGGTTGGAGGTAGCCACTTTCCAAGAGGGACAGGATCAAAGTAGGGAATAGACCAGGTTGGGGGTGGGATGGGTGGCAGGGAAATATTAAATATAAGCAGTCTTTTACAATATATCTACTACGGTAATGTTTTGCATAGCTATACATGTACAACACATATTGAATTGCTTATCTTCCCAGCAAGAGTGGGTGACAAGGGAGGAAAGGAATGGATCTGGTTTTTAAAGTTTTAAAATTAAATGTTTC
Organism: Gymnobelideus leadbeateri; assembly: GCA_011680675.1. Classification (NCBI taxonomy): domain Eukaryota; kingdom Metazoa; phylum Chordata; class Mammalia; order Diprotodontia; family Petauridae; genus Gymnobelideus; species Gymnobelideus leadbeateri. The sequence continues at coordinate 657,459 of WOXC01000930.1, read as the reverse complement.
AAATATATATAAATACTATTATTAATATATTTTGCATGTAGTTGGGAGATAAGATGTGCAGGCATTGGGGCACAGAGATTCACCTTGCCCTAATTGTAAAGTAGAAGGGGGTATGGGAGAAGATATGGGAGAGAGCAGATTAGATGAGGGGATATCTTGTGGGAATGTTATTCTGGGGTGGCGGGTAGGGGAAAAATGGGGAAAAAATTGTAACTCAAAATCTGGCAGAAATGAATGATGTAAACCAGAAATTAATAAACCATTTGTTAAAAAAAAAAAAAAAGAAAAGAAAGAAGAAAAAAAAAGAAATGACACTCAGGATGATTTTAGAAAAACTTGTGGGGAGGCTAGGTGGCGCAGTGAGTAGAGCACTTGTCCTGGAGTCAGAAGGACCTAAGGTCGGATCCCGCCTCAGACACTTAACACACACAAGCAAAAACCTAGCCATGTGACCTTGGGCAGGTTACTTAACTCCAATCGCCCTCTAAAAAGCAAAAAAAAAAAAAAAGAGAAAGACATGAACTGATACAAAGTGAAGTGAGTAGAAATGTTTTACATGATTGTACATGTATAAAATATACTGGATTGCTTACCATCTTAGTGAGGCGAGAAGGGAGAGGAAGAGAGATAAAATTTGGAACTCAAAACTTTAAAGAAAATGTTAATTGGGAAAAAATAAAATAAAATATTACTTTTTAAAACCTTCTCTTTAGTAAAACTGAAAATATTAAGATACATTTCTCTAACCTAAAGAAAAAAAAAGTCCACACTTAAAAGTTTAAGTCGGGATAGGTTGATGACAAAAGGTCTTTCCTAGGGAAAGGGATTAGTCCCAGGGAAATGGATCAAGGGTAATAGCAAAACTTAACTTGGAAGTACATGTTATCATCTCCTTGGCCTTGTTTCCTTTCAAAAGAAATTGAAAGAATTCACCAATCGCCTCTTAAAAAAGATCCCAAATGGGGTGGCTAGGTGGCATAGTGAATACAGCACCAGCCCTGTAGTCAAGAGGACCTGAGTTCAAATCTGGCCTCAGATACTTAACATTTACTAGCCATGTGACCTTGGTCAAGTCACTTAACCCCCAACTATCCTCCAAAAAAAAAATCCCCAAAAGAAAACTCCTAGGAATATTATAGCCAAATTCCAGAGTTCCCAGGTCAAGAAGAAAATATTACAAGCAGTCAGGGAAAAATAATTTGAGTATTGTGGAAACACAATCAGGATAATACAAGATCTATCAGTTTCTACATTGAGGGATCAAAGGGTTTAAAATATGGTACTCCAGAAGTCAAAGAAACTAGGATTAATTGGGAAAGGCTTCCTATAGAAGATAGAGTTGTAGTTGGGACTTAAATGGAGCCAGGGAAGTCAGCAAAGTGGACAAGGGAGAGCATTCCAGGCCTGGAGGACAGCCAAAGAAAATGCTAGGAGGTGAGATGTAAAGTGTTTTGTTCATAGAACAGCCAAGAGACTAGTGTCACTGGATCAAAGAATATATGTCTAGGAGTAAAGTGTAAGAAGACTAGAAAGGGAGGAGGCTAAATTATGACGGGCTTTGAATGACAAACAGAGCACTCTGCATTTGCTCCTGGAGGCAACAGGAAGTCACTGGAGTTTATTTGAGTTGGGGAAGGCGGGTTGACATGATCAGACCTGTGTCTTAGGAAAATTACTTTGGTAGATGAATGGAGGATGGAATGGAGTGAGGAGAGACTTGAGGCAGGCAGACCCCCCAGTAGGTATCGTAACTGTACAAGTGTAAAGTGATAAGGCCCTACACAAAGAGTGGTGGTAGTGTCAGAGGAGAGAAGGGAGCATAAAAGAGATGTAAAGGTGAAGTCACTGGGCCTCAGCAAAAGACTGGATAGGGAAGGTAAGAGAGAGTACAGAATCAAGGATGACTCCTTGGTTGTGAACCTGAGGAACTAGAAAAAGAGTGTAGTCCTCCACAGTAATAGGGATGGTAGGAGGCAAGGATCATTAAGCAAGAAAGATAAGTTTCATTTTAGACATGAGTTTAAGATGTCTATTGGACACACAGTTCAAGATGTTAGAAGTCACTTAGAGGTGCAAAATTGGAGGTCAGAAGAGAGACTGGGTCAGGAAAGACAGATTTGAAAATCATCGGCATAGATGGTAATTAACTCTACGGGAGTTGATGAAATCACCAAAGTAGAGTAGTAGAGAGGGCCCAGGATAGAATCTTAAGGAAAACCTATAGTTAGAAAGGGAGATTTGGAGGTGGATGCAGCAAAGGAGACGGAGAAGAAGCAGTCAGATGGGGAGGAGAGACTGGTGTTCCAAAAACCTAGAGAAGAATATATCATGGAGAGTGACTGACAGGTTCAAAGACTGCAAAGAGGTCAGGGGAATAAGGAATGAGAAAAGGCCACTGGATTTGATAACACGGAGAAAGCAGTTTCAGTGGAATGATAAAGTTATAAGTCAGATGATAAAGGGTTAAGATGAGAGTGAGGTGAGAGAAAGCAGAAGCATCTGTTGTAGACAGCCTTTTCAAAGTTTAGCTACAAAGGGCAAAAGAGATACAGGATGATAATTAGTGGGGATGGAAACATGAAATGAAGGTTGTGTTTTGGTTTTGTGGTTTTGTGTTGTTTTTTTTTTTTTTCCCCAGGAAAAGGAAGACAACATGTTTGTAGACGGGAGGAAATGAGCCAGTAGACAGGGAAAGATTGAGAATCAGTGGGCATGATAGAGGGGGCAATCTGTTGGAGGAGACAGGATGGAATAGGATCTCTTGAAGAAGTAGAGAGATTTAGCTTTGGTAAGGATTAAAGCCACTTCATCATGTGAGACAGGAGTGAAGGAGGAGAAAGTTGCAGAAGGCATCTAAGTGATAGGAGATGAAGAAGAGGGGAAGAGAGGGAGTTCAAAGTGAGTAATTTCTTTTTATTCTGTAAAGTATGAGGCAAGGGTCTCATCTAAGAGTGGCAGTAGGGGAGTAAGGTTTAAGAAGGAATGAAAAGTTTTAGGAAAGTCACTGTGGAGAGTGGGATAGTGAGTTGATAAGAGAGGTATACTAGGATTGTCTAGTTGCAGTGAGGACCCAGATAAGTTTATTTAACATAAATTTTTGTGGACCTAGTCAGAATGGTTGCTTGATTTTCTTCACCTTCATTCAGCAGTACATGTGTAGGAGTGAAGGCAATGAATGGTGGGAGTGATCAAAGCTAAGGCCTAGCTGGGCATAATCAACAATATGAAAAGGAGGATAGGGATTCAAAAACCACTAAAGGATTTGCAACAAGAATCCAAAGGATCCTGATATTACAAGTAAGTTTTTCCTCTGCAACAAGTATGCACACACATGAAACATCTAAGTTTGTTGCAATATTGACTTGAAACTATCATGATCATGTGCACAATTTTGGTGTGTGGACAGTAATTAAATCAAACTGACAACTTCTATAAGAATAATGTGTTCTTATAGTTTCTCAACCTGTCATCAAATTGTTTCCAAACTGCCTCAAGGGCTCAACATTCATACGCACACCAATTCCCAACAGATGGTTAGATGCATGCTCTTACTCTCATTTATGTTTTGTATGCTACACCAGAGCAGCTCCTTCATTTTCCTCTGTTACCCCAGAATCATACCTCATCAACTATCTAATCACATGATCAAGATGTCACAAAAATTTTTGTTCTTAACAACCCAAATGTCAGGCTGTTTAAAAACCAAGTTCAGTGAGCATGCATGCACATAGTTATCATGGACCATCACACGTTCTTTAAAAAAAATCTGAATTGCCTCTCTTTACAACATTAAAGCTGTTTTTTGATTTAATCTTCTTTTCTGTTTATGTTACTATTCTTTCATCTGGTGGATTTTCAAATGAACTAGCTGGCAACACTGGTCAGAATTTCCGTGAGAGTTAAGCCAATGTAGTCATTGTATAAATGGTAGAAAAGAAAGTCTTTCAAGAGATTTACTTCCTTATAAGGGTTATTTTACATACAAATATTGTTTTAAAAAAAAAAGCAACGTACACCACTGCACTTATTACTTGTGATTTACTTGTCATTAGCCAGTACAAAAGTAAATATTTTATAATGTAACTAGCTATGCATTTTCATCTGTTCGTTAGGTGGCTACAAAATTTAAAAAATGAATTTCCATCTCTCATTAAGTCTGTAAAATTCTCATACTATTTTTCACCATATATTTATGGAAATGAGTAGTTTCACTTTATTCTTGTTTTAAATCAGTATAAATAAACTCAGTGCAAAACCAGATTTAATACTGTCTGATATTGAGCCAAAAGCTGCAAATCTTCACTCAAATAAAAAGCCCAGCATCAAAATTAAATTTGTACATGATTATTATATTATGTTAAAAAAAATAAAACAACCAAGAATCGATCACCCAGCAAAACTGAGTATAAGACTTCAGGGGAAATATGGATATTCAATGAAAAAGAGGACTTTCAAGCATTCTTGATGAAAAGATCAGAGCTAAACAGAAAGTCTATCAACAAGAAGCAAGAGAAGTATGACAAGGTAAACAGGAAAGAGAAATCATAAGGAACTTATTAAATTTGAACTATTTTTAATCCTACATGGAAAAACGGTATTTGTAACTCATGAGACTTTTTTCTAGTATTAAGATAGTTGAAGGGATTATGTGTGTATGTATGTGTATACACACACATACATAGAAACATATTGTGTATGTATAGGTGGTAGGTGGGTATATATTTCGAATATATATTTTTGTGTGTATGTATACAGAGACAGAGGGCACTGGGTGAACTGAATATGAAAGGATAATATCTAAAAATTAAAATTAAGGGGTGAGAGAGGAATACATCGGGAGGAGAAAGGGAAAGATAGAATAGGGTAAATTATCTCACATAAAAGAGAAGAGAGAAGGAGGGGAGGGGAAGAGCAGGAAGGTGAAAAGGAAACCCTAACCCTAACCCTAACCTTACTCTCATTAGATTTTGGCTTAAGGAGGGAATAACATACACACTCAATTGGGTATCTTATCCTACAGGAAAGTAGGGGAGAAGGGGATAAGAGGTGGAGATGATAGAAAGGATGGCAGACTGGGGAAGAGGACATCCAGATGCAAACACTTTTGGAAAGGGACAGGGTCAAAGGAAATTAGAATAAATGGGGAGTGGGATAGGGATGGAGGGAAATAATAGTCTTTCACAATATAACTACTATGGTTATGTTTCGCATAACTACACATGTATAAACTATATTGAACTGCTTGTCTTCCCAGTGGGGGTGGGTGAGGAGGAAGGAAGGGAGAGAATCCGGAACTCAAAGCTTTAAAAACAAATGTTAAAAAATTGTTGCTACATGCAACTGGGAAATAAGATATACAGGCAATGGGGTATAGAAATCCATCTTACTCTACATGAAAGGGGAAAGGGGGGAAGGAAAGAGATAAGAGGGGATATAAGAGAGGGTAGACTGGGGAAAGGGGTAATCAGTATGCTTGCCATCTTTGGGTGGGGGGTTAGGGAGAGATGGGGAGAAAATTTGGAACTCAAAATTCTGTGGAAAGGAAATATTAAAAACTAAAAATAAATAAATTCTGGAAAAAACCTTAGTCTGAAAAGTCATTTTCACTTGGGGGAGGAGGAGGAGGGGAGAGTTCAGAAATTTCCATCTAATTTAGTAATTAAGTCTAGAACACTTAGTTTAATTAACCCCTATTATTTTTCTAGTATTTCTGAACTATTTTCCAAAATAATCAGGGGCATAGGAAATTTCTGAGTATCATATATTGTCCTTCAAGTCCATATCTAGGCATTGGCCAAGGCTATCCAGTCTACCTTCATAAAGTTGCTCAGACATCCCGTCTCACAAACCAAAATCTGGACTCTCTCTTTAGAACTTACCTTTACCACAATAAGCCCTCTAATTGGTCTCCCTGTTTTCATATTTTCCCTTCATCAATCCATTTATTCTCCATACAACTAAAATAATCTTCCTAAGTGCAGAGATTTGAGTATAATTTGAGTATATTACTACTCTTATCATAAAAGCTTCATGTGTTCCCTCTTGCTTCTAGAATAAAATACAAACTCTTCAGTTTAAAACACTTCATAATATGGCTCCAACCTACCTTTTCAGGATAATTTTAGATATTTTCTTTATAAATTTTTCCATTCCAATCAAATTAGACTACTTTCTGTTCCATGATACGCCATTCTCTGCTTAGGCATTAGCTCAAGTCATACCAGAAAGCCTGGAATTAAATGCTTAGTCAGGAAATACCCTCCTCTACAAAGCTTTCCCAGATTCTTTTGGCCCTTACCCACAATTGCTAATGCTCCTTCTAATCTCAAATTCTCTTCCAATGCTTTGTCTGGCATTCCTTATCTTATAATTAATTATGTAGCTGCATGTTATATCCACTCAACTTTCCTCAAGAATAAAGTTCCTTTTAGGAAAGAGACTTTCATTTTTGTCCTTGAATCCCCAGCACTGAACACAATTCCTTACATTTAAGTGTTTAGTGTTTGCTGAATTCACTCTTGCTGGCAGACATAGACTTAGTGAACAAGGTATGCTTTTTTAAAGTAATATAAAATCCAAGTTTTGCTAGTGAACCAATAAAGACTGAGAGCTCTTATACAATTAAATAGCTTTATTATTTATAAAAGAAGCAAAATAATATAGAGTAATTCTATTAATGTTTTAAATATTTCTCCTTTCTGTTTGAAAGTTATCTGTCAAAACTACCAAGTTACCAAAATTTACAGGAAACTGCTAAGAATCTTAAGACTATATACAAAAGGACATGAATCAGTACCTAGATAAGGAATATAAACTGAAGACATAAAAGAGGGATTACTAATCTAGATTTAAAGGGGGAAAAACAGTTTTGAGAAGTGCCTAATAGTGTTCCTTTTCCAAATAAAAGAGCTAGTGAAACTGGATTCATTAGGGGAAACTAAACTTAATCACATATGCAAGATATATGTGTGTATACACAAACAAAATCTTTCCCTTCTCCATGACATCAGTAGTGTTTGTTTACCTCCTCTATGTCTCATAACAAGACAGATTATGCACTTATAATGAATGTACAAGTGTAAATATATCTGCACATGATAGTATGAAATAAGATTTTAAGGGGGAAGTAAGGAGAAAAAATGTTTATTAAACACATATGTGGCAGGCAGTGTGCTAAGAGCTTTACAAATATTATCTCATGTGATACTCATAACAACCCTGGGAGGCAAGTGCTAGAATTATCCCTACTTCAAAGTTGAGAAAACTGAGGCAACAATTAAGTTAAACAATTTGTCTTGGGTTGAATATCTTCCTGACTTCAGTTTCAGCACTCTATCAACCATGCCATTTAGCTGCTTATAAGGTCCTATTTATAATATTTATTTAAGGTATTAGATTCCTCCCTTAAAAATAAATCTTTGAAAAATCAGAATTCCCTGTTCTAATTAGTACCTTCTTCATTCTTGGTGGCATGGCCTAATCTGAGGCTATACTATTTTGGCAGATAGTGCTGGCATGTCCTCACAGGACTAGTGTAGTACCTTACTAAACTTGTACTTACAGTGTGATATAAATAAGCAAGTAATGCTTCATATTAATGAATACATTAAAGTGAAATCTAGACTAGGCTGTGTGACACCTCTAAACAAAATTTTTAAAAGTTCATGCTTAAGGAATTACTTAAATATACTATTATTTTAAATATATTAAATGCATACACATAATATATAAACTATTTAAATATATTAAATTTCAAATATGCATATAGAAGCCAATTTTGCTAGCTTCATTCAATTATAAAAAAAAATTATGATTTTGCTTACTTATGAACAGCCTATGTGGTATGGTGGATAGAGAACTAGCCTCCAAGTCAGGAGAACTTGGGTTCAAGTCCTACCACCAACACTTACTGGCTATGTGACCCTGGGTAAGTCTCACAGAATTGTGGAATCAACGTTGATCTGCATTGGTAAAGTTAGTCCTACCACAGAAAGTTGCCAAGTTTCCAAGACCAAGTACATTAATATTCATAATTTCATGTTGATTAATGCAAAAACATTCAGTAATAACAGGGTTTTTATGGTAAGAAAAAAATAAACTTATTAATATTACAAATTTATTCATGATTCACTAAACTACATTAAAATTATCTTCTTTAAAATGATCTGCAATCTATTACTTGAGTTTGAGTCAACTGAATAGAAAGTTATACCATCAAGAACCAATCAAATTATAACAATTACAATCTTTGGTTCTAAAGAGCAGTCATGGTGGGGCAGCTAGGTGGCACAGTGAATAAGAGCGCTGGCCCCAGAGTTGGGAGGACCCGCGATCAGTTCCAGCCTCAGAAAATTAGCACCCATACATAAATAAATAACTAGCCATGTAACCTTGAGCAAGTTACTTAACCCCAATTGCTTTAAAAAATAATAATAAAGAGGAGTCATGGGAAAAAGTCATTTAGTAACAAACAATATGCTTTTAATAGAAAATTACAGAAATTTTTTGTTATGCCATTATAAGTTAAGCCATTATAAAATATCACTAAAAATGAATTATTATGGTTTTATGTTTGTAAATTTGTGAATACTAAAACTTTCAGATAATTCAATGAATGCAATTAAAAAAAATTATCCTCAATACCAAAAGGTTTACTGTTGAAAGGCAGAGTCATTTAGTTTTTGCTAAGTCTATACTATTTTTGTGCACTGAATAAAAGAGATAAAGTTTAAAATGTTAATTTTAGCCATATTTTTAGTTAATACCAATGACTGAATTGACTGATTCTCGTTAATCTTAGTAATCAAGATGAATAAAACCTTTGTTCATTCATTTTGTGTTTATCATTTTATCTATACACATCCCCAACAAAAATGTCCTGAATAAATTTTACAATATGAAGCTAAAAGGAACTTTGCACGTTATCTAATGAATAAAAACTATCAAAAAATGAAACCTCCTTAACTAAAATCAATGTGAAATTTATACTACAACAAAAAAAAGGTTTCTTCAATTAAAATACAGTGGATGATAGGCAAACAATTACATTAACAAAGGGAAAACATAGCATAATCTTACTGGAGTGCCTGTATCCATCTGTCTCTGTAGCTTGTTTCTCATTTCCAATTCATTAAATTTGGCACTTCGTTTTACATAGATTCCTCCATGCTTAAAAACAGAAAATTAAAAAAGAAATTATTTCATCTTAAAATTCAAGTGATCAGTACTTAAAAGATAGTGTTAAAAACACAAATTTTATATATACCAAAACAATAAGAAAAATTTCTTAAGCTATTATAACTATGGAATTCTTAGTATCCCTTACACATTATTCTTAAATCAACAATTCCACATATAGTCAAATAGATTGTTTCTATAACATTACATTAAGTAATGGGTATTAAACAGAATGGGCTGATACAAAGGACAATTTTATGCTTAGATAAGAAAATACTTTCAGTTCTGGTCAGTAGCAGTATTTCTTTTTCTATTTATACTTAGAGATTAAGCTCTCTTTAGTAACTGGCATTTTCAGTCAACTTTGTTCTTTTCAAAATATATTAGTAGTAATTCTAATTCACACTTATATAGTGCTTTAAGGTTTACAAAATGCTTTATACAAATTATTTCATCTTAGTCTTACAAAAATCCTATGAGGTAGGCATTATTTTACAAACAAGAATACAGTAACCATCACACCTAATGAGTGACAGAGGTGGGATATAAAACAAGGAGACACCTATTAGCAAAAATTTTAACAGAAATCTCTAATCTGTATATGATTATTTATGTCAATAGTTCAGATGATGAGTGTTTGGAGCCTGAACCAGAGTTTTGGCTCTATAAATAGAGCATATGGCAACAGACCAGATATGTGGAATGAAGGAAAATGAGAAGTCAAAGATGAGAGTTAAGGCTATAAATTTAGATGACCAGAACAAGGGCAGTGTTCTTTATTAGAAATAGATAAAATTGAAATAGATAAAAAGAATGGCTTTGTGGAGGAAAGATATTATAAGATCTATAATGGGCCATATCCCATCCATGCCTGTTTATTCTAAAACAGGTGTGTGTGTGTGTGTGTGTGTGTGTGTGTGTGTGTGTGTGTGTGTCTACACCTCAATCTATCTCATCCAAAAACAAAAAAGGGAAGGGGACTTAGGGTGGGCATGGGAACAGTCAGGGTTCTTAATCAAAAATCACTAATTCAGAACAGTCTGATCTCTGAGGGATCATCTCCGGTAAGGCAAGAAGTGACCCTGGAGCTTGAGGGTTGTTGGCAATTTCCTCCAGACCATCTGATTTCTGGCTGTTCTCAGTATCATACAGGAGTTATAACTGTCCTGAAGACTATGACACCCAGCTGGGAGAAGTTGGGCAGTGAAGATATTGGTACCTTGAAGAGTTAAGGAAGGCGTCAGATTTAGGTCCTGTTTAAGAATAAGAATAAGTGCTATTATGTTGGAGACAAGTCACAAGACTGGCTATTGAATGATTTTTTTTTTTAATATAAATAGCAAAAAGTAATGGATAGTGTTAAAGATATACATATAAAACCTATATAGTAATTGTTGATTTAAACAAGGAAAATTTCAGTTTTTCAAAAGACAACGTTCCCACATACATAAACCCTAAATAACATATAATTCTTTTTTTTTTCACTTTTTTTTGGGGGCAATTGGGGTTAAGTAACTTGCCCAAGGTCACACAACTAGGTTTTCGTTTGTGTGCGTTAAGTGTCTGAGGCTGGATTTGAACTCAGGTCCTTCTGACTCCAGGGCCAGCGCTCTATTCACTGCAACACCTAGCCATCCCTAACATATAATTCTTAATCTTTTTTTTATCATCTGTTTATATAGTGCATAAATAAGGGCTTTTGTAGAATTTTGGGTGTTTTGGCAATGTGGTAATATTGCTATTAATAAGAACCAACATAAGCATAGAAAAAGAGACTGGAAAGCTGTTTTAGGCAATTCTCTAAGAGGGTTCAAGGTTCAAAAGGTACTAGCCTGCATTGCTCAAAGGAGTAAGACAATTGAAAAAAAAAAACTGACCAGGAAAACAGAACAAGGAGAGGTCATTAAGAATCACTGGATTCCCTAAAAACCATGTGTAAAAAAAAAAAAGCTTTTGACACTATATCACAAGTAATAACAAATTAAAACTGCCCGGGTATACTAGAATCAGAGATCAAAGTAAAAGTGGAAGGAATCCACTAATCATCTCCTGAAAGGAGAAATCTCAGGAATGCTATAGACAAATCCAGAGCTCCCTCCCAGCAAGTATTCAAATGGTTGAAACAAGATTGGATAGTTTCTATTATATTCAGAAGGGGATCTTATAATATTCCAAAAGACAAAACTGGAATGACTCACCCTGTAAAGTTGAATTCAACCTATGCGGGGAGTGGCAGGGAAGGGGGATAGACCTTTAAAGAAGATGGGAACTTTCAAGCATTTCTGGGGAAAAAAAAAGACCATAGCTAAAAAGTAACTTTGAAATACAAACACAAAAGCCCAGAGAGACCTGGAATGGTAAATTTATATAAGAAACTGGAAGGAGTTGTATTATGATGGAGTATTAAAATGCTAATAGGAAAAAAAGAAAGAAGTGTCCCATCCAGATGGTAATGACCTCAAAAGCTATTCAAGGAGTTTAAAAAAAAAGGTCCTGAGAAATAGACAGCTTCTGTTAAGAGATTCAAGAGAAGAAAAAGAATGTAGAACAAGTGGGGAAAACAGTACAGAGAGAAGGAAAAAGAGGGTACAAATTGCTATTCCTCATAAATGGAATGCATGAGACTATACAAATATGGAGGAAGGAGTGAATAAAGTGTGCATTAGATAAACTTTGTTCTTATCCACAATCAGCAAAGGGAGGCTGAATGTTCACTATCATATAAAGTTTGGTATAGAAGTAAAGCAAACTCAATAGGGAAACAAAGGGGAAAGGGACAAGGCAGAGAGAATTTAGGGGGAGGATAATACTTGGGAGGGAATATTCAAGCAACACATAGTTCTTAATCTTGAAGGCGGATTAAAAAGGGGGTGGAAAGAAGAAAAATACTTGAACCTAGTAGTAGACAACTGAGTAACAGAAGAACAAAGTGTGATATATGAATGTGATAGAATATTATTGCACTGTAATAAGCAATCAAATAAATAATTTCAGAAAGTCCTGGGTAGTGTGAAGTGGCACAGAATGAAATGAACAGTATAAGAATAACAATTTATAGAAGGATAGCAAAATTAGAAAAACAACTTTTAAAATATTTAAGAACTCTGATCACTGCAATGAAAAACCAAGTCTCCAGAGAACTTGTGATGAAACATGTTACCCACCTCCTGACAGAGAGGTTAAAGACACAAGATAAAGAGACATAGATTTTTGGATATGGCTACTATTTGGATTCATTTTGCATGATTTATATATTTGTTTGAGGATTTACTCCCACAGCTTCTGGCTGTTAATGAGCAGTGGGAGGTCAGTAAGTTATCTTTTCCCACAAACCCTCCCCTTTTCCTAACTTCCCCTATTTCTTTCTTGGGCACCACCATCCTCCCAGTCACACAAATTCAAAATTTCAGCATTATCTTTAACTCTTCACTCTCTCCTCCCCATAATCCAATTCAGTTGTCAAATCTGGGTTATTTCTACCTTTATTATTACATCTTTTGTATATATCCCATTCTCTCTTTTGACACTGTCATCATACTGGTAACAGGCCCTTATCACCTCATGATTGGATTATTTCAGGAACCTGTTGATGTATCTGTCTCAAATCTCTCCCCACTCCAATCCATACAGCATTCAACTGTCAAACTGAACTTTCTAAAGGACAAGTATGAAGATGTTGCTACTCAATCATTTTTAAGTGAGTAAGTGAGACTTGCCCAGGGTCACACAGCTAGTGTCAGAGCTGGATTGGAACTCAGATCTTCCTGACTTATGGTCTGGTACTCTATCCACTGTGCTACCCAGCTGCCCAATGTCACCCCTCTATTCAATCAACTCCAAGAGCTCCCTGTTATATCCAGAATTAAATAAGAGATCCTCTATTTGGTTTTTAGAGCCCTTCATAACCTGGCCCCTTCCGACCTTTCCAGTCTTCTTCCGCTTCACTCCCTTTAGCATACTCTATCACCCATTGATGCTGGTCTTGTTGTTCTTCAAACAAAACATTCCAATTCTAGGCAGAATTTTTAACCCCCATTCCCAGAATATTCTCCTTCCTCATATCTACCTTCTAGCTTCCCTGGCTTCCTCTAAGTCTCTGCTAATGTCCAACCTTCCCTCTGAGACTATCTCTAATTTATCATGTATGTATGTATGTATGTGTGCATAGATAAATATTCATATATCTTGCATGTTATGTACTTGTATGCATGCTGTCTCTCCCATTACACTGACAGTACCTTCTCTGAGAGCAGGGGCTTTTTCTTGCTTTTCTCTATAACCTCACTACTTAGCATAACGTCTGGTACATAGTGTTGAATAAATGCTAGTTGTATAGTATAGTATAATATAGTAGCTAGTTGTATAGTATAATATAGTATAATATCTATACTATACCTACTTCACAGGATTGTTTTGAGAATTAAATGAGAGTCCTAAAAAGGATTGTATAGAAGACAATTTAAATATAAGTAGTTATTGTTATTGTAACAGCTAACTATGATACTATCTACCTCACAGGGTAGTCTTAAGTGTGTCTGTATATGCATATGTGAGTGTATATATATACACACACACACACACACATATGTATATACTCACACATACACATACACACAAACACCTTTTAACCACAAAGCTTATATAAATACAAGATATTGTGATTAATAAGTGTAAGGAAAAGAGGAAAACTCTACAGTGATGAAAGTTTGGATCAAAAATGATAAAGAATTTACAAATATACCAGCATCTATTAAATAACCCTCATTATCTTTTTAAAAAATTTATATACCTATAAGCAATAGACTGCTAAAAATTACATTAAGTTTAAATTTCATTGAAAAAACCAATGTAGGTTAAACTATATTATTTGCAGACTCCAGTTTCCATAAGTAAAATTGGAGTAATGGCTGGGTGATCATTAATATCCTTTTAATTTTGACATTCTGATTCCACATCATAATCTCTGTACTCACTGATGATATAATAGTATAAAAGGTAAATGGAAAGAATGGGAGGTTTGAATTTAGGTGCTAAAAACCAGTGAGTAAGGAGATACAAAATAACTTGTAATATGAAAGAAGTGAGTAAAAACTGGTGTAATAGTAGGCATTATTTGCAAAGTAGTGTAATGGTAATGTAATTTGAATTTGAAGATCCCTTTTTGTATTGGCAAGTAAGCAAGTACTTTGCACTTAATAATTAATCAAATCTCTGTTTAAGAAACAGAAGGTCTGATCCCCTGTTCCTGACTTAAAAGGAAGGGGTTGGCTGAAACAGGAAGTGGCTAATGCTGTGTGTATATAAGGAAAAGCCCCAGGAAGGAACAGTCAGAATTTCTTGGAGCACCAGGGATGCAGAATCGACTGCTACGAGGAGGCTGATGAGGAGCCCAGGAGCCCCCTCCCCCCAGGCTGAATAAGGTGATTCTGACTTTTTGAACAAGCTGAAGAAGACTGAGGAAGCATGACCAGGATGCTAAGACTTTGTTTGTGGCTTGGTTGGGAACAGAAATCGTGAAGGATCTGAGATGGACTGGACCCTGTGAACTTCAGTGTGGAGCAGGACTTACACGAAGAGCCGGACAAGGAACTGGGAGCTGTCTGCCTTTGAATCCAGGTGACTGGTGGATTCAGGTAGGAGTTGCCTGCCTTGAATCAAGATGAAAAGACCTCTCTGTGGGTACAGAATAGTGATGAAATTGTAGTTTACTAGTGACCTAGGTAGGGGTGGAGGGTCTGTGTATTTTCTAATGATTGTAATTAGTAATTGATTTCTGAATAAGTGACTGATTGAGCTAACTTAGTGTGCCCCATGAGTGGAAGACTTTGACTATTGTAAATTGAGATGATTGTTCTTTGTTCAAAACTTTGTGGCCAATATGGTGGAAACTATGTAGCCATTTTAATGATAAGTTGTTGTGAACAGTATATTGTGATTTTCTGTGATAAGTTATAATATTGTGAATGCTGTACCTTGATTTTCTGTGAATGATTTGCTTTGATTTGTTACTGAATAAACAGTGCTCACTATACTGTGTAATTAGAACCTTAAAAGCTGTTCACAGTAGCATTCTTCTGGAAAGCTGCTCATGCATGGCATTACAAGCAGATATAAAATAAATTTAGTGAATTATTATTGAGGCTTCTTGTTGAAGCCTCGACAATTTTGTCCTATATCCTTAAGATAAAGCTTTAGATAAAACTGTCCAGGCCAGTTCGATTTGTCTCAAAAGACCTCATTACCAGTCTCTTGTTATTTCCTTTGATTCCTACTCCTGATAAGAAAAATTTTTTAGTCAAATTCTATACAGATAAAGCAGGTCATAAAGAATTTAGCAATTATAAACCTCAGGGCAAAATTATATGTACATATCCATTATATTGAGAACTTCATAAAATGAGTTTTGGTTTTATCACTAAGTGTATATGAATATAATAGGTCTTTATTATCAAACAAATATAAGAACATCTGTTGTTAAATAAGATGTAACAATATGAACCTGTCATAAAGTCAGTAATTATTTTTCTTAAAATGTATATACACACAGTAACGGGAGACGTTTATACTTTTTTGTTTTTTGGTGCAGACTTTTGACTGTTCATTCACTGGTATAGGGGTATCTCAAGAGGAAAGTTTCTCTATCAGTACATATTTGGTATCTGGTTTATAACCTAGAAATATTAAAGCAGAGGTTCTGAATCCTTTTTGTCATGGACCCCCTTTTGCCAGTCTGATGAAGTCAACAGCCCACACATAACATATAATTGCTTTTATTTGCCATTAAGATAATATGGGTTTTAATTATGAGAAATTTGGGGAGGTGTAAATAAAGTAGTAAATTAAATAACTTAGCAAAGCTATATAGCATAGCACAATGAATGAAAAATATGTATAAAATATAAATTCAAAACAAGTATAACAGATAATTAAATTTACGGGTGACACAAACCAATAAGGCTATCTATTATTCATGGTAATAATGCAAAACCTTCCTAGTCTGACATCTTTAAGACTAAATCATAGAATTTTTATCTGATATCTATATCCTTCAACTATTTTTAAAATAATCCTCTATTACAAACATGACCCATAACTTATAATTTTCACATATATGATCACTTTCATACTTGAGAAAATTTTAAAAGTCAAATAATTTTAACAGGATAACTAAAAATACTGACAGCTACTACACTTTATAAAATTAGGTGAAAGATCATAAAGAATTAATGACTAATTACTAAGGGATATATAATCCTGGAGAATATTGTTTTCCTTTACCATTTTATTCCTTATGGTAATATTACATGAAATATCATACATTCACAATTACTTTTACCTTTTATACAATTTAAAGTCTTAAGCTTACTACATTTTAAATTCTTTCAAATCATCTACATATATCATTAAAAAGAAGCTTATCATAAAAAAATGTAGTTCAGTTTAGAATAAGATGCTGAGGCTTACAATAATATTATAAAACTTAAGAAAATACACGAAAAAAAATTACCTGAGAAAAATACCACCCATACAATGGAAGCCACTTTAAGCCATTTTTCAGAACATAGCGTACATGTCCAAGAGCATTCTGCCTGACTGCCAAAATGTCAGCAACAATCCAGTCAACTGCCAAAACAAACCCAAACTCATTAGTGCAAAAATGCTTCAAAAGTTGCCTAAAAGTTCCATTTACTCCATAATTTAAAACAAAATGATAATAGACATAATTAAATAACAACTTTAGATGTAATAAACTTATAAAATTAAGCCCCTAAAGGAAGCGAAATTCTATTATATTTTTTAAAATATCATAGGAATTAAATGCTCATTAAAAAAAAAAAACCCAGTTATAAATAAAACTTATTTAAGGGACAAAATATATATATATATATATATATATATATATATATATATATATAAATATGGTAAAAAAAAATTTTTTTCTCTTCTAAAGTGGAAATGGCAAATAACACAAAAAAGTGAAACTTTGTGTTTTTTGTTTGTTTGTTTTTAACTAACTCTTATTGATCGAAAAATTCGAATGGGATATAGAACAGAAAAGACAGCCTACATCAGGGGTAGGGAACCTGAAGCCTTCACAGAAAAAAAAACCCTAAATAAAAGAATTTGTTCTGTAAAACTTGGGACTCAGTTAAAAGGCCTCAAGGCCACAGGCTCCCTACTCCTGGCCTAGATTTATAAAACATTTTTTGTGCACACACACACAGTAGGTGGTACAGAAGCACAAAGGAAAAACATGATCCCTACTCTCAAGAGGCTTCTACTCAGTTGAACGTATAATATATGTGTGCGTATGTGTATCTATGTATGTATGCATATTATATACAAACTAACTAAAAATAATTTACAAAGCAAAATATAAACCAAGTACAACACAATTTAGTGCAAAAAAGACGTAATTGATTTTTTAAAAGTGTTAAACAGAAGCATAGGGTCTGGTGAAATCCATAATAGAAAAATTTTGAGAAGTTATTTTTAAAGAGAGGATAGTATTCTAAGCAAAGAGAATGCCAAATATGTAAGAACAGAAATGGAAATATTCAAGTTACATACAGATAAAGCAAAGTAAATTAACTTCATTTAAAGAGAAGGCCTAGGAAAGGTAATAAATAATAAGAAATGAGATAAAAGAAAGGTGCATACTGATATAAGGCCTTCAAGAACAAGGAGAAAAAACTGGATTTGTTGAAACAAGCAACAGATTCTTAAAAGAAGAGAGGAAACATGATTTGTGCTCGTAAAGGGGACTTCTATTAGATGGACATACAATTGAATAAAAAATATACTGAAAAAGAGAAGACTATGAAACTGTTGCAACCATGTTGGCACAAGATCAGAAGGTCCTAGATTATGGAAATAGGAAGCATGGAGTCAAAACTACTACATAAAAAAGTAGGTCTTGGTGACAAATAAGATGAAAGAGAGAAAAGACAGGAAGGAATCAAAAATATTCTGACACTGTGTCCTTTGGCAGAATACTAATACTGAGAGCAATCTGGAATTTATAAATGGGCAAAATATATTTGGATGGTGAAGTTGGCAGTGTTGACATTAACTTGTGAATAGGAAATCCATGTGGAAATTTCCCATCACAAATTTAAAATATGGGATTACAGAGAGGACTATGGATACCAATTTAGAAATTTTCTTTATAAACTTGGTAGTCGCCAACTATAAGAAAGATTAGTATCTTCTTGGAATGAAAGAAAGTTTGAAGGTACTAGGCATATTTAGCCTGAAGAAGAAAAGACTCAGGAGGATACAAAACCTGTCTTCCAGTATTTGAAGATCTGTCATGAGGAAGAGGAGCTAGATTTTTTCCACTTGTATTTTAAGTGGCAGAACCAAGAGTATAGGGTAAATGGTACAAAAAGGGCAAATCGAGGTTTGATGTTAATAACAAAACAATCAGAACTGTTTAAAAAGGTCTACAAGGCAAAGGTTCTATTTACCACTTTTGGGGCACATTTTAGTAAGGATTTCTTTCCCATAAGTTGCAAATTATATAATTCTTCTCTGGGAAAATCCACAGGCTGCTCTTATAGGGTAAGTAATAATCTCACAACATAGTACTTAGAACATGGTACAATCTTGATAGGCATATCTATCTGCTTGATAGCCAAAGTTTGTCCCACACTATCACTCCCCCCTCAACAATCCTGAGAATGAACAGGTATTCTTAGGGCCCAGTTAGAACCTCTTTGATTCACATCCCATCTATATGATGGAAGAAATTTTGTTTTGAGGTTGCTGGTGGTAGTGTATCCCAGATCCCTCAAAAAATGGAAAACAACATGATGTGTAGATATCATTTGTTTAGTTTTCATGATAGCTAAAGGTTATCTTCCTCTCTACAAATGTTGCCACCTACCACCTTTTTTTTTACTTTATTAATTCATTTATTTTTAGATTTCAACATTTATTTTCACAAGATTTTGAGCTCCAAATTTTCTCCCCATCTCTCCCCTCCCTACCACCTCAACATGACATGAATTCTGATTACCCCCTTCCCCCAGTCTCACTCCCTTCTATCACCACCACCCCCCCGCATCTGCTTTCCTCTTACTTTCCTGTAGGGCAAGACAGATTCCTATAACCCACTGCCTGTATATCTTATTTCCCAGTGGCATGTAAAAACATTTGTTTTTAAAACTTTTGAGTTACAATTCTCTTCCTTCTTCTCTCCCCTCCCACCCTCATTGAGAAGGCAAGCAATTCAACATAGGTTATACATGTGTAGTTATGCAAAACACTTCCATGATAGTCAGGCTGTAAAAGACTAACTATATTTTCTTTCATCCTATCCTGCTCCCCACTTATTCTATTTTCTCCTTTGAATCTGTCCCTTTTCAAAAGTGTTTGCTTTTGACTACCCTCGATTCACCCAATCTGCCCTCCCTTCTTATCTCCTCCCTACCTTATCCCCTTCGCCCTTACTTTCCTGTGGGGTAAATTACTCAACTGAGTGTGTACGTTATTCCCTCCTTAAGCCAAATCTGATGAGGGTAAGGTTCACTCATTCCCTCTCACCTCCCTCCTCTTCCCCTCTATTGTGAAACCTTTTTCTTGCCTCTTTTATGTGAGATAATTTATCCCATTCTATATCTCCCTTTCTCCTTCCAGTATAGTCCCATCTTGAAACACTAAAAATTCATTCAAAAATCAACAAAAGACTAAACACTTTCCTGCCTATATATACAGAATACACAAAACATAATTTAAGGGGGCAGCTAGGTGGCACAGTGAATAGAGCACTGGCCCTGGAGTCGGGAGGACCCAAGTTCAAATCTGTCCTCAGACAATTAACACAAAAACTAGCCATGTGACCTTGGGCAAGTCACTTAACCCTAATTGTCCTCCAAAAAGTAAAAACAAAACAAAACATAATTTAACCTTTTCTTGATGACTTAGGGTCACAACTCTAAAGTAAACAACTTGATAAAATTAAAAAAAAAAAACATTACGAGTTAAAATACTGCAATCTATCCTGTCTGGCTCTGACACTGATTGGCTGTAACCCTGGACAAGTTAGTTATTTCACTTCTCTTAGTCTTTCCTCTAACCTGAAAAATTAAGGCATTGGGTTCAATGATTTCTCAGGTACCTTGAAGCCCTAACTAACCTGTTCTTTTACAAGGGCTGACAAACTGATATCCTCAGCAACGATGGAAGTGTATAGAGATGTGGGCCCCTTAAGACTGGTCAAGACTGCAGGATTTATTTCATGTCTGCTTTTTAGACTTTTCCTCTCTCCTTCCATGATACCAGGAAAATAGCTGTCACTTTTCAATGACATCAGCATGCCTCTCTGACTGTGTTTCTTCCCCAAGTCACTGTAAGAACAGTGCAGAACAGAATACCTAAGAAACCAGGTAACAAAACCTTCATCATACACAAATTCTAATGAGCAAACAGGCTCTGAATAAGGAGGGGGAGGAGTAGCGTGGGTAGAAAAAAATTCTACTATAAAGTACAGCTTATGACATATACTTTTGCTGCTTAGAGCTCTTGGCTATGCTCTGGATAAAGTTGCCAGAAGTCTTTCTGTATTAATATTCACTACAAGTACAGTTTATACTTAGGGTATCAATAAATGTTTTGAGTAATATTTCCCAACATTAACTTAAAAAACACACTTCCTTCCTGAATAATTTTGGCAATTTTCTTATAGTAGCAACATAGGAAAATGATATGATAAGAACTACTCATATTTACATAGTGCTTTAATTTTTAGATAAAGTTTCTCCCAAAGCAACCCTAAGTTAATCAATCAGTATAATAATTATCATCCCCGTTTTGCAAATGAGAAAATGAAAACACAGAGTGAAGATTAAGGGACTTGCCATGCAAGATAACAACTGGGTTAGGTTTAGCACTTAAAAGTTCTGTCACTTCATTTTTAGCCCCATTTTGCATATCCTATATTCTAGCCAAACTAGCATACTTATTTTATACAACACTATGTTCTCCCACCTCTGTATCTTTTTGGACTGACTTCCATGGGTGGGATTTTCTTCCTCTTCAACATACCCATATCATCCTTTTAAGATTCTGGTCAAGTAGCATGTCCCCAGGGCTTTCCTGATTCCCCCAGTCATTAGTGTTTTTCCCATGCCCAAATTATGGTGGATATACTCTATTTTGAATTTACTCATCTTTGTACATGCTTTCTCCCACCATGAGAAATAAGGGCTACCTGAATAGGGGCAAGTAAGCATACATGATCAAAGACAATAAGAACCAAAGAGCAGTTGAGTTGGGGAAATTTCACAGAAGACAAGGGATAAAAATATCAAAAGTTAAATAACTGATTACAGTAAAAGTGATAAATGAACAAAAGATTCTGGACATGAGAAGTAATTTAGTTGGAAAGACTAATAAAAGGACAATACACACATGCAACAGTAAATAAACTGTTTTTACATGTCAAACCAGAATTAACATGCATGTGACTGAAATTATAATTTGCACAAACACTTAGCTATAATTTTTGAGAAGTAAAGATGGAGTTACATGTCCAAGACTAGCAAAGAAACAAGATATAATAGTTAAGAGGTTCAATGAGTTACACTATGGGCACCACATTCTGAGGTAACTAGAAATTCTAATGCTCCCCTTCTTGGACTAGCTCAAAATTGGGAATGCTACAAGCACCTGAGGATTCTTTTCCAGAAATGAAAAGACAGATGCACCCCTACCTCTACCCCAAGATGCCAGTAAGAATTTTCAACCTCCTTCAGTAACTGCTGTTCACTTAGATTCTCAGAGTACCACCTCTCTTTGGCCTATTAGTATTCACATAGAAGAAGCAATTCAATTTAGCTAGCATTTTATTCAAGCAGTCAAAAAGCTTTAATTAAGCACTTACTATGTGCCTTTATGGTTTTATGCCTGCCAAGCACTGTAATAAGCAGCGGGGATGAAAAGAAAGATAAAACACAGTCCCAGAACTCAATGAGCTCGCATTTTACCAGCAAGGATAAGATAACATGTACAATACAAGGCAAAATACAAAGATGGCAAAGGACAAGTTAGATGAAGTGCTCCAAGAAAATTTGAGGAACGGAAAACTTATAACTAGGGAACCAAGGATGGTTTCATAAAAAGGTGGTAGAAATGAGTCAGAAATGCATTATAGGAATGAAAGCAAGCGCAATATGGAAATAATCAGCAGTCCTGTAATTTCAATTTGGCTAGAAGACTGCCTGGATGAAGAATGGAATTAGACTATGGAGATTATTAGTCTGCCAATCTAAAGGCTTCAAATTTGGTCTCAATGGCAATGGGAGGCCAGAAAAAGGTTTTGAATTTGGAAATGACTTTAGGAAGATGATTTTGGAAGTTTTAGAAGGAATAAAAGTACAGGGAAAGATTGGAGGTAGAAAGAGCAGTTATGAGGTTATTACAATAGATGATAAATGTCTGAACTAGGATAGAGAAAGAGACTGAGGTCTGAAATGAGAAGTGTAATAAGAGCTGAAAATGGACAGAATGTGTTAACTGACTGGGTATGGTATAGGGACAAGTCAAAGATAACTCTTAGGTAAAAGATAATGGTATCAAGATCTACTGTTTTCCCTCAGATATCCACTGAATTTTGGGGAAAGTGGCCAAGCATTCTTCCTTCTTACCTAAAACTCAGGCACTAAACAGTCTGCGATTAACTGGCAAAATAACATAATGAGGTGTCTGGAACT
Source organism: Gymnobelideus leadbeateri (assembly GCA_011680675.1). NCBI lineage: Eukaryota > Metazoa > Chordata > Mammalia > Diprotodontia > Petauridae > Gymnobelideus > Gymnobelideus leadbeateri. The sequence continues at coordinate 634,567 of WOXC01000930.1, read as the reverse complement.
CTAGTGGACATAGGGAAAACCTTAAGAAAGGGCTTTTAATCCAAGGTTTTAGTTTATACCTGCTTAGAGTTAGATGGGTTTCCATCTTATAGATGAAATGACTTTGAATAACTTAAGGAAATAAATCCACTTGGTATTTTGCTTGAGGCAGTTAAGTACCTTCTATTTGTATATCTGTACTCTTAACAAAAATATCCACCATCACCTGAATGCTAATTAGTAATTATGTGTTTCTAATAATAATAACTGTGCTAACAGAAGGAAAAGTAAAGTACAGGAAGAAACTTAACAAAATATAGGACGTTTTTTTAAGAAGTTATTCAACATGTTACATAGGTATTTTCAGTTATAGTCATGCTAGAAAAATCATATAGATCCTGCTGGTCACATTAATCAGGGTCAGGGAAAATAATGGATATATTAAGTTTAAAATAAACCCCAAATCTTCATTGTAGGCTAGGACTTAAAATTATTAGCCTATCAAAATGGTCAAAACAGAGCAAAACCAAGCAACTTCAGTTTCATCTTTTATTTCCCTTGTCTTCATTCTGGTCCAGGTGCCAAAGGTGCACATACAAAGTGCACCAATATTAATGAGCATCAGGGAAGAGGTACACTAGACTGCCTAAGAAGAGGTGAAAGGACCCAGGTTGAAAATGGAACAGGTCAGTGCTTCCATACCAATCAGTTAGAATCAGGTCCATCAGTGGCTACATGAAACACTTTTTTGGAGCCCCAAGTCTCCAAAGAAAAAATTTTAACTAAAAAAATTAGGAATAAAATGGAAATTGGAGCTATGTCACCAAAGGCATACAAAAGGGATAAGGGGAGATATTTAAAAACTGAATTCATCTTAAAGTATACTAAGTTATAATAGCAAAGACAGTGAGTAAACAAAATTACATTAAACTGTTACAAAAATGAAACAGATTTTAAATACTGTAAAATTCTATATCAGCAGACATTAAAAACTCTTCTAAACAATTCTTTAATAAAAGAATTTCCATAGCAACCTAGTCTATCTCTTTCCTCATGTTCTTAGAGGAATTCATCTGCAATGATTAGAATATTACTATCCCTGAAAAATAACAAATGGATCGAGTATCAAAGCCCTCTTCCATTTCTAGTCATTGAACTCAAACTGCAAATACTCCATATGAATTTAGATTGCACTAAAAATATCTTATTTCTGCAAAGGTTATACAGTATCTTAAACAAGATTGTTTATATATGAACTATGAGTATCCTACATCTCTAAAACAAACCATACTTTCCCAAATATTTTTGGTAAAATACAAAACTAAAGTATTTAATAGAAAAAATGAAATACAATCACAAAAAACCCTGAATACTGTATAATTATAATAACCAAACATCCCTGAAGAGATGAAAAAATACATCTCCCTCTCTTCATTAAGATGGGAACTCAAAGTGAAATAACACATATCCTATTTTATAAGACTCAATTGGTGTGTTGGTGACTTCTGCTGCACTGATTTCCTTCTTTACCTTTTCTTTATTTTTATTTTGTTGTTAGTGGTTCACTCACTAGAAGATGATAAAATGATATAGTCTGAGTTGAAGGTGATGTAAAAACAAAATACCATAAATAAAAATTTTAAGATGTTTTAAAAAAGATTTACCAGATATAGATTTTCCACAAATATCACTCTTCTGCAATGCCAATTTCACCAACTTTTGTGTAACCAAGCTAGAGACAGAAATAGTGTCTCGACCTGTGATTTCATTGGGACAAGGAAATCCCAAATGAGGAAATTCTCTCCACCAAAGTAGTTCAGCAAGACCTTCACTACCATTTATAATCTTAAACAGTTTCCTAGCACACTGAAAGGTTAAGTGACTTGTCCTGGGTCATATCACCAGTACAATTCAGAGGCAGGACTTAACAAGTCCTGTCTCTCTATCTGCCTCTCCTTAAGTAACACAATGTACTTATAAATGATATCACTATAAAAGTGTAAGATTATTTTTATACATTTCTCCCAGAGACAGTAAATAGTAAACATGGTATTCTTCCCACTCATTAGGAGGGGAAAAAATAGTATTCCAGGGAAATACCCTAATCATGAGCAAAGCAGACATAATATAGTGGAAAGGTTTTCATCCAAATCCAACATGAAATTTATCAATTATCACACTGTTTCCAAGGAATGTTTAGGCAAACAACTTATTATAGCCTTCTAAAAAGGCCTCTTGATGACCCATTTTAACTGGTAATGATTAAATATGCCACAAATATACTCGATACGCAGGGGGAAGAGGTTAAAAAAAAGTTTTAACATGTGCAATAAGGAAAATAAGCTCAGGTACTATAAGCTCAGGTAATAATACTCAAAGGTCATATTTTATATAGTTCACTTAAAAGGTTAAGGTTGGTAGACCTATTTTTAGCACTTATGTACCTTAAAAAAAAAAAGACCTAGGTTTCAGACAAGCAAAATACAAACCTGTGCACTGATGATTTGATAAATATATTATATTTTCTTTATGTTTTGGCAAATCCCCATATAGTATTATCTAAAAGATAAAACAACAACAAAAAAGAAAACATTACTTTCTGGTGGTGTAGTTTTAAAAATTAACATTCAACACTTTTACCTACAAAATAAATATAACAAAAATAATGAAGAATTAACAAAGGCACATATATACAAGATGTCATGAATAGAAATGTACACATCCAACAACAATCGGTGATTTAAACTTAGGGGTCCCTCAGAGCCCACAAGACCAAGCAGCACTAAGAAATGGGAGGAGTGAAAAAATGAAATAATGATCAAAACAATCATTTCTACTGCCCTCTCCTCACACAGATGTTATTAAGAATAAGTAAATTTAGAGTGCCAGACTTGGGAGTCAGAAGTAATCTTGGCTTAATTCTGCATCTGACATGAAGTACTTGTGGGTCAATGTGCATGGTCACTTAACCTCTTAGGGACTAATTTGGTTTCCTCATCAATAAAATTGAAATAATACCATCAGTACCTACCCTCACAGGGTTATTTTGAGGATCAAATGTGAATGCATATAGCATTTTGCAAATCTTTTAAATATTACCTAAATGCAAATTATTATTTCCATTATACTTCTTATGGGGAAGGAAACAGAAAGTAAAAGAATCTGCAAAACTACCCAATGTAAGTTTGCTAAACATTAAATAAACCAAGGTGATATATTAATACAAATGAAAAGACATTAATGAAATGAGATGGTATCTCTTTTTAAAATTTTTTTGAAATCAAATTTAAGACTTTTTACTCTGAAATTTGAAATCTTTTTTAAAAACATGTAATGCTATAATTATTTTGTCCTTTCCCTAACTTTTCAAATCTAGTCTTCCATTTACATCAAATTACTACTTTTAACTCCACTTGGTATTCAAGAATATTTTCAATATAAAGTATATATACACGTGTGCATGTATGTATTCCTGTTGTTACAGTAATTAAACATAAAGGAAACATTAAAACTTTTCTTGTTTACCATTATATGAAAAATCTTTGTCACTTAAACATATTTATGACCTACATCCAGCTATCCACTGCTCTATAATTAATTATGTAAACTATGGATTATCCAGAACAATGACTTTCTTCTCCACTAGATTTGACCTTTAGTCATTTTATAAGTCTTTTCACCTAAGAAAGGAGTCAAAAAAAGTCCATCCATTAACATTATTAATGATTGTTGTAATTTTTTATAAGCATTGTTTCTTAAAGTTATAAACAAGCAAGGAGTGATCAAGTCTTATGATTTTTAATCTTCCTGTGCCTAGCACTAAATATAGAGCAAGAAAACAACAAATAATTGTTCAAACTATTCTTTTACTTTTAACACATTCTAGGGAAAAATATTATAAATGTAGGTTTTTAATCTATAAAATGAGGCATTAATTAAAAATAAAAGAGACCTATTTCTCTACCTTTAGAGACAAAAATTGAGTTTCCTGCACAAAATTCACAAAGTTTTGGGTCTAAAATTAAGCATACTTAGGGGCGGCTAGGTGGCGCAGTGAGTAGTGTCGGCCCTGGAGTCAGAAGGTCCTGAGTTCAGATCCGACCTCAGATACTTAACGCACACAAATAAAAAACCTAGCCGTGTAGCCTTGGGCAAGTTACTTAACCCCAATTGCCCTCCAAAAAAACCAAAAAAAAAAAAAAATTAAGCATACTTGGAGAAAAAGTATGTGTAGGGGGGTATGAAACAAGGTAGAGAAACAGTAAACCAAGATATACTTTAGTATTTATTGCTTAATTTTCTGCATAGGATATTCACATTTAAACCTTTGGGGCTAATTAATTCAATCTAAATTTCTCCCTTGAGAGACATACCTAGACACCATGGAACATTTTGCCACAGGTTATAAAATCAATGCTTAAACAATTTAAGAAAATTTCATTTCCTTTTCCTGCTTAGTGATTAGAGTAAGAAGCCACAGCCTTTGAAGACTCAAGTTTAAAAAATTCTTCACAAACTATACTACATCACAAAAACAGAAACAATGTCATTCTAATTACTGCTTTAAATATATGTGTGTGTGTGTGTATGTGTATATATATCACATCCCCAAATAAGCAAACACAAAGTTTCATTAAAAACATTTGGCCATAACCTAGGCAGAATAAATTCAGCTGGATATTAAAACTACATAAAGACATAAAAATCTACCCACTCTTCAGTCCAGAAAAAAAAGATTATAAGGTTTTGGGGGACAAAGCAATGTGAAGTTCAGTGGAACAATATTGTTGTTCAGTTGTATCCAACTCTTCATGACCCCATTTGGGGTTTTCATAGTAGTGATCCTGGAGTGATTTGCCATTTCCTTTACCAGCTAATTTTACCAATGAGGAAACTGAGATAAACAGGGCTAAGTAGCTAGGAAGTATCTTTAAGTCTTCCTGATTCCAGGCCCAGCACTCTATCCACTATACCACCTAAATACCCAAATGGAAGCCAACAGAATAGTTATAGCTCCCTAGGATTTCTAGTTTTAAAATAGAAAACAACCTATGAGAAGTACAACTGAATCATAAAATTAAAGCTAAAGAAGAAGTAAGAAATCATCCAGTCCTACCAACCTCTTCATTTTACAAGAGAAGAAACTGAGGGACAAAGGGGTTAAGTGACATGGTCAAAACTGTGCAAGTAATGGTAAATTATGAGTTTGGATTTAAACTCTAGTCCCTAATGCAGAATCTATTACTCATTTCTCTATGTACACTTAAAGTTGTGTGACTCCAACAATACTCACTAGTATTTTTCCTACAAATTAAATCCTTTCTCTTATAAGAACACAACTCAAAACTGTCCAACAAAATCCTTTGATTAGATCAAGCTGTAAAATTCAACATATAAAACACTGCTAAAGAAGTGTGTGAGCAACATCTTGTGAAAATCCTGCATTTCATAGAGTAATAAAAAAAATTAAAGAGAACAGATTTCAGTTAAGAAAAGCTCTTGAATTATATCAAGTCAGTTACTGTTCTTAATAAAACCCCTTTAATAAGGACTGCTCTTTCCAGATTCTTCAACATGCAAATATATCTGGCCTTTGCAGAAGTACTTTGCAGTTATTATGCAACAGAGGATGGTAGCCAAACCCGACATATTCACACATGATTGAAAATACTCATGAATACTTTTATCAGAGATTTTCTCAAAAGATTTTTGTGACTGATTATACTTTTTCTCCCTTGAAATGATTGTTTATTTGTCCATTACTTTCAAAATAATTCTTAAGAGAAATAAGGCATGGAGAAAACTTTTTTGTAATAATGGTAGAAATATCTGAAAATATCACATTAGAGATTATTCATTACAAATTATTATTACTCCTAAAAATACTATTCCCATTAAGTAGAATCATTAAATCTCACAAGATAAATGAGATCAACCAAAAAGAAAGCAACACACAGGTAATAAAGTTTATAAAACTGCAGAATATATACAATGTTGGAGTTTTTCATAATTTGGTTAATGTTTCCAAGATCATAAAACTATGTAAATATAAAAATATATTCATATGCCTAAGCATAAATATTAACATAATAAAAGCATTAATATTTACCCCATATTTTAAATTCATAATACTCCTATTTTATATTTCATATATTTAACAGAATCACCAAGGTTTTCCAGTGTTGATGGTAATTTTTAAGTCAACTCATAAGGAAAGCTACTTAGACATTTTAATACTCAATGAACAACTATTACCTACTAGTTAGAAGTATTGGTGAATCATTAGTGATTACAACTATACAACCTTTTGCAATTATTTTTCACAGACCAATAAACACTATAGTCACATGTATGGATAATGCAAAAAAAAAATTAAACATGTATATCATAACTAAATTTTATTTCAGAAAATCCATGAGATATTCTGTGGATTCCTGGGGTTACAAGAAGTCATATGAGAACCACCATTCTTTGTGCTAAATTGTGAAGGTCTTTTTAAAACATTATTGTTCATTTAGTAAGAGTTAATTTTCCACCTAATTCATGTAAAATAAGGTCCTTAAAAAGAAACTTATGAAAAATATTTAGTCATTTTATTAGTACTATGAAGAATAATTGTCGAAATTTTACATTTCCTATCAAATAAAAAAGTATAATTCTACATCATTTCTCTTTGTGAGCTCACTCAGTTTATATAAAGTGACTACATTTTACTGGATCTGTTATGTCCTATTTAAGAAAGTCATTTTGCTAAATAAGATGTAAATAAAAACATTACTTGCTGTTATCAAGTTCAATTATTCTCTTCCAAATTAAATAATTCTTCCACCTTTTAAGACCTTTACAGAAGAGCAAAGGATGAAATTCATTGTTTTCAAATCAGTACAATAAGAAATGCAATAGGGAAAAAAAGGAAAAAAATTATCAATCTCTCAACATAAGGAATACTACATGCAAATAATGCCCTTTTCATCAATGCAATTTAGATAAAGGTATCAAATACAAATTCATAAAGTATATTTTATTTATGAAGCCTCAGGACATATACAAAGGAGGGGTTACAAATGTATTCTAGACATGAAAGCCTTGAATATTTCCCTTAAGAATCTGAAACTATGCTTCACGTTTAAATCACTGTATCAACTTCCCTAAAGATTTATAGAGACATCAAACAGATTTTTCTGTCAATGTTTAAAGACTATTTGGTAATTAAGGCATACACTTAGGTAATTCAATTTGTTTTTATATGAATTTTAGTTTTAAAGTAAAATATAAAATTGTCACATGAGAAGGAAAGAGGAAATGTAAAAGAAAATTATTATAGGGACCCACTGATTCCTACATGTTCAAAACCACAGCATAGAAAACCATTACCATTTGATGCACTTTAAGTGAGATACAAATTATGAAATGAGCATAAAAAAGCTGTACAAAGTTTTAATCTCAGTTCTGTCATTTACTGTTTTGTACCTTTGCCCAGTTAGTTAAAGCCTCTGAGGCTCAGTTCCTTTATCTGTAAAATGGGAGGAGGTGCTGAAGATAGGAAAAACTACATCATTTCTAAAGATTCTTTTTGCCTCTAGAGTCTATAATCTGAATGAAGCCATAATATAGTTCTTGGAAATAATTCTTTTGTTTTAAATAATAATTTTACCATAAAAATATGGTAAAATAGGGTCTTAGTTAAATTTAATTTTTTATGTTCCCTTTTTAAGTTGTTGATGTTAAAAAAAAGTCAGATGTGAAACTGCAATGTCATAAGCTGTGACTGAAAATTAAAGGAAAGCTAAAACTATAATGTCACTTTTTCTTTGTTTCTCTACTTTATAAGAGTTTAAACTGGTTGAATTGGGAAGAAACTAGAATCCAATGAAATAATCAAGAATATCTGTTAAAAGCAGGTTTACCTGCCAAGCACGGAAGATCATGAACTTCATGGACCTACTTCCCTTCATCTTAAATATGCTATGTAAAGAGGAAAAAAAAAAATCAACCACTATATAACAAGTCATTTTCTTTGAAAAGTGAGAGAAATATTCCACTTCAAAAAGAAACTAACTCTAAATCCTTCAATGTTTTGAAGTTTATAGTAAAAATATTTTGGGAGTCGTTTCAATTTAATTAGTTTTTAATAAGTGTATTAGACAAGAGGGAACATGGCACAGTGAATATAGAATCTGAGTCAAGAAGACTAAATCCTGCTCTTACAATTTATTAGTCCTGTGACCCTGGAACAAGTCACTTAACATCTTGGTACCCCTCAGGAGAAGGGGAAAGGAATAAGCATGTATTAAGCACCTACTTTACTATAAGTTAGGAACTCTGCTAAGTGATTACAAATATTCTCTCATCTGATACTCACAACTGTGAAGTAGGTGACACTATGATCTCCAATATACAATTGAGGAAACTGAAGCAATCAGATGTTAAGTGACTTGCCCAGAGTTACACAGCTATTATGTCTAAGGCTAGATCTGAACTTAGAACTTGAAGACTAATTTGCTCATGTGTATACTGAAGGAAGCCTCCAATCAAGAGTTCTTCTCAACCTATGAAACTTACAGATGATGTATTCCATAATAGGGACACAGAAACAAAAAGGAAATACTCCTTTGCCTTCAAAGGCATTTGCCTTTCTTTTTTTTTCTTTGTTTTGTCATTTCTAGAGAAGGAATGCAATATTTAAATACAAAGAATATAAAAAGTAATTTTTCTTAGGGAGAGATCAAGAAAGATCTCCTGTAAGAAATGGCATCAAAGTAGGGCCTCAGAGGAAGTTCAAAAATAGGTCAAGAATATTTAACTTGGTGAAAAGGGAAAGAATCACTACTGCTCTAAAAAGGAATAAAATGGAATTTTTTTAAAAGTTTTAAAAAAAAGCTTACAGAAAGAACAAGGAATTAATTTCTAAAGTTTCATAACAAGATCATTTAAAAACTACCCATGGAGAGGAAAAATAAGTTATTTAGTAATACATCCCTTTCCCCCTCCTCCCTTTAAATTATTTGAAGAAAAAAAAATTGATACAAGTTGAGACCAAGTATCAAGGACAAGAATGAACAGCTGTTGAAATACTGTCAGAGAGGGGCACCTCTTTGATGGAGATCCTAGACTTAGCAGGTGCCCTCTTGGTAACTTTGAATTTCCCTTCCACAAAGAGCAGAATTAGGAAATGGCTTTTCACCAAAATAATGCAAGTATATTTGGATCTAAGTGACTTTATTTTGCCATTTAAAAAAATGTATAGTAGTTAGTAGCAATCACTTCTATAAATGTGAACTAATGCTATCTACATCCAAAGCAAGAACTAATAGTTGTACAGAATGATTTTTTTATTTTTACATAACACACACACATACACACACACACAAATTTGCACCTAATGGTAAGTCATCTCTAGTGGAGATGTTGTCAACATTAACATTCCTCAACAATGATAACTTTATTATATGTTTAAAAAGAATAGCAAGTTGTACATAACAGATTTGCAGTTTCACATGCAACCATCTTTTTTTTTCTATTCCACTATGTTATGGAAATGCTTGTTTTATTTCTTAAGTTCAGAATAAAATAAATTTAAAAGATTTAAACTGAAAAAAAGAAAAATAATTTTAAAAAACAGATGACTAAAATTCACTATTTTAATATGTGCAGTTATGTACCAATTGATATCCTTTATATTTCTAAATAAGGATTAACCCTGGAATAGTAAGGAAAGAGCTAAATACAAGGTCTTTTGATTCCCATGTTTCTTTCAACTGTCATAAAGAGCCACTGTTTTTTAACTCAACATATCCAAAAAAGTTTTGTTTGTTTGTTTTTTAATTCTAACTCCATCTTCTTATTAGCTCATCGAACTTGGAAAGAGCTGTCAATCTCTTAGGGGCAACAAGATGGCACAACAATGGATAGAGCACTGGACCTGGAATCAGGAAGACTTGAGTTTGAATACTGCCTCAAACACTTGCTAGCTAGCTGTGTGACTCTAAGCAAGTCACTAAAACCTCTGCCTGCCTCACTTTTCTTGTCTATAAAATAGGGATTATAATAGTGCCTACTTCACAGCGTTAAGATCAGATGAGATACTTGCAAAGTGCCAGGCACATACATATCAGGTTTTATATAAATGTTTATCATCATCATCTTTATTAATCTACTCCAAGGCTCCATTCACCATTTCAAATTAAAATTACTCTAATGTCATTACTCCCCTAATATGTATTAAATTCTCCCACTATTACAGTAAAAGTTCCTGGAAAAAAGGGACTGTCTGCTTTTATCATTTCTATCTCCTTAGCATTGTGCGTGGCACATCATAAGAGTTACTTTGGTACTTTTTTATTCATTTATTCACCAACATACTACCTATGAAACCAGGGATGTCACTTAACATCCCTACAATATAATAAGGCTTAGAATGTTCTTGAAGTACCTAAACTCAAAAAGCTTGCATGAAAACATTTTGTATTCATTTATAATTTACAAAGGTATTCATATTATTAATAACACACCATGCCAATACAAAACAGTATATAAAATAAGATAGGCAATTTAGCAAATTATTCTTTTAGAATGATAGAAACTGCATAATGGTGGTTTATGTATTTTACTAGTAGGCATGAAGTAAATCTTATCTTAAAATGGGAATTTTAAAGTACTATACAAATATAACTAAGGTATTATAATTGCTGAGCTTTTTATCATCCAATTCTTCATGACTTCATGACACCCAGGTGCAGTTGATAAGCTAATCACTTACCTATCAGTAAGGTCTTTTTGAATTGTTTTTCTAAAGGAAGTTTTGTATCCAACAAAATCACATTCCCTGTTCAGCAATCTGAATATTGAAAGGTCCAAATACTTAAACTACACAGCAGATTTCAATATTTCAAATCAGTGATAGGGAAGGAAGTTAAAAAGATGAAAGCAAGCTCAAATTAGTGGGGGAAAGAGTAAATTGTAAATTATGTTTTTAATACAACTACGACTTGCAATTATGCATGGTACCTGGAATGAGGTTAAAAGTATTGCTTAAGGGCGACTAGGTGGCGCAGTGAGTAGAGAGTTGGCCCTGGAGTCAGAAGGACCTGAGTTCGGATCCAACCTCAGACACTTAACGCACACACAAACAAAAACATACCCCTGTGACCTTGGGCAAGTTACTTAACCCCAATTGCCCTCCAAAAAGCAAAAAAAAAAAAAAAAGTATTGCTTAGTGGAAGTTCAAAACCTAAATGTCTTTCACAGTTTTCATCTGGACCGTGATTCTGTCAGTACAGGAGCTCCTCATGAAAAAAACTCCCTTTACCAACACAGATCTTAAACTATTCTAGAATTTACCAAAGTTAAGTGACTTGCCTAGGGTCAAAAAAACAGTATGTATCAGTCATGACTTGAATCCAGGTCCCCCAGACTCCTCTTTCACAAAGCAGGCACTGTGTTGAAACCAATAACATCACCTTTCACAATACAGACTGTAAATTACCACTTACCCAAATTTTAAAAAGCTAATTACTATTTAAATTGAGAACATTGTTTTATTATTAAGTATTTTTAAAATATTTATTTTTAAATCATCAAGTTATTTCTCTCACAACATTGAACTTGGTGGGGGGGGGGAGTGGATGATTTACTATGCAAACACTTGCAAACATAGTTGCAAACTCAACTCAACCCGCATCTAAAATGATCACAAATTCTGAATTAGAAGTAATTAGATGACGTTTTATTTTACTATTTCTGGGCATGATATCAATATAGCCATTAAAAAGTTGTGCTGAAGAATATCCAAAATGGAATTCTTCAAAATGGTGAATGTAAGTATAAATGACATTTTTATATTTTTAAAAACTTCCTTAAATAAAAATGTTCAAGAGATTGAACAAAAATACATGGTATACTACTCATTTTCAAAATTTATTTTTACTGGACAAGAAACAAAACTGTCTATTTTGCAGTAAAGTTATATTAGTTTAGAAAATCCTAAACTTATTATAAGTTAGAGAAACTGAAATACATTTATAAGGGCATGCCAAAAAGCCATCTATCCACAGTCTCCAATAAGACCTATTTTTAAAGTAATTTAACAGAACAGTCTGAAACAATGCTTCTCCCTTCTATCCTATAAACTGCTTAAACAGCTATTGGTTAAATGGAGGTTAGCTTCCACTAGATTCTATTTCTTTCTTTTTAAGCCTCTTTTCAACTCTCCTCTCTCTCCTCAAACCCAGCTTTAGCAAAACTTAATGAAAATTAGCAATTTCCTTGCAGAGTAATCAGTAACTGAATGCCAAGTGTAGAAATAGAAATAGCTATTCTCAAAGTAAAAACAAACAAAAAACTAGGCCTAGGAGTCACAAATTGAAAATTCTAATCCATATTTCCCCACTCACTCTTAGGCATAAACTATCTCAGTGAGTAAAATGAGTTAAAATAAGTTTTCCAACTACATGTTGAAGAATAAACAATGCATACAGTATCTAAAAATCAAAGTCTAAATTATCTACACAATAAAGCTCAACGAAGTAGTATTAAATAGGCTATTTTTCAAATTATAAAAATCGGGGGAAAAATATCAGAACATCTTTTTTTTGTTGTATAAAATCAATGCAGCTGAAATCAAAGGTTACAGTTCCTGATACATTTTATTGTTTTTCTGTGTATAAATTTGTATTTTAACTATAAACATGAAGGAGAAAGGATGACCATTCTGCGATTAGTAAATTTTTAAAAATCACAAAGCTATCAAAAGAAGACTGGCCAAATAAGAGACTAATTCCTTCACCCAAAGATTACTAATAGTGAAGAAATATCTAATTCTTTGTTTATAAAAGTTGCGTTTCATTTCCAAAAAGTTAATCTGCTCTCCTTTACAGACCGTTTTTAGGAAGAAACAGTTAGAAATATACTCCTGAATTCGGCGATAAGCATATCATATCACTGGCAATTCCAAGCTAACTCCATGGCAAAAAGCCAGAAGTAATCAATTTACATGACCCACTTATATTTACAAGGACTTGAGCTATACTCAATATCTTGTTAGGGAAAAATGAACACTTTTTAGGTTTTCCATTATTTATACTTAAGGCAAGCAAAGAAGCACTTCCCCTCTCCTAACCAGTGGGTGCACTTTCCCCTAGGTGGTAAAAGAGTGGGGCTACTTAACATAGCCCAAGAATCTCTGAGCAGGTTAGACAAAACCGGTGCATACGTTGAGAATCTTCCCCAACCTTAGCTCACAACCAAATTTTTGGTTCCAAAAACTGGGCCAGCCGTGCAAAAAGCATCTAAGAGGATCAACGAGTGTGAGATTGGAAGGGGCCTTTTTCAACGTCTTCCCAGAGAAACTGGGGCCTAGAGATTATAATCGACCCCTTGTCCTCTGCCATGGATCCAGTCTCTGTCCCCACCACGTGTAGGGTCAGTGGACGCCAACCCCTTGCTCCTCTGAGTCCTGGTGCAGCCAGAGGCCCAAAGAAGGTGGGGAATTGAGGTAACCGGGAGCAGAAAAGGGGACCCTCCGGAACAGGGCGAGGGAAGCCGGAAGGTCGAGGGAGAGGCGGGTGCTCACCTGGACTCCGGTGTAGTTTTCGAAGAAGAAGAGTACCATGCTCTGGTAGATGTTGTAGAAGCGATCGTCCACCTCCTGATAGATGCGTGCTCCCGGCACGAAGAAGGAGAAGAGGCGCCAGCCCAGCCAGGCCAGGATGTAGGTGGGGGCCGTACCCAGCATCACGGCGGCCGGGAGGACATAGCGCATGGAGTACGTGTGGAGCACCAGGGACAGCAGCATCTTCCTGCTCCGGCGCTCACTCGCTCGCGGCGTCGCTGCCCGGCTTCCTCCTGCTGCTGCTGCTCCTTCTCCTTCCTTTCCTCCACGCGAGGAAGGGATCACCGTGCCCAAAGTAGAGTCCCTAGCCACAGGCTGCCCGGCCCCCGCCCCCTGCCCACTCCCGAGTCGCGGAGCCCGCCGCCGCCGCCGCCTCCTCCTCCTCCTCCTCCTCCACCACCACCACCACCACCACCACCGCCGGCGCCGCAGCCCCTCAGCGGCATGGGCTGCCCTACTGGCCGGCGGGGGGACTTCTCCCTGACAAGGAGCCCGGCTCCCCCGGCTCCCCCGGCTCCCTACTCCCCAATAGACAGGGATACAGAAGCTAGGCCCAGTGAGGGCACCGCGACCTGTCCCAGGCTGCAAGGGACCCAGGCTCCGGTTACCTCAGAAGGAGTTATGGCTCATGACCCTCCTCTGACACCATACTGCCAAACCCGGTGCGGGGAGCGGCCCTCTGGGCAACAAACTGGCCCCTGATTGGTGGAGCCTGGGCCGCCGGTTGGAGGGCAACAGACTGCTCTGTGCGTCTCGCGCTACAGACTGTCAGACTAATTACGCATGCGTGGGGCTGACCAGCAAGCCCTACTGTCTTTTTCTGCTCAGGGTTTGAGCAGTGGAGTTAAAAATGGTGATGACTCGGTCTGGGTACGAACCTTAACTAAAATGGAGAAAAAGTCGAGGGAGCTAGAAAAAGAAAAAAATAGGGCTATAGGGAAAGGAGAAGGAGTATCGGATAAATTATTTCTTCTGAATAACGAGCTTTCCTGTCATTTTCAGTGTCTCCAGGTTCTGTCATAAGACAGAAGAAACCTTGACTGACAGAAATTCATTCCAGTCATTGCGCTTCTCCTGGTTGCAGTTTTGTACTGAGTGCTGGGGGGTAGTACAAAGTATAGATAAACTTGTACAGCCTTTCATTTTAGTATCAGGATAGTACACCTGCGCATTAGAGAAATGCAAAAATGTGCTTTGTGAGGTCTAAGGGGACAGGTTGTTACAGAGGGAGGTGGTCAGTGAAGGTATCTTGAAGTGGTTGCCATTTGAATTGGGTTTTTAAATATAGAGGACTTGAACAGGCAAAGAATGACATTCCAGGCCTAGAGGTCAACAGAGAGGTCAAAAGCACAGAGATGAAGTGTGGAGTGTATTTAATGAACTTTGATAAATATTTGGATTCTCCAGTATTAGTAATATGTGCATGAGGAATGCTATATTTGCAATATGTGATTGTTTATAAATTTTCCAGTTTAGCTGGAGCATAAATTATAGAGAGTAATTATGAGAGAATGCTAGAACTATAGGGTGGCACCGGGCAA
The DNA here is from genome assembly GCA_011680675.1 of Gymnobelideus leadbeateri. NCBI lineage: Eukaryota > Metazoa > Chordata > Mammalia > Diprotodontia > Petauridae > Gymnobelideus > Gymnobelideus leadbeateri. The sequence goes on along the minus strand of WOXC01000930.1, from coordinate 619,438 downwards.
AAAAAGGTCTGACCTTTAGTAAGGAAATTATGGGAGCCACTGAAACATTGAAGTTGAGGATTGATGTGACCATCAAAGATTATTCTGGAAGCTATATGAAGGGTGGATTGGAGAGGAGAGTGGAAGGAGCAGAAAGACTAGTATGGAGACTTTTGCAGTAGTCCGGGCAGGAAGTAATGAGGATCTGAACTAAAATGGTGTCCATGTGAATGGAGAGCAGGGAACAGATTCTAGAAATGTGGAGGTAAAATGAGCAAGACATTTAGATGTTAAATTGAATTTATTGGATTTGAAACATTAGAGAAAATGAAAAATCAGAGTTAACACCTAAGTTTTGAGTATAGGAGAACTGATAAATCGTTGTTCTCTCCAGTAGATATAGGGAAAGCAGAAGAGGAAGAGGAAGAAGATTTGAAGGAACAAGATTGGTTTGGAGCTGTCAACTTTGAGTTGCCAGTGTGACATCTAAGTAATATCTTGTGAGCAATCAGAGATGTAGGTCTGGAGCCTGGGAGAGAGATCAAAACTGGAGTTGGGCCAGTAGAACTGATAGTTGAACTTTTGAAATAAATGGCATGGCCAAAGGGAGTATAATGGAGAAGAGAGTAGAAGATCCAAGGACTGAACCTTAGGGCACTCTCACCTTAAGAAATGAAGAGGCAGAAAAGGAGAAGTTAGAGAGGTAAGAGGAAAAAACAAGCACATGAGTAAAATTAAAGTATTTGAAGTTCTATGTAACATAAATTTATGGTGAGTGAAAACTCAATTTCATTATTTTCTTAAGTAACATTTGACATTCTGGGAGAAAGAAGGGAGAAATTGGATGGTAGTCATATAGGTAAAAGAATTAGTAGATGAAGAAGGTAAAGGAATTCTATCTCAGTGGCTAGTGAAATATTAAAAATGGGGGTATCAAGCCTAGGTGTCAAAGAAGGTGAAGGCAGAGTGAGGAATTAAACTGGAGGAATTAGAATGGATCAAAAGGCTAGAAAAGGGTAGAGTTGGGGGCGTCTAGGTGGCACAGTGAATAGAGCACCAACCCTGGAATCAGGAGGACCTGAATTCAAATGCGGCCTCAGACATTTGACACACTTACTTACTTACTTACTGTGTGACTTTGGACAAGTCACTTAACCCCAATTGCCCTCCAAAAAGCAAAACAAAAACAAAAACGGTAGAGTAGATTTAGTGTAAATAAGAGAAGGGAAAAGTTAAGATAAAATATATAGTTGGAATGGGGAATTTCAAAATTAAAGGTTTTTGAAGAAAGTGTTACTCTGAAACATGGTAAGATCTAAAGTGTAATCAAGCTGCTATTGTGTGAATAGTGAGGAATTCTGTAGCCACATTCTTGGGGACAGGTGTCCATATTAATACTCAGTACTCAATACTCAAAGATGATTAAGTGTGGGAATAATATTCTTTGGTATATGTGATTACTTTTGGGTAGGGCCAAAGAAGGAGAATAAGGGAAATTTTGTCAATGTAAATATGTATATTTATACATATACAAATACATATGTATGCATATGTATAACCACACATATATGTATGTGTGTGTGTATACACATACATATTTAAAGACAGGGTTGAATATAGAACCAAGTCACTAAGAAGTTAGAATAATGACCTGTAAGAGTGTATATAGCATCAAGAAGGATGGAGAAAGAGTGGAATGAAATGGATGGCCTTCAAAATAGGAAAGATTTCTGAGGAAATTTTCCTGAGCAAAAGAGCACTGGACTGAAAGCAGTATTATGGGGAACAAAAAGTATACCCTCACCTTCTCTCTAACCATGGAAATCAGGGAAGTGAGAGAAGAAATAGCCTCCAGTCAAGAGTATTGCAGTAAATGTAGTCTACTAAAGAAAGGTTTTTGGTAAAGTGAAGAGATGAAAGAAATATTTTTGAAAAGATAAATGATATAGGGAAGGTTGTTTAGAATTAAGCAAAGGTCATAGGAAGCATAGTATGACCCCAGCACATATATACACAAAGAGAATTGGAACTTTAAACCCAGGAATAGGTAGTTAGAGCCTAGGCATTCAGGATGCCATTGATGGGTTTATTTACAGAATCAACTCTTCGGGTAAAGGAAGGGGTGTCATAACATGGTTTACCATTTCTCAGAGCCATGACTAGCCCCACATAGGAGAAGAGGAACCAAATCTTCCACTAGCCCCACATAAGAGAAGAGGAACCAAATCTTCCTCTGATGGAGGGCCTTCCATTTTCTTCTGGATACAGCAGGTACCCTGAAGGAAGGAGGCAAGAGGCTAGGACATGGATCTTCTATCTGCCCCAATTAACAGCTCTCATCTCTGCCAACTCAAGGCAACTTCTACCTTCTGCTGTCATTCCTATCTCCCTCCTGGAATATGGACAATCTCTAGTGCAAAAATGAGCATTCTTCCATTTGACCTCAGGCTTTTCGTTGTCTGTGTTTGTCCCTTAAGGGACGACTAAAAGGAAAATGGGTGGGAAATGGGACTTCTTTCTCCAGCTAAGCTAGTTTAACTTCGGTCTCCTGCTTAGCCCTTTTTTGCTTTAATCTCCACTCTTCAAATGCAACAGGAGTAGTGAAGCATCTGACCCCATCTCTTCCATCTCATATTGTACTTGCTTCCAATCCAATCTCCAACCTCCTTTGGAAAGAGTGGAGCCCTCCACTCATGAACATTCTCACACCTGGTCAAATCCTTTATATCCCAAACTCTGTTCCCCACTCCCACCATCTGTTTCTTTATTGCTGTCCCCTTCAACCATATCACCCCAAAGTTTCAACAAATTTCTCTTTATTGTTGATCTTTTCCTTTCCCACTCCTTCCATCTAATATCTATTACTGAAACCTGGCCCCACATTGATTACACAGCCTCACTGGCCACCCTTTTCAGTACTGACTGAACCTTCACTTATTCTCCTAGGCTCACTGGTCAAAGCACAGGACTTGGTAGAATCCCACCTAGTGTTCTGTCCTGGACCCTCTTGTCTTCCAACTCTATACTACTTCACTTGGTGATTTTATCAGTTCCCATAAATGCAATTATCTCTATGTTGAAGATTCTCATATCTAATATCCTGCCCAGACTCTGCTGATTTCCATTCTTATGTCTCCAACTGCCTTTCAGACATCTTGAACTAGATGTCCAGTAGACATCTTAAACTAATCATGTCCAAAACAGAATTTATTCTCTTTCCCCCTAAATCCTCTCACACTCTTTATCTTTCTTGTTACTGTGGAGTGCTATACCATTCTAGTCCTGATGACTTGCAGTGTATGAGTCATTGCTTACTCACTATCTCTCACCAACCACATCCAATCTGTTGCCAGGGTCCATTTCACTTTTACAAAATCTCTCTAAAATGCCCCCTTCTCTTCTCTGACAGCCACTATTCTGATGTAGGCCCTCATCACCTCATTCTTGGACAATTGCGGTTTGCCTGCCTTGAGGCTCTCTGCCCTCCAGCCCATCTTACATTCAGCCACTAAAGTAATTTTCTTACATTGTAGGTCCAATCAGTAAACTCCAATGCCTCTCCATTGCCTCTAGGATCAAGAAGCTCTTGTTTGAACTTCTTAAAAAGGACCACGACATCAGGAAGGTGATGCCAAGACTTGCAAGTGAATTGGATTTAAGTAAGGGAGGGTCTGTGCAAAGTAACCAGCCTCACTTTCTCCTCCAGAGCCATCTGGGGCCAGTGGCAAAATGTAGATCAGAACTACTGGAGATGGTCCCCACAAAACCTCAGCATTTTAAAGTTAAGGTCTTTCTGAGTTCATACTTTGACTGAAGCAAAGCCCATTCAGTGATTAAGACTGGATTAGAAATGAGTGAAGGAATGGCCTCTTTTACCTAATCAAAAAAGAAATCCATACTTGAGAGGAGGACCCTTAGGGTTTCTGACCAAAACAGAAAAAATTGCTGTTTACATTAACTCTGAGCCATCAGGGCCCAAACAATAACCACTAAGTAGGGCTTGGACTGAGACCTATTGTTGGCCAATCAATGAGGGCCAGAGTGAATTGGGATTAAGACTTGGTCATTAAGAAAGGAATCTAGCCCATAAACTCCAAGTTAGCTTTCTGGGTTTCAGGTATCAAAATTTACATTCTTTTGGACTAAGCAGAGGAAAGAGGGAAGGAAAGGAAGGATGGCTGGAAGGGAGGCGGGGAGAAAGGAAGGAAGGAAGGAGCTGCTCAGACTACTCACAGGTTGTTATTTGTCCTTTGTTCTTAAGGAGGACCATGACATCAGGAAGGTGATGCCATGACTTGCAAGTGAATTGGATTTAAGTGAGGGATGTACAAAGTCACCAACCTCACTTTCTCCTCTGGAGTCATCTGGGTTCAGTGGCAAGATATAGATCAGGATGATTGGAGATAACCTAGATGCAGAAGGGAGCAGGATTAAAAAAAAAAACCCAACTATTTGGCATTCAAAGCCCTTCATAACCTAGTCTCATCCTATCATTCTTCTCTTCTTATACTTTATTCCCCACCGTGTACTCTTTGATCTGGTGATACTAGTCTCCTTGCTGTTACATAAATGACATCCTATCTCTTAGTCTCCAGCATTTTCTCTGGTTGTCCCCTATACCTAGAATGTCCTCCCTCCTCTGCCTATTGGATTCCCTGGTTTCCTTTAAATTCCAGCTAAAATCCCATCTTCTACAGGAAACCTTTTTCAACTCTTAATGCTAGTGCCTTTTCTCTGTTAATTATTTCCTGTTTATCCTGTATATAGCTTGTTTATATTTGTTGTCTCCCCCATTAGACTGTGAGCTCCTTGAGTACAAGGACTTCCTTTTTTCTCTTCTTGTATTCCTAAGGCTTAGCACAGTGCCTGACACATAGTAGGAGCTTAATAAATGTTGACTGATTAAAGTAAGATGACATGCCTCACATCACAAAATCATAGCAAACTTGTACATGGTGTATGATCATCCTTAACAGTACTTAGCAAAATTATAAAATGGTTGAAGTTTGTTTTCAGTAACTTTTCTTCTTTGTTGATACCCCTACCCAGGCACATAATTAACGTCAAATAATGTACAAGTCCCTGGGAATACAAATATGTAAACTAAGAAAGTCCTCACTCCCAATGACATTACATTTTCCTGTGGGTCAAGGGAAAAGGACTAGATAAAACCCATATGTAGATAATTTTGAGTCATTTATTCAGTAAGCATTAAATGCTACTGTGTGTGCCAGTCATTCAACAAGCATTAAGTGAATACAATGTGTCAGGCATCAGGACTACAAATAAAAACAACAAAAAACATTCCTTGTCTTTAAAAACTTACCTTTCTATTGGGAGAAACCATCATTGTCACAAACACACACATGCACACACAGTAATTTTGGAGGAGAAAGCTAGGGATGGCATGAGATAAAGGTGAGGGAGGAATGAATTCTAGGATTCAACACATGAAGATGGAATGTCATGTATAGGGAACAAAATAAATTAATTTGTCTTAGTGAAAGAGAATGATGTCAATATAAAGATAATTTCTGAGTACCATTCTTCTTGAACTTTGTAAAGCCTTTATTACTGTTGACCCCTTCTCTTGTCATGAAAATTTTTTCCTCTTTGGGTTCTTCTGTGACATTTTATCTTGGTTCTCTTCTTTAATTTTTCTCAGTCACCTTTTCTAACTCTTAGATATATTGCTGATGTGATATTTCAAACCCTCTAATTTCCCAAGTCACTGTCCTGAACCCTCTTCTTTTCCCCTACTCTCTCACTTGGTGACCTCATCAGTTCCCACAATTTTAATCATACTCTCTCTGCAGATTATTCCCATATCTGTAATCCAACCATGTATCTCTCCACAGCTCTAGTCCTATATCACAAACTACCTATTAGGTTTATGGAACTGAATGTCCTTTAGGTATTTCAAGCTGAATCTGTCTAAAACAGCCCAGACCAACATCTTACAACATATACCAAAAGTCAAAATGGGTACACACGATTTAGATATAAAGGCTAATACTGTAAGCAAACTGGGGGAGTCAGACTTATGGAGAATGGAAGAATTTATGACCAAACAAGAGATAGAGGACATTATGAAATGCAAAATGGATAATTATGATTACATTAAATTGAAATGTTTTTGCACAAACAAGATTAGGAGGAAAGCAGAAAACTGGGAAAGAATTTTTACAACCAGTGTCTCTGATAAAGGTCTCATTCCTAAGAGAACTGAATCAGATTTATAAGAATACAAGTCATTTCCCAATTGATAAATGGTCAAAGGATATGAATAGGTAGTTTTCAGAGGAAGAAATTAAAGTTATCTATAGCTTTAAAATACTCTAAATCAGTATTGATTAGAAAAATGCCGATCAAAGCAACTCTTAGGTATTGAATCATACCTGTGATACTGGCTAACATGACAAAGCAGGAAAATGATAAATGCTGGAGAAGATATAGGAAAATTGAAAAACTGTTGCATTGTTGGTGGAATTGTGAACTTATCCAACCCTTCTGGAGAGCAATTTAGAACTATGCCCAAAGGACTGTAAAAATGTGTATACCCTTTGACCCAGCAATACCACTTCTAGGGCTGTATCACAAAGAGATCAAACAAATGGGAAAAGGACCCATACATACAAAAATATTTATAGCAGCTCTTTTTGTGGTGGCAAAGAATTGGAAATTGAGGGGATGCTCATCAATTGGGCAATGGCTGAACAAATGGTATATGACTGTGATAGAATGCTATTGTGCTATAAGAAATGATGAGTAGGAAAGACTTATATTAACTGAAACTGAATGAAGTGAACAGAACCAGCAGAACATTGTACACAGTAATAGCCACATTGTGCAATAACTAACTTTGATAGACTTATCTCTTCTTAGCAATGCAAGGCTCTAAGACTCATGATGGAAAATGTTTTCCACATCCACAAAAAGAACTAAGGAATCTGAATATAGATCAAAACATATTATTTGCTCTTTCTCTCTGTTTCTTCTTTCTCATGGTTTCTCCAATTGGTTCTAATTCTTCTTTACAGCATGGACTAATGTGGAAATAGGTTTAATATGAATGTATATGTAGAGCCTATATCAAGTTACACACTGTCTTGGAATAGGAAGAGGGAACAGATGGGGAGAAAATTTGGAACTCAGAATGTTATGGAAGTGAATGTTGAAAACTAAAAATTAATTTTAAAAATAATAAAAAAAACCCATTTTCCTTCTAAACCCACCCCTCTACCAAACTTTTGTGTTTTTTCTACTCACCCAGGCTTGCAAATTTGATGTCATCCTCAACTCCTTATACTTCCTTATCACAACAAAAGTCTTGTCATTTCTGCCACCACAAAATCCCCTATTATCCTTTTCTCCTCTTCATTCACGTAGCCACTACCTTCTTTAAGCCTCATCACTTTTCACCAGGATTATTGCAAACACTTCCTAATTTACCTCCCTCAATTCTTTCCCCTCTCTAGTCAATCTTCCACACTGCTGCCAAAGTGATATTCCTAAAGTATAGGTCTGATTTATGTCACTCTTAAAGTCCAGTGGTTCCCCATTTCCTCTAGAATCAAATGCAACCTCCCCTAGTATTTAAGGCACTTGAAAATTTTCCTCTAACTACCTTTCTGGGCTTATTAAATATTACTACCCTACATATTCACTACAGTTCAGCTAAACTGGCCTTCTAACAGTTCTATCAGCTGTAATGGAAATGCAGATTTAAAGATCTTCCCTGCCCCTAGGCCCACTGATTGGCTTAAGAGACTCAGAGAACTTTCCTTGATTTGAAAATATACTCTGCCCCCTAATAGGCTGAATGTGGTCACATGGAGCCTGTGGTAGGAGGCTTGGTTTTCAGGAATGACCACACCTTGATGCTGTGTGATTCGGCAGTGGGTCCAGAGGGTGGTAACATTCTCTGACCCAGGAGAAGGCTATATAAACCCTGATGGGAGGCTTTGCTTTGGGGCTCACTTTGAGAAGTGTTGTGTGATTTGACCAGATGAGACTCTGGGAAGCCGTTGTTGAGAGTCCCCCCCCAGCTTTGAAAACCCAGATGTTGATGCTTCCCTCTCTGGTAACTGTTATTTGGTATTGATATAATGGTTGGACAGTTTGGAAGACTGTCTGTAAGTTCTGTAACTCTGAAGTTCGGGTTGCTGACCTTTTTCCCCTGAACTAGGTAAATGTTATATGTTTGTTTTATTAAAGTGTGCTTGTTAACTGATTTTGAGTTGCTTTCCTTTTGAAAAGCAGATCTAAGAACCTGTATTGGCAGCTACCCTGGGGATGTTGGGGTGCTTGCTGCTACATCAGCATATATAGCTTACTTCAAATCTTAGCTCAAATGCTTTTTGCTCCCTAAGACCTTTCCTAATCATCACTTCTGCACTACCCTCAAATTACCTTTTGTGTATGTGTGTATTTATTGTCTCCTCCCAATAGAATGTGAACTTCAGGGTAGACACTATTTCATTTCTCTTTGTATCCCTGATGCTTAGTAGCATGTTATTGATTGTGGTTGGTCCTTCCAGTCTTAGCTAGTTTAGACTTAAGTTGACAGAGAGTAATGCATTGATGAATCTTTACCATTAACAGCCTTCAAGAACCCAGGGTTCCTTTCATGACAAGATGAGGCCTCTGAGGAGATTTTAATGGAAGAATTATTGATGATGGCAACATCTGAATGAACCTATGATGATGGTTCATATTGATAGTCTTTTCAGTGATAATAGATTTTGTCCATTTCCTCTCATAACTTTTCCACTGGAGTCTACCCAAAGAATATATATGACAAGACACAACCCCCTTCTTTGCAAAGGGAGTCAGAAGAAAAGTATCTTCTCATATTTGGGAGGGTAAAACTTCATCTTATATTTTGCAACATTCAGTTTTAATTATTTTGTGGTTATTCTTTACATTCACATTTTTGTGGTCATTGTGCATTGTTGTCTATTCATCTTTCTTGAAGAGGACCAATGACAACAGGAGGAGGATGTATTTGACTTGCAAGGGAGCTGGATTTAAGTGAGTCAGAGGTATAAAGTCACCAGCCTCACCCTCTTCTCCAGGTTCATTTGAGTGCAGTGGCAAAACATAGATCAGGACAACTGGAGATAACCACAGGTACAGTGAAAGAATGCTAGGTAAGAAATAACCTCTTCACCTATGACACTACCACTCATCCTGAAGATTTCAAGGTAACCTTTGCAGGTGTAAAAATAGAGTTTGGGTAAACTTTTCAGAATGGTACAGTAACTAAATTGATATCTAATTACCTCCTAGACTAACTCTATGACTAGAGTTAAACAAAGAAGCATCCTCTTAATCCTTTCTCCACTTGTCCAAGACCAATCATTTCCAGATAGGGTCGAAGGCCATGGTTTAAAGGAGTTAAGTTTGGCTATCACCTTTTATCCATTTTTTCCCCTTCCTTTCATTCACATTTCCAAGGGACTTTTCCAGGTTTCTGGAAAGGACTTTAGAAGAAAATATTATTAATATGTTTAGTTTAACTAAAAAAGTGGTTTTTATATGGTTCCACAATCATACATGTCCTCTACATGTTCCTCTACTATTTGTGAATAATTAATTGTAATATATGGCAGCTTACTTATACCTACCATATGTGGTTACCTTGTCATAATCCATCAGAAAGAATGGTGTTCTATCATTTATAGTTACATATCCCTAGAATATTTGTGCTAAAGAGATGAGATGGTAAGAAGTTTACTTTTTTGGGGTGAACTTCCTCATTAAACTCAAACATTTCAATATACATAAAAAGAGAATTACACTAGAAACTATGAACTTGTGTCAAATACTGTATTTTTAAGTATTAAATTTAACAATAAGCAACTAGGGAGTATAGCAGATAGAGTGTTGGACTTGAAATCAGGCAGAACTGATTCAGAAATGAATCAGACATCAAATGAATCAGAAATCAGAAATAAAAAAAAAAATCAGAAATGAGAACCCATTTCAAGTTCAGCCTCAGATACTTTTCTAGCTCTGTGACTCAGGGCAAGTCACTTAATCTCTACCTCTTATCTATAAAATTGGAATAATAGCCTATCTAACAAGATCAAGTTGGGGGGGTGGCTAGGTGGCGCAGTGAATAGAGCGCAGGCCCTGGAGTCAGAAGGACCTGAGTTCAGATCTGGCCTCAGACACTTAACGCACACACAAAATAAAAACCTAGCCTTGTGACCTTGGGCAAATTACTTAATCCCAATTGCCCTCCAAAAAGAAAAAAAATATATCTGCTTCATATAAAAAATTTTAGCACATTTTTCAGACGATGAAATTTGTTTTTGTATTATGGCCAATTAACTGAGGTTCTTTGAAAATACATCTTAGCTTCTTGTTGCTACCATTTTGAAAGTGGGCCATGTGGTGTTAAATCAGTTATTGTATAAATCTCTTTAGTCCCTTACCACTAGACCAGATACTTTTTCTTGTCCCCTCCCCTCCTGATAAATGATTGCCTTGATGGTGAACTATATCAGGAAGCCTCCAGGCATACTTCCTATCTTCTTTCTCCATCTACTCTAGCCTCCTTATTTCTGCTAAGCACCCTCCTCCCAGTAATGACTTGCTTCTGGAGAAGTTGTTTCAGTCCACTGACCCATGGCTCCATTCACTATTTTCCAAACTGAAATACCCCTTTTTGGTTGCCTCTCCCCTGTATGAATTATTCTCCTAATTAAAATGTGTGCTCCTTGATGTCTGGGACTGTCTTTGTTTTTGTTTCTTGTAATTGTATCCACTCTACTTAGCAGAGAAAGAAAACTGGGATCTGCAAATTTAGAGACATTTCCACTCGAAAAGTTCATATGGTCTATTTGTACCTGACCTGTGGTAGTGCCTTCTGTGCTCATATTGGTCTGATCAGCAACAGTCAGGACACATTGTTCCTTGACCCTGACAGAGTGATGTCATTTTTGTCCTCTTCAACCACGAAGGACAACAACCAACTTAGCAGAGTGCTTGGCACATAATCTAAATTAATTCATTCAAGTTTGTTATATATCAAGACAGATCCAGGCATTTCAAATTACAGAGATTATTCTGTTCCCATAATTGCAGAAGACTTCATATTAATTACCTAAAAGCACTTAAAAACAAGATGGACAAATTATCATAGGGATATTGGGTTAAATAAAAATTGGATATTGGTTAAATAAAAATCTTCATTAGGGCTTCACCCTAATAAACCTGGTAAGCTCTGGAAAGTGAGGCAAAAAATGGTTATTATAACATACAAGGCTTACAAATATTCTATTGGCCAGACCTGGAGCTCAAGACTGCCTGCCACTTTTTAAAATTAATTTAGTAGAATTTTATTTTTTCCAATTGCATAATAAAGAAATTTTCAACACTCATTTTTTGAAAGATTTTGAATTTCAAATTTTTCTGTATTTCCACATTAGTCATGTTGTGAAAGAGCAGAACAAAGGGGGAAAAAAGAAAAGAAAAAGTGAATATAGTATGCTTCAATCTTTATTCATACTCCAGTTATTTCTCTGGATATGGATAGTATTTGCCATCATCATTCTTTCAGAGTTGTCTTGTGTGACAGAGAAGATTACTCATAGATGATCATCACACAATGTTACCATTACTACTTACAGTGTTTTCCTGGTTCTCACTTCGTTCAGTATCAGTTCATGTAAATATTTTGACATTCTTCTGAAATCCACCTGTTCATCATTTTTTGTAGCACAAGTATTCCATTACATTCATGTACCACAACTTGTCCAGCCATTCCTCAATTGATGGTATCTTCTTAATTTCCAATTCTTTGCCACCACAAAAAGAGTTGCTACATATTGCTCGTATTGGTACATGTTGGTCTTTTTACCTTTTTAATGTTCTTTTTGGGGTATTGGAGCATCAATGCAATATTCGCAGCACCCACAGTCACTATAAATATACCTGCTTGGTGCTCAATCACAAAATGTAACAGATTCTCCATATAGAAACCAGAAGCAAAACATTTATTCAGACACCTGAAAACCAAATCCCCAAACCAGTAAGCTACTATGATTCCATCATAATAGTAAAGAAGTTAATAAGCCACAACAGCACAGAGAGCCACACCATCCTTTAGCCTTCCCACAAACCAATATTTACTCACAAGCCTCACTGACTCCCTAGGACACATTCTCTCCTCCTCCCAGTTTAGCTAGCTCTGACTCCCAGCTTCCTGTGGGCTCTGCTCCACCACAGGCCCCATGTAATTACATTCAGCCTAAGCAGGAAAGCTCTGAATTTAGGGGCAGGGAATATCTTCAAATTCCCATTACCATTAAATTTGGTCCCAAGATCTTCCATGTCCCTTACACAGCAAAATACATTAACAATACATTTCGTAGGGGCGGCTAGGTGGCGCAGTGAGTAGAGCGTTGGCCCTGGAATCAGAAGGACCTGAGTTCAGATCTGGCCTCAGACACTTAACGCACACACAAACAAAAAACCTAGCCATGTGACCTTGGGCAAGTTACTTAACCCCAATTTCCCTCCAAAAAAAAAAACAACAAAACAATACATTTCATTAAATAGATTAATGAGAGTTTAGGGATAATTGATGGGGTAACTGGTATCAACAGACCTTTGCAATAATATAACAGGGATAATAGAAAATCAACACATAAAACAATATCTTGGGGGGGGGGTTGGGCACAAGCACCCCATCCTTCCCCTCTTGAATGAATATGGCTCAGACTCTTAGGGAAAGGGGCGGAGGAGCCAAGATGGTGGAGTAGAAAGAGCTCATCCAAGCCACTCTGCCACCAGATTCCCCCCAAACTATGTAAAAGGGGACTCTGAACAACTTCTGGAGCCCCAGCACCCACAGAATGACACAGAGAAGCTAACCTCCCTCTGAGGACAGCCCAGCAGCCCTGCAGGAAGGACCAGTGCAGAGGTCTGGGAGCTAGCAGTGTGCAGCACGCAGAGCGCAGGGAGCCAAGCTGAGCCTAGCCGAGCCGAGCCCAGGTCCTCGTGAGCTGAGGTTTTAGCCCCAGGGTGGCAGGGCCAGCAGGCAGCAGGGCCAGCAGCCGGCTGGAGAGACCCCAGAATACCAGCAGCTGTGGCAACTCCAGAATTATCAACATAGACATGCCTAGAACAAAGTAAGAGGTTAGTGCCCTATGGCCTTTGGGACCAGCATTTGGGGAATGTGTCGGCTTCCTCCCCTGGGGGCTAGAAGCCGCTGAGGAGACATGCCATTTTGTAGTTTTCAGAGGCAGCTCCAGCTCCTGGCCTGCAATTAATTGCAGGGAGATCCAGTGATCAGTCTTGGGAGGTAATCGCTCTTGCTTTAACCTCCCTGGATCTGGATTGTGATCTGGGGTGGAAGTCATGGGTGGGTTTACAGCTTGCCAGAAACCTCCCACACGTTCGGGACGAAAATTCCCCTATCTGTCGCAAAGCCATAGTGTGGCAACAAGCCCAAAAGTCAAGTAATTAAGTGGCAACATGCCAAGGCAAGGGAAACAGAAAAATGCAACCCTAGACTCCTATTTTGGGGGCATAGAGCGGGAACAGGACTGTGAGGTCAGAAGTCCTGCTCCAAAAGCCCCAGGGGAAAACATGAGCGGGTTGCAGGCCATAGAGGACCTTAAGAAGGACTTTAAAAATCAAATAAGAGAAGTGGAGGAAAAATTGGAAAGGGAAAGGGGCAAAGATCTCTTCTCCATAGCTACTTCCCTCTGAAATAGGATGTAGAGCTGTCCCTGCTCCAAGAACTCTCATTCAAGAGGTCTTTTCTTTAGCTGGCATCTGGAGCTTCATTGACACCAGGTCCAGGAAGTCCCATTCAAAAGGTCAGTTTGTTAGCTGGCATCTGGAGTTTGGTCAACACCAGGTCCAGGGGGTAGCACATCACACTCATGGACAGGGGATGGTATCTGGCTTAAACAATCAGATATCTGCAGGTGGAGGGTACTAAGCCTGCAGGAAACAAATCTTGCAAACAAGTTTAACACACAAAACCCCAAAAAGAAACAAATACAGGGTCAGCCATGCTTGTGGAGTCCATGAATTCACTATCATAGCCTCATTCATAGTAGAATATATGAGTTAAGGATACTATTTCATAATCATCTTCTAAACAAACAATAGCTACAGTATTGTCTTTCCCATGTGCTATAATGTCCGCAGCCTTTGGGACATTGTCTGACTTCCACTTTATCCATACTTTAGCTCCCAATTTTATTCTATTAGGAGAACTGAACCCTTGAGTTCCTCTGACAGTTCTTTCAGAAGGAGGGTAAGTTTTCACAAGTGGTATTGTTTCACAAGGAATAATAATCACTTTAACTAGTCTATCATTTTTACAAAACTGTATGGGTTCTTCATCCAGATTTTGCAATGTTACAAACAATAATTTCTCCTTGATATTTAGATTCTATTACAACAGCTAATACATGTATTCCTTGAGCTGCTAAACCTGATTTAGGCAATAGCTGTCCAAAATGACTTTTAGGGATTCTCATACATATTTCAGTAAGATGTTTCTTATTTCTTTTCTATCCAACCAAAAGTTCTCTAAACAATGTAAATCATATCCTGTGGAACCAGGTGTACCTGGATACAGTGCTGGGACATCTTGCCTCACAATCCAATACTCAATATTTGGGATCTTATGTGTCTGCTGTTTTCTAATTTGCAGATTTGGGGTCATTCTGACTAGAGGTGTACTTTCTCCCAATGGTCTATTATTCAAATTCTATAAAGCAGTGAACAAATTATCTTTTCAATGTTGATATGAATTATTAGAACTTAACTTCATTAACTTTTCTTTCAATAATTCATTCATTCTTTCAATTCAACCAGATGCTTGTGGATAATATGGAATATGATATATCCATTCTATATTGTTTATTATACAATATCTCTTCATTTGAAGAGATTGCCTTTGAAATGTGACCCATGTCACTTTGAATCTGCATTGGGGTTCCATAATATAGACTTATGAGATCTAGAGTTTTACAGGTGTTTTTCTGGGTTTCATTCTTATAAGGATAAGCCACTAGTACACCTGAATAAGTGTCAACATAAGTACATATAAATTTACATCCTTTATTTTGTGGTAGGGGAGCAGTATAATCTGTCTGCCAAATTTGGACTGGGACTTTTCCCCTTGCTATCTTCCCAGTTACTACCCAAGGAATAGTTCATTCCTTTTCCAATTGACATATATGACATTCCTCTGCTATCTGTTTTAACAATGAATGAGAGACACTAATATATATATAGAGAGAGAGAGATAGATAGATAGATAGATAGATAGATATAGATATAGATATAGATATTTGCTTTTTGGAGGGCAGTTGGGGCTATGTGACTTGCCCCACTGCTACTTTATGTGTTAAGTGTCTGAGACCTTATTTGAACTCAGGTCCTCCTGACTCCAGGGCTGGTGCTCTTTTCACTGCCCCACCTAGCCGCCCTGAGATACTAATATCTTGATCTTTGTGCCCACCAGTGTATGGCCTGGATCCTTAAATAGCCGGCCATTTGATGGACCCATTTTGCTAGTACCAGATCATCAGCTGATGTCAGAATAGAGATAATATATTGAGTAACAATCTTTGCTAGTTGATCAGCATGTGCACTGTACTCATGTTCTGGTGTGGTGAGGGCCACGTAAGCATCTACATGAAAAACTGACAAAACAGTAACCAAAGACATGTCCCATATATCTTCCCATAATTCTTTGCCCCAGACTTGTTTACCATGAATTTCCCAATTTTGACTTTTCTACATGGGCATCCATGTAGCTAACCCATTAGCTACCACCCACGAATCAGTAAATATATGACAATGTGCTCCTTGTTCTATGGCTTGATGTACTGCCATAAGTTCAGCATATTGACTACTTCCACCTATCCCAGTATTTTCCAAAGTCCTCCTAGTATATGGATTATAGGTTACTGCCAGTATCTTTTATTGGCCAAATATTTTGCTCTCCCATCAGTAAACCATGCATGTTTCTTCTCTTCTTTAGTTAATCCATCATATTCATCATCATTCCATTTTACCAAGGATTATACCAACTGTTGCTTTGGTTCAGGGGATGTATCATATCCCTCAGTATCAATGTTTGCTATAGATTCAAGTACCGCAGAAACTCCACTTTTACCTGGTTTAGCTCTATTTTGAATATACCATTTCCATTTAATTATGCTGGCCTCTTGTGCATGTCCAATTCTGTGAGAAGCTGGGATACTCATTATCCAGATCATAATCAGGATTCCAGGTCTTAATATCACTTCATGGCCCAAAGTCAGTTGTTCAGTCTCTACCAAAGCCCAAAATGCAGCTAACAACTGCTTTTGGAAAGGTGTATATTGAACTCCAGATGAAGGAAGTTTCCTAGACCAAAATCCTAAAAGTACATTTTCAGCTTTGTTGTTTCTGCCATAAACTCCAGTTCGTATAATCATATTGTACAATCACTTGTAATTCCACTGGGCCATTTTGCAAAGGCCATAAATCTAGGGCCAATTGTATAGGAGCTTTGGCTTCCTCAAAAGCTTTACTCTGCTCAAGTCCCCAATCAAATTCATATTTCTTCCTAGTAACTTTATATAAGGGTTTCAATATCTGTCCCAGATGTGGTATGTGATGTCAATATTCAAATAATTCTATAAACTTTTGGGCCTCTTTCTTATTGGTGGGGATAGGAAAATCCTAATATTTTGTTGGGCTTGTGGAAGAATTTCTCACACTCCCTTATTCCATTGTATACCCCAAAATTTTACATTTTGAGTGGGTACTTATTATATCTTTGTAGGATTAATTTCCCACTCTTTGCTTTTCATATGCTTAATTAAAAGTGTCAAGTTCTTCTCCACTTCTTTTATATTTTTTCTTTGTATCATAATATCATCATTGTAGTGGGTAAGCTGTACACCAGGTAGCCTTAATTCATTCAAATGTTCAGCCACAATACTATGACAATAGTAGGGCTATGCAGATATCCTTGTGGCTAGTGTGTGAAAGTATATTGTCTGCCCTGCCAAGTGAAAGCAAACTGGTTCCATTGTTGTGAGTCGATTGGGATGGTAAAGAAAGCACTGGCTAAATCAATAACTACATCAAGTCCCATCATATTTCTGGATCCTTTCTATTAAGGTGACAGTATCTAGAACTGCAGCATACAAGGGAAGAGTCACCTTATTAAGTTGTCTGTAATCCACTGTCATCTCCATATCCCATCTGATTTTTGTACTGACCAGATAGGATTATTCCATCATGTGGTTGTAGGGACTAACACTCCTGCTTTAATACATCCCTTTATAGTATTGGTAATTTCATCGTACCCTGGTACACAGTGCTGCTTTAAAGTAATTATTTCAGATGGTTCAGGTAAAGTGATTGGGTCCATTTTAATTTTTCCCACTAAAACTGTATTAATTCCTATCTTCCTTACTGCAAATTGGTAAATTCAAGGTCATACCTCTCAATATATCTATTCAAATGATGTATTCAGGAATGGGTACAGTAACCACAGTATAGTTTTTCTTAGGTAATTGTCTAGTTTTCATCATTAGTTTGACCTATCTGGCCGATATTTCAACCCCTCCCAGTCCTGTGATGGTAAAAGGAATTCCATGCTTGAATTTGTTGAGCTTCTCATAAATAAGCGAGGCCTCTGTCTGATTATTGATCTGTGCCCTGGTTCAGTATTTGATTCATATTTCTAATATATAGTCAGATTGATATGGGATTTGTAATCTCATCTGTGTATTTCTTTAATCTGGGGGTTGGGCTGGGGCTTCACCAATTTCCTTTTCTCCCCAAAGGTGTGATGAACTTGGATACAATGGTTCAGGAGCATCTGTAGGGGCAGCCCTTACTTCTCTATTCTGTCTGTCATTAAGCCCCTTATCTCAGTATATTTTAAATAGTTCATTTGTTAGAATACCATCATTTTTTTCAAAATCAGCACCTGCTCTCAGTAGAGCAGTAAACAGTTCTTTTCTTGTCAATCTATTCTGACTTTGAATCCACTGGTCATTTATTTTTCACTCTGGAGGAAATTTATCTTTTTTTTCATTTTCCTAAGTCACTTAGCTGTGAAATCTTATACAGCACCTCTGAAAGAGGGTGCCCTCTTTCACCAATTAGTAGATTCAGAAGTAATTGTTTATAAGCAAGAAGAGTTGTCTTAACCATGATATTTCTATGAGGAACTGCTAAGGGGATATCATGCCATGTATCTGCATCTCCAACCATAATAGCAGTTTTCATTACTTCTTCTTTCAGCTTTCTCATGCAATTTCTAAGTGAATACCAGGGTCTCTCTCCACTAGGCCACATAGAATCAATGGGATGAATCTTATTGCATCCATAAGCTGCTAAAGCTAACAGATTGGTCTTACTGTTACCTGCTGCCACATTAAAATCTCTAAAAGTTTGCTGGACAGAAGGATTCTGACAAACACTTATAAATTTCAAGCAGTCTACATTATTGACCAATAATCTTCTAGCTCCTTTGTCACTGATTCTCATCATTCGAGACACCAATGATTCTCCCATCCTTTGAGTGAATCTGGTTAATATATTAGTAATCTTCTGTTGAGTGAAATCCTCAATTATCTCCCTGAACACTGTTTAGCCACCCTGATTCTCCTGCTTTCTTTTCAGTAGAGGCGAAGTAAGTTTCATCATAAAATATTGCATTGCTTGCTCCCAATTGTAACGCCAATGTAATATTCATATCACCCACAGTAGCTATGAATAACTGGTGTGGTTGTGAATCACAAAATGTAAAAGACTCTCCACATGGAAGACAGAACCAAAGCATTTATTCAAACACCAGAAAGTTGAATCCCAACACCAGAAAGCCAAATCCATCATAGCAACCAAAAAGTTGGTACACATAACCAATGCAGCAAGCACCAACATTCCCAAGTCTTCCCTCCATTAAGCCTTCAAAACAAAACAGTCCCCCTTAAGCAAAAATACCCCTCTCTCACTCATGCTAGCTGCTCTGCCTCTGCTGCTTGCTCCCAGCTGTTCTGGTTCTCTCTTGCTCCTTCCTGCTCTACCCTTCCTGTTCCACCCTTTCAGCAAGTTCGTCCCACTGTGGGCTCCATGTGATTATATTTGGTCTATGAAGGGGCAGCGAAGATCTTCAAATTCTCATTCCTGTTACACCAGTGCACTCTCCTAGGAGTCATTATCATAGCATCTAGGCTCAGCCTTTACCAAAACTGTCTAACTTTCCTCCTGTTACTATTCTACTTTTTTTTTATTTCCCAGCCAAATTCACAACAGCCCTTCTAGTTTGCTCTTTTTTTTTTTTGCCTTTTGGAGGGCAATTGGGCTTAAGTAACTTGCCCAAGGTCACACGGCTAGGTTTTTGTTTGTGTGTGCTAAGTGTCTGAGGCCGGATCCAAACTCAGTTCCTTCTGACTCCAGGGCTGACGCTCTACTC
>WOXC01000929.1:600000-770073 GCA_011680675.1 Gymnobelideus leadbeateri | reverse complement strand
AATTTCCTTTGGGCTGTCTCCATTCTGCTTTGCTCATAGAGCACAGCACCTTCTCTGATGTGGGCACGCCATGCTGAGCAGTCCTGTGCCACTGTCTCCCATGTCTCACAATCAATTGTACAGTTAAGAGAGACATTGAGTATCCTTGTATTGTTTCTTCTGACCCACATGTGAACGCCTGCCCTGTGTGAGTTCTCCATAAAATAGTTTTTTTTGGCAAGTATTCATTTTGCATTTAAACTATATGGCCAGCCCATCTCAATTGCACTCTGAAGCAGAGTTTGAATGCTTGGCAGTTTAGTTTGAGTAAGGACCTCAGTGTCTGGTACTTTATCCTGCCAGGTGATCTTCAGAGTCTTCCTAAACAATTCAAAGGGAAGAGATTCAGTTTCCTGGCATGGCGCTGACAGACTTTCCAGATTCACAGGCATACAACAATGAGGTCAGACATCCAAAGAGAGAATCTACTGATCACCTCCAATGTGAAAACTTCCAGGAATATTACAGCCCAATTTCAGAGCTCCCAGCTCAAGAAGAAAATATTACGGGCATCAAATATTGTGGAACTACAGACATGATCACATAAGATTTAGTGAATTCCACAGTAAAAGAGCCTAGGGTTTAGACTATGATATTCTGGAAGGAAAAAAAAAACTAGGGCTGCAACCAAGTGTAACCTACTCAGAAAAACAGGAGGAAATGGATATTTAATGAAATATTTAATGAAATAGAGGCCTTTCATGCATTCCTAATGAAAAGATTAGAGATGAATAGAAAATTTGACATTCAGACAGAAGACTCAAGAGAAGCATAGAAAGGTAAACATGAAAGCAATCATAAGGGACTAAATACAGGTAAACTGTTTACATTTCTATACAGGAATGTGACACATTTACTTCCTATGAACTTAATCAACATTAGGGTAGTTGAAAAGAGTTTACATAGACAGAGGGAATGAGTATGTTTCAACTAGATTGGAATGATCTCCAAAATAATTAAGGGGTAAAAAAGAGGGATGCACTGGGAGAACAAGGAAGGGAAAGATAGAAAGTAGAAAATTTTTCTCACATGAAAGAGGTATGTAAAGAAAAGCTTTTATAATGGAGGGAATAATAGGAGGAGTGGCAAGCAATGCTTGAACCTCACTCTCATAAGAACTGGTCAAAGAGGGAAGAACATACACACACACACACACACACACACACACACACACACACACACACATACTCAGTTGTTTACTAAAATGTAACTCATCCAATAAAAATAGAAGGGATGAGGATAAGAGAAAAGGGAGACAGAGATGATAAAAAAAAAAGGAAGGCAGATTAAGAGAGTAAATGATTAGAAGCAAAATAGATTTTTAAGGAGGGACAGTATAAAAAGAGAGAAAAGAAGAAGAAAACAGAAGATAATGAGATAGAGGGAAAGACACAGTTAGAAATCATAACTGTGAATATGAATAGGATGACCTTACCCATAAAAAAAGAGGCAGTTAGCAGAATGGATTAGAAACTAGAAAGACACATGCAGAGGTAAAAATAAAGGACTTGAGTAGAATGTAATATTCTTCAACTGAGTAAAAAACAAAACAAAACAGAGGCAGAGATCACAATCTCAGACAAAGCAAAATCAGAAACAGACCCAGCTAAAAAAGATAATCAGAGAAATTACATTTGGCTAAAAGGTACTATAAACAATGAAGTAATATCAACTCTTTTACAGCATGTTTCTCTGATAAAGATTTCATTTATTAGATATTTTTTTGCTGAGTATAGAACCGAGTCAAATTTGTAAAAAATAAGTGACATTTCCCAATTGATAAATGGTCAATTGCAAATTGTAACAGGCAGTTTTCAGAAGAAGAAATCAAAGTTATCTATAGTTATATAAAAAAGCTCTAAATCACTATTGATTAGAGAAATGCAAATTAAAACAACTCTGAGCTACTGATGGGTCACATTTCTCCCTAGCCTCAAAACACTATCCCCGACAGTTTTCTCCCCAGCCCAAGGACACTATATCTAGCAGTAATTCATGAGTGGGTGCCAGTGAGACAAACAATCTCTCCCTGTTACAAGAATAAGCTGACCTCTATAGAATGTCCCTTGTATGAATGGGACTATCTTGTACCAGCAGAAGTATCATGTACTGATTCCCACAGTTACCATATACAATCCAGAGGTCAAGTTATAGATGTCAACTCCCAAAGCTATCTTGTTACAGATATAACAGACCAAAAACACCCCTTAGGAACCGCCACCCCCCTCTGCTGCCATTTCCAGTAGTGAATGATGCCTGTAACCAAGGCTGTATGATATCATATAATTAGCAGGCTTGCCACTACTTTTCCTTTATATGCTTTAGCATCATTCCTATTAGGTTGCAAGTTCCCTAAGGAGCTCTACCCACCATATTAGCATTACAATAATCGTCTGCCAACTTGAATTAAAGACTGCTTGAGTCTGTGAGTTCTTTCCGATGACCCTGCCTGCATTGAAGTCCTTCAGGGGTACCTGAACCTCTAAAACTGCATCACTACCACCTTGCATCCATCAGAAATGACAAATGCTTGAGAGGATGAGGAAAAAATAGTTACACTAATGAACTATTGACAAAGTTGTGAACGGATCCAACCATTCTGGAAAACGATTGGGAGCAATGACCAAAGGGCTTTAAAACTGAACACCTTCTGACCCAGCAATACCACTACTAGGCCTGCATCTCAAAGAGATCAGTGAAAAGGAAAGGAACCTACACATGTTATTTCGTTGTGGCAAAGAACTGGAAAATGAATGGCTAAAGAAGTCATTGCATATGATTATGATGAAGTATTACTGGGCTACAAGAAATGATGACGAAGGGAGTTTCGGAAAAACATGGCAGGACCTATAGCAACTGATTCGAAGTGAGAAGAATCAGGAGATCATTGGGCCCAGTAACGGCAACGTTATAATGAGAATCAACTGTGAACTTCTGCTCTATTTTGATCAATATAATGATTCAAGACAATCCCAAATGACTATGATGAAAATGCTTTCCACCTGAAGAGAGAGAACAGCTAAACTCTGAGTACAAATCAAAGTATAGTTTTCTCTTTTTTTAGTTTTCTAGATTTTTTGGGAACACACATCTCATAATTTCGCATGTATAATCTAGATCATATTGCTTGCTTTCTCAGCGGATGGGGGAGGAGGGAGGGAGAGAATTTGGAACTCAAAATTTTAAAAGAATGGTGGGGAACAGAGCTACAGAGAAGTGCCTTAAATAGGGGTGTTCCTCTGCATTATCAAAGGGTGTGAAAGAAAGCAAGCCAATGGTATCAAGACTCCAGCCAGGAATCTGGCTAAGATCCACCAAAGCCTCTGAAATCATCATCCAAGCACCCAGTACTTTAACTCCCTGGGAAACATCACTTTGGGGATGTTTTGTAAAGCACATCAAGAGTGATGATATTTGTTAAAAATCCCAATATAAGTGATAGTCCCAGGCGCAAAAGGGTAAACACAAGCACTGTTTATCATCTGCCTCAGTGGGGAGACAGACATTCGTGGAGCACTTCTCCATAGCTCTGAATGGGAGAGTTTAATTTGCTGGTACCTAGTACAATGCTTATCCAGCCCCAGGGGCTGGTGACCTTCACGAATCCCTGCTCTTTAGCCAGCCAGCATCACAATTTGTCTGAAGCTCGTTGCTCTGGGGTAGTCTCTCTTTCCCACAGAGAATTAGGCTAATCAAGGCTTTATTCTCCTCTCTATTTCCTGTCCTCATTTTATTGATTTTTGAGACTTGGTGTCTTGGGGCAGCTAAGTGGAACAATAGATAGTGTACCAGGTTGGGAATCAGAAGGTCTGAGTTAAAATCTGACCTCAGACACTTATCAGTTGTATGACCCTGGGCAAGTCATTTTAACATCTATTTGTCTCAGTCTCCTTATCTCTAAAATGGAGATAATAGTACTTACTTGGCATATATGCCTATGTGTGTATGTATGTAAACACCCCCACACACGTGTGTGTGTATTAGCTAAGGTTGTTATTATTGTTTCTAGATCATCAAGATGCCTCGACTGTTCTTAGGCCGTTCTTGAGGAAAATGGCTAATGATAGAA
Organism: Gymnobelideus leadbeateri; assembly: GCA_011680675.1. Lineage (NCBI taxonomy): Eukaryota > Metazoa > Chordata > Mammalia > Diprotodontia > Petauridae > Gymnobelideus > Gymnobelideus leadbeateri. Next base: position 765,965 of record WOXC01000929.1, on the reverse strand, counting down.
ATGAGCCTGGACTCCAGATTTGTACACTGTCGGTGTACAAATTTGGCTTACATGTAAAATAACAAGTGTCTTGCCATACAGAAAAGGGAATGCTAAAAGCAATACCAAGTCAGAATAATTAGGACAGAATTCAGCCACATCTCACCAGTAGTACAACGGTTTGGGAGGCCAATATCCAAGCCTCATGAGATACGCAGTTTTCTGAGAGGCCGCTAATCAGGTGTTTCACATTTGCCTTTCACCAAGCAGAGTCTGATCAAACACCAAGGGGAATTTTCATTCCAGATGCCTTGCTTTCTCTCTTATGTGACTCCTTCCTTACCTCCTCTGAGCTGATTCTCCTCACCAGTCATAAGTCTTCCACAAGATTTTTGCTAAAAGATAGAAGTGTGAAAGAGGCAGAGGAAGCCAGACACCTCAATACAAGTGAGGCAAGCCAAGTTCCTGCTTCACATGGCCAGTGGCAGCCATTATGCTTGGGTAGAGAAGGGTGGCTGGCTCCCCTGGTTGAAATAATATGTTACTTCCTAGAATGCAGAAGCCAAGGGCACTGCCAGGCAGGAGCCACCTCTCCTGCCTTCTATGGCACACTATCACCTTTGTTAGACTCAGCAATTAGTGGGGCGACTCAACATAGCCCAAGGAGGCAGAGGATTTCTTCATGTGGTTCAGACAACTGTAGGATCCCTCTAGGGCAGGTTGAGTATCCCCATATGCTAGAAGGTGAGGGACCAGTAAACAGTCATAAGGACCACTTACATAAATAATGAACAGGTAATTAGAAGGGAAAGGGAGACAGCTTTGACAGCCCAGCCCTCTGATGGGCTGCCTAACAGATTTTTCCAAGTAGCACTTTAAGGACAGTTTTTAATTCTTTCAACAGTAACTCCACAAACTTAGAATGGCATGTATTATTACACTTATTTTGCAGATGAGGAAACAGAGGCCCAGAGAGGCTAAAGGAGTTACCCAGGCTCACACAGCCACTCAGGGTCAGAGGCAGGATATCCCCACACCACATTCAGGGCTCTAGCCATTGTACCTTATGAAGTCATTCCAGTTTGTACATCATTTGCATCATCACCACCCTCTATCCCTCTGATTGGAGTATGGAGCCATGAACCCCAAAACCTCCATTTAAAGAACATCTCACCATTTATCTGGATGTGCTAGCACAGCACCTGGTACTTAACACATTTTTATCATTTGGTCTATTGCTTCATGCTGCCATAGGCTATTATGGACAAAGCTGGTGCAGAGAAAGAATCTAAATTTGAACAATGCTACTTGGCAGCCAGAGGACCTGGTGCCCATGTAATAACAGACGCTGCACTGTGCTCTGCTGCTTCTTTATCCAAATGTTTCCAAGAGCCTGGATTTCACTTCAGCCAAAAGAGGCCAGAGGTCAGCTAAAGATGAACTTGAAGATGAATTAAGGCAGATAATGAAACCTCTGCCTAAATGATAGGAATCTTCCTAACTGGGGGCTTGGAGCAATTGTGATCATATCCTCATAGCAGCAAGCACCCTAGCACAGCCAGGATGGCCTGACAGCATAGTCTCTTTGATCTGCTTTGTTAGAGAAAAGACAACTTTTAAAGGGGTCAACAATCTTACTTTAATTACATTCACTAGTTCAGCAGAAAGGTCAGTACCCTGAACATGGAGATAACACAGAGAAATTAGCATAGAGATTCAACAGACAGGACTCCTACTCTCTGAACAAAGTAAAGCACCACCTACATACACCACCAGATCAGGAGAGTACAAACCTTGGAGGAATCAGGGACCTCTTAACAAATGGCCACTCAATGTCCTGTCTAGGGAACCAAAAGGTCCTCCTCATAAGCAAACCCCCAAAGAAAACCACTAACCTCCCAGTATATATAGCAAAGACTCAGCCCACATTGGCTCAGAACTGGAAGACACAGGACTCAGCACAGCTGTGAATTTTCAGGGTTCAAAGGCAATTAATCCTTCAGATATTTACAATTTAGCCTGAGTCTGAGAAACTGAACTCCAAAAAAGAAATAACAAAAATCCCACCTTGCTTGCGCTTACAATTCTTTAACTTTTCATTTAATACAAACTCCCCAAAGTACCAGAGGGGGAACCACATGGACCATCGAATTGCCCCTCAGTTTAAAAAGTAGCTAATTGTGTAATAGGGTTTCATTTGCTATTTCTGCTCCAGGATCTGTGATTCATGTGTTAAGATCTTTCAGGATTGTAATGGATGAGGGAGAAAAGGAGAAAGGAAGGAAACAGGGGTGTATTATCATGTACTATAGGCCAAACAGTGTGCTAGCTGGTTTACAAATGTGATCTCTTTTGATCCTCCCCAAAACCCTGGGAGGTTGGTGCTATTATTTTGCATTTGAGGAAAATTAAATACAGGTTGAATGACTTGCCTAGGGTCACATAGCTAGTAAGTGTCTGAGGCCAGTTTTGAACTCGTGTATTCCTGACTCCAGGCCCAACACGGTACCACCAGGCTTCCGGGAGGGGGAGGAGGGGAGAGTCTAATTCAGCCCATGGATAAGTTTATCAATTTATTGTACCTAATCTCCTAGAGATAGGTACCTATTCTCATGGCCTTGGTTGGACTCTGAGACACTTATTTTCCAGCTTCCCAGAACTCAGGGACTCATTCATCTACACAGGTGTCTGTTTGTACACTGAGAGTTTGGAAAACAATTTCATATAAAAATGAAGGTGACATTAAGGTCTTCATGGCCTGAATATATGATTTAACTTCTAAGTCTCCTGACCCAGTCCCCAGAATCTAAACCATGCTACAGCCACATCGGACATATTAGCCTTCACTAGGGGTTTTGTGTTCAGTACTTTATATATGATGTTGTGAGGCATCTGGGAGCTGGGCCAACTGAGGGCCAGAATAGGACCTAACACGCCCCATCGATGTGGCCGGCTGAAAGCTATTCCCAGGCTCAAAGTTCAATTTGGGTCATTAGCTTTTCAAAACTGAAGCTCTTGAGCTCTGACCCTTTACAAGACAAAACCAGAAGAAATACTAACTCTGAGTAAAAGGATTTAGCTAGATAGAATAGCAAGGCAGATAGATGAACAAAGAAAAATCCACTTACACTCCCTCCCACAGGCTCATGAGTCAGATTCTCTCACAAAGTCCCATGTCACTTGTGGAAGAAGAAATACTGATAACCAAGATATTCATACTTCTATTGTGGCAGTTCAGCTGTATCACCAATGTTTCTGAAGAGGACAGATGCTTCTTTCCCACAGAGTTGTTGATGGCACCAGCTACACTGCTTTCTTCATTTCAGCTGCTGATCTCATCTACTGAGCTGCTGAATTGTGAACTGCTGGTCTCATCTGCTGAGCTGCTGAGCAGTCATCTGCTACCTCTTCATTGAATTGCCACCTAGACTAGGTGGCTTCTCCCCCAGTAGAGAAGGCTTACAGCTTTTTTTGTGAGTCAGTCTACCCTTCTATAAGTTAAAACCAGCCCAATCAGCTTAGTAAGAGTCTCTCAAATCTGTGTTCTGGCTTCCTTCACTTCTCCCTTAGTAGAAAATCTTCCAGGGCTTCTGGATATATGGATTAGGGTCATTCTTTTCAGCTACTTGCAGTGTAGATGACTTTATAGAGCCTTTCCAATCCCAAGATTCCATGATACATATGCCACCTACCTTCCTTGCAGTGTAAGGCATGAAGTTTCTTAGATAAATATGCCACAAAGATTCAAAGTAGGAATAGTAGGCATATTAACAATAATTATACTACAATAAGAACTCCTAAAAACCATAAATGACAATGCTGCATCAAAAGAGGTGCTAAAATGAATGTTTTAACAGGCGTTAGAATTTTAGTGCATTAGGAATTACAAGATTACAAAATTATTTTTTTTCAAAGTCAACTACCTCCCAAGTACCCAGTCCTAAGGAAGACCAGGCTCTTTGTGTTGCCTTTTATCCTTCAAACACAAGGACACAGAGTGTGGTAGCCAGACCTCTATAAACTGCAGTGGTGGTAGGATTGGCAAATTTGCAAATGTTTCTCTTTAATAAGTGCAAATCACCTATTCTTTAGAATGATTAAAAGTGGAGCCCTGGGGTTGTGCAACTAAATTGTCCTTGCCAGATGCTTTGGGCAAAAACAACAAAAAGAAAAAAAACAACAAAAAACCCAAATGGATATTTTCCATTTCCCCCCCATTCTCACTGCTCCATTGAGTGGAATGTGAACATGAGAACAATATAGGCTGATGAGAAGCCAGCCATCTCAAAGAGAAAGTCCAAGGCACATGCTCTGCAATAGCAGTGATAGGGGGCTCTGTTTAAGATAATACAAAGAAAGAAGGTGAGATTACTAAAGGAATTAGGTTAAAGGAAGTTAAAGGAACATTAAGTAAATATATAATGGAAAACTTCATGAAAGTCTCACAAAAAACACATTTGTTTGTACAACTGAAACTCATTATCAACCGTTTTCAAAGAAAACAAAGGTTGCTAAGAATACAAACCCTTTGCTTTCTCTAGGACTCCAGCAGCTCCTTGGTAATGTGAAAATGTTGAACTCCTTGAGGCCTTCTCTCTTTGCATGTTGTGGCTCCCATGGATCTATACATTCCCTAGTGTGGCAAAAAGAGCCATGAATTTGGAAATAGGAAGCTGGGCCCTCATCTCAGCTCTGTTACCCATCAGGCAAATCATTCAGTCTGGCTGAACTGGAGTTCCTCATCTATAATATAAGAATGCTGGACTAAATGACCTGAAAGGAGTCCCCTAATTCTCAAAATCTGTGCTCCAATTTTCATTACACAAAATGGCTAACTGCCTATGGACTAGCAAGTTAAGCATTGAATGAGCAGATCTCAATTCTCTGACTGGTCTCCCTCCCTCCGTCTAGTGAAGTTTGTCTTAGGCACCCTTCCATGTCTTCTTTTATTCTCCTTCTCCCCTTCTCTCCTCCTCTTTCATTTTCTAATCCCAGAAGGATTTGCATTGTTGCTGTCACTTAATAGAAATCAATGTGATAAATGAATCCTCACAAAAGTGTTAATTGCTAATAGCCTAAGACAGTATTCCATCTAGAGCTATCTACATTATAGTAAAGTACTCTTGAAGAATGAAATGTCTGCAAGGCAAAAAAAAAAAAAAAGCATAACTAATAGTGAAATGGTAGGCACCCTAATAGATTGGTGAAGGAGATGTTTTGGGGAAGAATACCATCCCTCATCCCTCAAATTCCAACCAACATTTTAAATGGATCCCACCATTCACTATTACCCATGAAAAGGAAAGAGTTCATTGCCTGGTATAGTGGGAAGAGCACGGGACTGTTGGGTTAATTGAACCAAGCACTAATTAACACCTATGATTTACCAGGTACTGTTAGGCATTGGGAATACAAATAGCAAAGTGAGGCAGGCTCTGCTTTCCAGCAACGTATATTCTACTAGGGGAATGGGGAGGTGAAATGTGGTCAGCATATACACAAATAAAGAAATATAAGAAAATTCAAGAAAGGTTCTCAGGAAAGGCTTCCTGTAGAAGACAACACTGGAACCAAGTCTTGTAAAAAGCGAAGAGGGTCTAAATGGAGAAGGCGAAAAGGGAGCCCATTCCAGGGATGGGAGACAGACTATATGAAGATAGAAAAAGGAATGTCATATGCAGAGAATATGAAGCAAGCCACTTGGGTTCAAATGGAGACCATGAAAAGGAAGGAAATGTGAAAGCAGAAAAAGTAGGTGGGGGTTGGACTATAGGGGACCTTAAAGAGCAGGCTGAATGATTTCTGTTTTCTCCTATTGGGAATAGACAGTGTGGTAGGAAAAAAGAAATCTTTATTTTAAATGGTTTGGGGTGGTTTCCCTTTAAATAAGAAATGTCAGTCCTCTGCAGTAGAAAAGCTACAGCCTCTATGAAGTCAGGATTCTAGGGGTGGCTGGGTGGCTGGCTGAATAGAGCACTAGCCCTAGAGTCAGGAGGACCTCAGACACTTAACACTAGCTCTGTGGCCTTGGGCAAGTCACTTAACCTCAACTGCCATGCCTTCTCCCCTCCAAAAAGCAAAACAAACAAACAAACAAATAAAGTCAGGATTCTGGAGTTTTCAGCAAAATTTCCCTTTCTTAGCACAACTTATACTTTTTTTCAATTAACACATTTACTTTCTCTCTCTTCCACTTTGCTTCATTGTAAAATAAAACCCTGCATCTGGAGTCCACCTTTTGGTCAGGACTCAGGTAGCTGGCTCGATACTCAGTCCTCCAGAATGAGAGCTGGTCACTGAATTGGTCAGGAGTTGTTACAATGGAGTTGTTATAGTATAAATTGTTTTCCTGGCTCTGCTCGAATCATTTTGCATCAGTTTACATAAGTCTTCCGAGGCTTCATTGAATCTGTCCCTTTCATGTCTTATGGCACATAGTATCCCATTATATTCTTATACTATGATTCATCCAGCTATTTCCCAGTTGACAGGTATCCTCTTAATCACTAGCTCTGTCACCCAAAAAAGTTGTTATTGGTATTTTCTGATGTAGTGTTCCTGATCACCATAACAAAATGCCAGGGTGGAGGGGAATGATATTTTATTTGAATTTAACCAGGAATTGTGTTCTTTTAGCCATCACTAATAAGTTTGTCCTTGTAGCATTTTATGATCTGCACAGGTTTCATTGCTTTTGGATCCCTAGACTAGACTGGCCTGAGTTTGGCCTGGGCCACATAGAGAGATAAGGAAGTTTTTTGAGCAGAGGAATGATGTTGTTGGAGCTGTCCTTTAGGACAATTATTTTATTTTATTTTATTTTATTTTTCTTACTAATTTATTTAGGAGGGGGAAAGCAAGGCAATTAGGATTAAGTGAGTTGCCCAAGTTCATACAGCTAGTGTTAAGTGTCTGAGGCTGGATTTGAACTCAGGTCCTGCTGACTCCAGGGCCAATGCTCTATTTAGGACAATCATTTTAGCAGCCCTGTGGAGGATGTCTTGGAGAGAAGAGAAACTAGAATTTCTGGTCAGGAGTTTGGGGGAAGAGTGCTAAGACCTAAAATAATGTGGAGGCCATTTGAATGAAATGAAAGGGACAGGTGTGAAGGCAGAGTAGGAAAGGACTTGACAATTAATTTAGTGGCAATGGAGAGAGGGAAAGAGAAAAGTTAAAATTCTCAAGTTGAAAACTAGGGATCTAAAAAGATGGTTGTGATGCTGTCAGTACAAATAGAGTAGCTGGGAGAAGGGATAGATAGAAACACTGGAGAAGAGTGATCAGGAAGACTGAGTTTTGTTCTGGATATGTCAAGATTTGTGATTTCTTCTGTGACATTCAGGTGGCAGAGCCTGGCAAACATTTGGGGATGAGTGACTGGAGCTTAAGAGGGAGAGGAGCATGAGCCATGTGCCATGTAGATTTGAGAATCTGAGTGTGGAGAGGTCATAAGGAAACCCTTGGGAGCTGATGAGATTACTTTAAAGAAAAAAAAAGGCAAGAGAAACAATTCCCAGAACACTCTTGTAGGGCATTCTCACTTAGTGGGTGGAAAGTGTAAAATGCTCGACAAGATCCAGCAGTGGGAGCTGAGAAGAAGCAGAAAGGACAACCTGAGAAGTGCACTCACAAGTGGAGGGCAGAGAGGGCTCAGAAGAGGTGGGGAACAGTGTCAGAAGAGAGAGAGAAGTCAAGGTGGATGGGGACTGGGGAAGCCTCCTGGTTTGTCACTTCAGATTGTCATTAGAGCTGTGGGGTCAGGTGGGAGGGAGAAGGAAGGGAAGCAGCAGGCATAGGTGACTTTTTCTTGATGACTTCAGGCCATGGGGGAGACCTGGATGTGTTTGTAGGCAGTGGGGAAGAAGCCTGTGATTTGAGGGCTGGAAGGCAGGAGAGTGCCAGGAATACAAAAGACCATTCTTTGGCTGGCTACTGTGATCAGAATTTCCCAGAATTGTTGCTCTTGGGAGGGAACGGACCTTTGTGGTCATCTCATTCAAACTCCACATTTTACAAATGAGGAAACTGAGACTCAGGGAAATTCTGTGATTTGCCTAAGGTCACTAAAGCTTGGGCTTGAGACTCCCTATTTTGCCTCCTAATCCCCAACACATTTTCTGGGTCTAAAGTGACTCATGGCTGAGTCTGGCAGTGACCAAAGCATGTTCCCCTTTGTTCTCTCAGCAGGCCACAGGCACACTCCATCCCAAAGGCTTTGGGGATTTCTTCTGCTCATCTTGGTCATAGTTTCTCTGTTCAGTTTCTGCCTTCGTAAGATTAGAGAACTGGCCGAAGTGCCCACCTGATTCTATCAGTCATTTGATTACTGCCTCAGCATCTGCTGTGCATATACTGTTCAACAGTAGATGTCCAGTTATTTTAATTATTTCAACAAAAGAGGCCAGTAGTCTGAACTGCATCTAAGGTGAGAGAAGCAAGGCCTTATCCAGGGCACAATAACTGACAGGGCATTGACATCACTTTTCAGCCTTTGAGTTTAGAAAGATTCCATTCAACAGCTGCCTACATGCTTCCATTTCCAGCTGCTCTATTCCAAAGTCTCCCAAGGTCTCCATTTGTAGGGGGTAGGATATCCTAGGGCCTCTGTCCTATCTACCACCAACTGAACTGGCCTTAGAAGTTCACTTAAAGACATTTATCCTACTTCCTTTGTCCCAGACACATCTGGGGAAGGATCACAAGCAGGTTATGCTAGCTTCTGGTTCTAGTTCTGACTGCCAGGTTGCCACAAAGGTGACTGTATTGCCTTGAAGTCCACATACAATATGCCCCCAGATTGATGAGGTGAATGAATATTATATCAGTCTCTTCCTTAACTTCAAAGTCATTGCCTTTTAAAAAACCATATTTTTGGAGGAAGGGGCCTGTCTATTATGAATTAAGTTATCTGAGAAGACAGAGTCTTGAAAGGACATTTTGTCATCTCTGTCACAGAAATAAATACTTCTAGATTGCATCCAATATCAAGAGTTTGTAGACATGGGCGGCCCAAGAGTCGACTAAACGAAAACCAATTTGACAGTGAACCGTCCCTGGCATCCTGGAGGGTGCAAATGAGTCAACAACTAAGCCTTCTTCATCACTCCTTCCCAAAGTTAATTTGTGAGCAGAAAAGTCCCATTTTTTTTGTAATTATAAACAGTATAAAAAAAACAATACAAAATGTGCTCCAAACATGCTGTTAATGTGTCACATGCACAGCAATCTCCAGGACATCTAGCCGTGACTCATTAGAAGATGCTTCGACGGAGGCATCTCCTGCCTCACCAAATGTCCTGGCTGGGCCCACCACTTGCCCTTGCGGTTTTCCCATTGCCATTGCGGCTTTCCATTGTCAGGCTGCCTCCCAAGCCATGATCTATTCGATGCTAGAAGCTACCAGACCAGCTTATTTGAGCATGGGTTGCTGCCTTGGTCTCCTCTGGTACCATGCCTTTAATCCAGTCTTGAACACCCAGGAGATTACTGCCCTGCCAGGAGACAGTGTGGAGCAGTGGAGACAGCCTGGATCTGGAAATGAGAGCATCTGGACTTGGATGGGAGTGCTGAGACACTCCATGTCTTGGGTCCCAGCATTTTCTCTAGCTGGGCCCCAGGCCTGGAATGTTCTCCCTTTCTATCTCTGCCTCCGATTTCCTTCTGCTCACTGCTGACATACCCCCATTCTACAGGAAACCTCCGATGGGTCTCTTCGGGCCAGTGCCCTCATTTGTGCCTAGCTGTGTGCCTGTGGCTTTCCCCACTGGACTGGGAGCTCCTTGAGGGCAGGGACTGAGTTTGGCCTTTGACAGCCTAGGACCTGGGGTGTGGTAGACAATGCTGGAAATGGCTGCTGTATCTTGGCTTGGATCCAGAACCCTTAGGCTTCCACCTTGATTTCTCTCCACCCCTGGATACTCCCAAAGCCCTGGAAACCTGGCTTTTCTTAGCCTTCTCAGAATGGTTCAGAAACACTCCAGGCCTCACCAGCCACTAGGCCCAGTCCTTGCTTTCTCGGTCTTCTCTCTTTGAAACCCGTTCTCTCTTCTTCCTTTTCCAAGTACCCATTGCCTGATGCCATCCCTGCAGGCAGGAATGAGGTCTCTCCCAGAAGTCCAGCATCCAGAATGCTTCTCCCCTTATTAATGGTTCTATTGTCTCATCCCTGTGGGTCCTTGAAGCCAGGCTGGAGAGGTTCCACTCTGATGGAGAGAGGTTCCTCTGTCAGACGCTCCAATGCTGGAGGAAAGAGCAAACACAATCAGCTTGTAATGAATTGTGATTTGGTTCAGCCCTCTGTGAGGAGACTTGCCCAGGCCTCCTTCCCTCTGAAGCCATTCCCAGTCTATGATGTTTATATCTGTACTCAGTCAATCATCCAGTAAACATTCACTAAGCACCTACTGTGTGCTAGGCCCTGTGCTAAATTCTAGGCTCAAAGAGCTCACAGTGCAATCTTATTTGTAGCTGTTTGTACATTGTCTCCCCATCAGATACCCTGACAGCAGGGACTGTTTTTGCCCTTCTTTGCATTCCCAGAACTTAGCAATCATGCTTAGCACATTGTAGGCACTTAAACAATACTTGTAGGCTGTCCAATCATCTGGGCTTGACTCAGCACCGAGGACGCTGGGCGCTTTGAAAAGGCCAGGAGCAGGAAGAGCCAAGGTGCTATTTAGGTAGTCACCTCTCCATCGTCCTCCTTCCCATCAGGCTGCACATGGTGTTAGGACTAGGTCAGTCTGCTTCCTATTAAAGTCTGGAGGTGAGGCAGTTTGGCCAATGCCCCATCCCAGCCTCCGTGTGGTCCAGTGCATATGGCAGAGCAGAGGAAGTCTGAGTCTGGGTCTGGGCTGCCTCTTTTATGTTTGTCTTTCTGGTCTTAGGAAAACAAGTAAATGTCCTAGAATGTCCCTGTCCACATCCAGGCTTGGAAATGACCTTGTGAGGTCAAAAGGTCCTGAGGTCCTGGGTCCTTTCAGTTGGAATGAACTGGCAACTGAGGGAGGAGTTCCCAGCAACTATTCCAGCTCTCTTGGAGAAGAGAATGGGCCCAAGCCAAGGTCTGGCTCTCCAGAAAAATGGACACCAAGGGAAATATGAATCTTCTTCTAGACCCCTTCTCCTCCCAACCCCCTACCCTGCAAAGAAGGCCAAAGGTACCTTTCCAGCACTTTGGACTTTTTCTCCTCAACAATCACCTTCTCACCCTGGAAATCCCTTGACTACGAGGGCTTGCTCTCTGTTTGACAACTGCCTGTCCAGACCAATATTTCAGGAGAGACTCTGGCTGTGCCCCATTTCACTCATAAGTCAAGGGAAGAAATGTGAGAATGTTTTCCAATCATGACTGCATTCCACATACTTTCGTCAATTTACTGCCCATTTCGGGAGACATGTCCACATTTTTGGACTACATAAGTACCTCTCTTGGCAGAACAGATCATTCTGCACATGGAAGATGACCACACATGGGGACTTAGCAGTATTTAATTACCTTTAAGCCTTACTTCCATCTTGTTAGGATGGCAGGGCCTTGCTTGGCCAGACTTTGGGCAGTCTCTTCATATTTACTGTTGGATGGAGAGCCCAGAGATGCTAGGCCTGGAACCCAGAGCTCCCCTTCTCTCCATGCCTCCATTCAGCACTTATAACCTCAGCACCACCTCCAGGCAGAGCACTGTGCTGGGACGGAATGGAGGGGGATCTGAGTGTGTGGGACTCACTGGATGGATGCACATGAGAATCTAATAGGGAAATCAAGATACCCTTCTGAGTTTCAGAGAGAGTAAGTGAGTCAATCAGCAACCACTGAGAAGCCTTTGCTATGTGCCAAGCACTGGGAACACAATGAGAAGTAAGATATGGCCTCTGACCTCAAGAATTCACATTCTACAGGGGAGACAAGATGCAACGACTATAGCCATGCAAGATACCAATAGAGCCGGCTAGCTGTGAAGGACTGGGAAGGCCAAACAGGCCTGCTGTTGGATCCTGGAGGGGACAGGAACAACCAGAGTTTATTGAATGAGGGTGGGGGTTCTTTGGCGTATGAGTGAAGGATTGGCTGGAGCCAGGAGACTCAAGGCAGGGAGACCAACCAGCAGCTCTCTGAATCTCCAAGCTGTGAGGCAAGGCCTTCACTAAGGGGGCTGCACTGCCTGAGGAGGGGGAGGGTCTTTATGAGAAATGTGGCCAGGACCAGGACCAGGATTTGGTCACAGGATGGATATGGGGGTGAGAGAGGGAACAAGGGGGGAAGGTGATTCCTAGGTCATCCTCTCTGGCCATATTTCTGATTTCTCTTACAACCCTGAGGGCATCCAAGAGATCTGAATTCCAATAAGGAGCCTCCGAATCACATTTAATGAGATTCAGAACAAGGCAGTGGGTTTCCCATTACTTCAGGTATTTGAGCAAAGGTTGGCTGAACACCGGCCAGGTGTGCTATATGACTTTCTGGCTCTATACAAGTTGGCCTGGATGTCTGATGCTGAGGCTGCTTTCACCTCTGAGATCTTCCTGCCTGTGGTTTATTAAGCATTTTCCCTCAATGCACAGAAAGATAAACATCTGGCCTCTCCCTGTGTCCACTAAATTCACATGAAACTCAATTATGCAGCTGGCCTTTGAGACGCCATCTTTGTATTACTTCCCAATTAGATAGTAACATAATTTGTGCTTTTGCAATGACTACAGCACTTTGTGAAAACATTTGTTTGAAGTTTCCATTCAGGGAGAACAGAAGACTTTTGTCCTACACTGAACTCTTCCCTTGAACCTTACTTTAATGACATTTCTAATTTGTACAAAACTCCCATTTCAATGAAAAATTTTCCACTTCAAATTTATAGTAGCATTTGAAATGCAATTTCAGATGTTACCTCATTGGAAAGCTTTTTATTATCTTAAAAATAAGCAGAATAACAACTTGTCTTTTTTTAACAAAAGGATCTAAACCATATGAATGTCACACAGAATTACACTGTTCTAAAAAGTGACCCAAATTTCACTGACAGCACTCTCCTTTGTGTAGGTGGATTTATGCATTGCTTCAGAAGAGATGGTGTGGCAAACTTGAAGTCTAGAAAACCTGGATTTGAGTCCCACCTGAGACACACTATCCCCGAGACCGAAGCCACCCTCTTGGTGCCCCAGGCAGCTGTAGGGGAGTCTAACCTGCAGAGAAGATGCCCCCCTGTGCTGCCAGAAGCAGATTCTTCTTCAGAGAGTTCCCTATCCCAGGAAGATCCTAGTTCCTATCTTTCTGTTTGTGTGCAAGAGGTTCCTGTCTCCATAGAGCCTCAAAGTGGCTCAGACTGGATTATATCAAAGCAAGAGTTTTAAAGCAAAACAAGGCTGAAAATATGGTGGCTTGTTGCCCCAAATGTATTATGAATAGATATTGAAGCAGAGCAGGAATTTAGGAGGTGACTTCTCTCTGAGAAAGGCTCCAGAAAGGACCCTCAACCAGTGAGTTTCATTTCCTTCTGGGGCATTCTGGTAGAGCCTATGACCAAGGGTATGATCACCTGGGCCAGGGTAACCAAGGAAGAGGAAAAAGGAGAGATCAGTGAAGCTTGACTCATCATCTAGAATTCTTTGAAGGAGTCTGTCCATGGATAGACAAGGGGTAACTAGAGACTTAATTTATTTAGACTTTCAAAGAAACTCTAATGAAGTCCAACAGTAAAGGAAACATTTTTGAGACATTAAGTCACCCTAGCATCAGTGGGACCATTTGGTTATGTATTAGGAAGGACTTGGAGGCAGGAAACAAGGATCAGGACAAAGAGACTCTTTGGACGGCGTCTCATGAATGGGAGGTCCTCGGGGGAGGGAGCTGCTGCTCATATGTAGCATCTCCATAAATGATGACAGTACGGCAGGGGAAAGTACACAACATTAGGGGTTTGGGAGACTGAATGTTCTTGTCTGTATCTACCAGTTTAGAAGCTGCTGCATGGCTCTGGTTTTCCAGTCTGTGAAATGGGGAGGTGGAAGTAGAATGTCTCTAAAGTTGAGAGTCACAGAATCTAAGAGTTGGAGAATTGAAAACAAGTATTCATCTAGGCCTGCGAGAATAAACCAGAGCAGAGGAAACTCACCTTGGGTCCAGCGGATTCTCAAGTAGACATGATTTAGTCCCTCCCTGCTCAGTATTCTTAATGAACTGAGCTTGTGTCCAGTGAAAAGGCTCCAACTGCTACAGGGCTTAAAACCAGTACCTGGAGATGGAAAGGAGAGGAGAGGAGGGGAGGGGAGGGGAGGGGAGGGAATAGGAGGGGACAGGAGGGGAAAGGAGGAGAGGGGAGGGGAGAGGAGGGAGAGATGGGCAGGTTACTGGTGCCTAAAATTTGGGTCCTGAAATAGTTCTGATCCTAGCACAGCTTCATCTCTTGGCAAGCTGGGAAGAAATGCAACTTCCAGAGTCTTTCCTTGCTTAAGGCTTCTCACAAACTGGCCAGTCCCAGCCTTGATGTAGGCACTGTGACCTCTTTGATTGTCATGAGGAGGGAGAAGAGGTCATGTCATCACAGTTTTAGAGCTAAGAGGGTCCCAAAGCTTATTTAGTTCAACCTTTCATTTTATATATGAGGAAACTGAGACCCAGAGGGAGAAAATGACTTCCCATAGTCCCAGAGCTGAGTAGCAGAATCTGGATTTGAATTCATTTCCTCTGATTCCAAATCCTGAACTTTTTCGATTTGACTCTGCTTTCTACAGCCTAAACATGTGCTCTTTCTCAGACAGATGTCCATCCAAGTACTAATCAGGCCCAGCCTTTCTTATTGGAGATCATACAAGCTCCAGCTCATTCAGGCTGGGATGGAGAGCCAGGAGACACTTCTGGCAGACAGAGCAGGGCAGCTCAGAGAAGTCTGCTTCCTGGTCTTTCCTAGCCTAACAGTTTGCAATCCTTGTGTTTGTTTTCCTGGGGAGACTCTTCTGCAGTGGGTGGTATTGTAAGGTGTGGGAAGCCTTAATCCTACACCAAAGGGTGGGGCAAAGGATAGTTTTAGGCTCAGAGACCATGCTTAGAGGCTCTGGGAAGGTACCACACAATCCATAGCTTCTAATAGCTGGATTAGACACCCAGTCCATAAAGGAGCCCTTTGCCCTTCCACCCAGTCTCCTCCACCAGACTGGTCCTCTGTCATCACCTTTCTATCACATCCCTCCACAATCCTTCCATCTATGGCCTCCTCTACTACTTTCTTGAAAAACCCTTGAAAAATCCTTCCAGCCTTACTAACCATTGTCCTATATTTCTTCTGTTCCTTGTGGTTATTTTTGCAAAGGTCATTGACAATAGGTGCCTCCACTTTCCCTCCTCCAACTGTCTTCTTAACGCTTTATAATCTGGCTCCCACTCTTATCATTCCCCTGACACTTCCTGGTCCAAAGTTACCTGAGATCTCCTAGGGGCCAGGTCTAGCGGCTTTTCCTCTGTCCTCTTTCTCCTTGGCCTCTCTGAGGCAGCCTTTGATGCTCTCTGACATGCTCTCCTCTAGAGGGTTTTGCGACACTGCTCTCCCTGGTTCTCCTCCTATCTGGTTACTTGTTCTCTTTGGTCTTTGCTGGATCCTCTTCCAGCTTACTCCCTCTAACTCTAGGTGTCCCTCAGGGTTCTGTCCTGGGCCCTGTGATCAGCTACTTCAATTGGAAATCTCATCAGCTCCGAGGGATCTATTTACCATCTTTATGCTGATGATTTATCAAATCTTTCTATTCTGCCCCAACTCTGCTGACCTCTGATCTCACATTTCCAACTGCCTTTCAGACAGCTCAGCTGGATGTCCGGCTGACAACTTAAACTCATTATGTCCAAAATGGAACTCATTATCTTTTCCTCCAAATTTCACTGCTCCTAATTTCCTTATTAATGCAGAAAGTAACACCATCCTCCCAGTTCCAGACGCATACCCTAGGAGATATCCTGGCTTCTTCACTATCTTTCATGCCCCCCCCCCCCCCCACACACACACATCCAATCTATCACCAAGGCCTATTGATTTCACCTTGGCAACGTCTTTTGAATAATGTCCTTCTTTTCTCTGATATTGCCCTACCTTGGCTCAGGCCCTCAGCACCTGGGTGGTGGTGGTGGTGATGATGATGATGATGATTTTGCTTTTTGGAGGGGGAAGGTAGGGCAATTGGAGTTAAGTGACTTGCCCAAGGTCACATGGCTAGATTTTTGTGTTAAGTGTCTGAGGTCAGATTTGAACTCAGGTCCTCCTGACTCCAGGTCTGGTGCTCTATTTACTGTGCCACCTAGCTGCCCCTGGATTATTATTTTTAACTAATTAATTTATTTTTAGTTTTCAAAGTTCGCTTTTATAAGATTTGGGTTCTAAACTTTCCCCCCTCCCTTTCTTCTCCCCTCCCCAAGATGGCATGCGATATGATATAGGCTACACACGTACAATTGTCTTAAACATATTTCCACATTAGTCATGTTGTGAAAGAAGAATCAGAACAAAAAGGAAAAACCACAAGAAAAAAAGAACAAAAAGACAAAAAAGAAGAGAAAATAGTGTGCTTTGGTCTGTATTCAGACTTCAAAGTTCCTTCTTTGGATATGATTAGCATCTTCTCTCAGGAGTCTTTTGGAGTTGTCTTAGGTCCTTACATTGCTGAGAAGAGCTAAGTCCGTCAAAGTTAGCCATCAAACAATGTGGCTGTTACTATGTACAATGTTCTCTTGGTTCTGCTCACTTCACTCAGCATCAGTTTGTAAAAGTCTTTCCTGGATTTTCCGAAATCCTCCTGCTAATCATTTCTTATAGCACAATAGCCTTCCATTCCATTCATCTGCCACAACTTATTCAGTCATTCCCTAATTGATGGGCATCCCCTCAATTTCCAGTTCTTGGCCACCACACACACACACACACACACACACACACACACACCACACACATACCACACACACACACACACACCACACACACTCACACACCACACACACACTCACACACACTCACACACCACACACACTCACACACACCACACACTCATACACTCACACTCACACAACACACTCTCACACTCACACACATACTCATACACACACACACACTCACACACAACACACACATACCACACAATCACACACATTCACACACACCACAAACACTCACACACACACACTCTCACACACACTCACACACATACACACACACCACACACACACTCTCACACACTCTCACACTCACACACACACACACACACACCTGCTATAAATATAAATACATGTACTTTCCCTTTTCTTATGCTCTCATTGGGACATAGACCTAGTGCTGGCATTGTTGGGTCAAAGGGCATCTACAATTTTGTAGCCCTTTGGACATAGTGCCAAATTGCTGTCCAGAATGGTTAGGTCAGCTCACAGCTCCACCAATAATGCATTAGTGTTCCAATTTTCCCACATCTTCTCCAACATTTATTATTTTCCTGTTTTGTCATGCTAGCCAGTCTGACAGGGGCATCACCTAGATTATTGTAATAGCTGTTGGTGGTTCTTTGTACCTCAGGTCTCTTTCTGCTCCAATCCTTCCAGTTACCAATGGGATTTTCCTAAAGTGAACATCTGATCACATCATGTGGTTTACTCAATAAGCTCCAATGGCTCCCTATTGCCTGTAGGATCAAATTCAAACCCTAAAGCTTACCCCCCTCCTACCTTTCCAGTCTTCTTACACCTCACTCCCTGATGTTGGAGTGACACCAGCCTCCTGGCTATTCCATGACCCTGCATGTCTTGGCTCTGGGCACTTCCTCTGGCTGTCCCCCATCCCTGGAATGCTTTCCCTCCTCTGCTCTAATGAATTGCCTCTTGATTCCAGTGCCTTCCTTCTGTTAATTATTTCCTTTTTATCCTGTATGAGGTTTATTTGTACATAGGTATTTGCTTGTCTACCTCATTAGACTGTAAGCCCCTTGAGGTCAGGAAATGTCTTTTGCCTCTTTTTGAAAGGTAGATGCTTACTAAGTGATTATTGCTTGACTTGGTTTTCTGAGGAGGATAACTGGTGCAGAAGGTTCATTAGGAAACCAGAGCTGGGTGATTGGGCCAGGTGGCTCTTGGTCTGGGACAAAGAATGTCTAGAGGCATCTTTGATATGGTTAGGTGTATGAAAAGTGTAAAGACTAGTAGGATAAGTTGACTAGGAAAATGGAACTGAGTGATGTTGGTGACTGTGTGTGAAGAATACTGGGAGAGGGAAGAGAAGGAAGTCTATGAAGTGAGAGTGTGTGGGGGTAAAGAATAACTGGGAGCAAAAAGGTATGAGTCAGGGATGAATCCTGGTGCAGATCTCAGCGAGTCAGAATCGGCCTGAGGTGAACCCTGATTTAGGGAGAGCGTGCTCGTGCCCATGCTCAAGTATGGGGGAATTAAGGTCATTTCCAGCCTCTGCATCTAGCTGGTGAGATTTAGTATATACCAAGTCCTTGGTGTCTATCCCACAGTGCAGTTCTGGAATTAGGAGGGCATGGTTGAAAAAGCCCCCTCAGATGTGGCTCATCGAAGTGGCCTTGTTGTGAGCCCTGGGAGAAGACACAGAGAGACCCAGAGTCAGGGGGTGGGCTGGATCTCAGGAGTGGGGTAAATAGGTACCACAGCCATAAAAGGATCAATCGAAGAGGCTGGCTATGGTTAGCTTGGAGAAGAGGGCCTTGCTGTCCTCAAGTATGTTAAGGCCTGTCTTCAGGGAGGGGGAATTAGTTTCTTCTACTTGGCCCCAGAGGAGAGAAGGAACAATGGGTTCATGCAGCAGAAGCAGAGTCCAGTTCCTTGTAAGTAAATGAATGAATGAATACATGTTTCTTCAATGAATGAATGATGTAAGGGAAAACTTCCTAACAATCAGAATTTTCCAGAAGTGAAATGGGCAGCCTCCAGAGGGAAGGCTTGTCTTGGCTCCTCACCAATGGAGGTCTTCAAGCCAAGACAGGATAGCCACTTCTTGGGGAAATTATAGACAAGACTGTTGTTTAGACACAGGTTATAGGAGATGGTTCTCAAGGTGCCTTCTAGTACTGAGATCCATTGATATTTAATCCAAAATTGGAAGGCCTTAGGGCCTGGGCTGGAGGAAGCCACCCTCTCCCCAAATGTTTATAGACTTAACAAGGAACTAATTAAAGCTCCTTTGTCCTGAGCATCTCTTGTTACTGAAAAGCTTCTCATATTTGTAGTTTGATTCCATTTCAGGCAGAGACAGTCTCGTGAAATAGTTTAACTCCAGATAAAAATTAAATTTAAAATATAAAACAACAGGGACAAACAATAGTGGAGTCTCAGTGCTGAATAAAAATGAAACCTCCCACAATTCAATGGAATTATAGCCCCAGTAGTATCTAAATGTGTGGGCTCCATCTCCTAAGGATTAGTTCTGAACAGGACCAGGAACCCCAAAGGCCCATCAAGGCTGGGGAACCAGTCCCTGGTTTGGCAGCTAGGGTTAGGGTTTGGCAGCTGCCCACACCAGACAAAGACATAATTCCCTGCACATTCATTCCTTGTTTCCAAAAGCATGTCAACCCCCTTCCCTTTTGGCTCTCCTGGATGCAAAAAGAAGCAGAGGGGGGGCCACAGGAGCCTAGAAAGTCAACAGTATACAGGTCAAGAGAAATAAGAAGCGTCTTCACATCAGCCAGGAGCTTGTTATAGTCAGACAATGAGAAATTATTATGCACCTACTGTGTGCCTGGAGAAAGACCAAAACAGCCTCTGCCCTCAAGGAGCTCACAGTCTAATAAAGGAAACAGCATGGAAACAAATGGGTATGTGCAAGATATATGCAGAATGGATGGAAGACAATCTGAGGGAGGGGGCAGCAGCTGTGTGCGTGTGCGTGTGTGTGTGTGTGTGTGTGTGTGTGTGTGTGTGTGTGTGTGTGTGTGTGCGCGCGCACATGTACAGGGGTACTCAGAGAGTCTCAATGAGGGGAGGGAACTCAGAGCCCAACAAATCCAGTCTGCTTTGCACCAGGGCCCAGGAAGCAGTTGCCCAATGTCCATCAGAAAGTCCTCCATTCTGCTCCAGATGGCCCACACCGGTTTGACATGGCTGTGATAACTGTCCCTTTCCCTTATGTCAAACCTAAACATGCTTCTTTGTAATTACCTTCCTCCTGTCCTGCTCCTGATCCTAGTTGTGCCCTCAAATAAAGCTAATGCTTCTGTTGCAGTTCTATGGTGTGTTGTCATGTCTTCAAGAATTCAGTCAGACCACCTCTAAGTCCAGTACAGGCATTTACCAAGGATGGACATCCCTCAGAAGTGGGTTAGGTTCCAAGAACAACCAACAATTTAGTAAGACAACATAAGCCAATTTACATTATTTTGATGCTGATTACACAACAGAAATTATGAATATTAAAAAGGCAGGAGGGATTTAAGGGGTTAGGTCAAACATCCTGGTTGTGCTGCTTTCTGAATGACTAGCTATTGTGGTCCTGTCTGGTCAGATGGATAGATAAGTAATGTGGTCCTGTCTTGGGCTAAATGGATGTTGTGATTGTGGTTGAGTACAAGAACACACCTGGTCAAATACAGTGGCTAGCTGGGGCTATGGCTGTATTGAGTCTGGGGGCCTGGTTAGAACCAGATTGTATGGTTAGATCAGGACAAGCCTGCTATTCAGTGGGGCCCATAAGGAAGTTAGAATGTTGGGGCTGGGGGCAGCTTTATTAGGATTCCATCCACCTCCTTTAGTTACAGCCCTCTTCACCATGGAAAGCCTGCTGAACTCCTGTGGGCTTGTCCTCTGGTGGCAGGTCCAGAGTCACTGGCAGAGGGCTGGGCTCGTCTAATCCTCAGAGAGATTCTCCAGTGCTTTTATGGCTGCGCAGGGGAAAGCTCTAAACCCAGCAGTTTCTCCCCTCCCCCCAGTGCTGACATTCTACAGAGCCCGGATCCACCCTGCTGAATGCATACCTACAGACATGCAGATATGCAGCTGCTCAGAGATGAGGATTTCTTCTGAAGGTCACTCAGGGTTAAACATCTCACCGATGGGAATTGGTGACTCCTGCCCATGTGCAGGATTTCCGGGGCTCTAGGAAGCCCCGAGCAGAGACTTCACTGAGTTAGCTATGAAACTGCAAATAGCTGGGAGGGCAGGTGAGGGGCTTGGGTGGGGGTGGGGATGGCATTTCAGTGTATAGCTGTTCATTACTCCTTAGTATGAAGGGATTTTCTCAGGCTCTTTGTTGAGAGGAAAAGGTCAGGAAGAGTAAGGCAGAAAAAGGGCTTGCAGCCCAGACTGAGGAGCCCAAGGCTGGTCTGTCTTCCTGCTCGGCTTAGTGTCTCACGCTAGCTAGCTTGGGTGTGCTCTCTATCTCCAGGGATGTGGTGTCTTCTATTTCAAATGGGCCTTAAGCTGGCAGAAGGTGATGGCTCAGTAAAGGATGGAGGAAAGCGGGGGTTTCTATCTCCCATTCGCCTTTCCGGGGCAGGAGGGAGCTGGTTCTGTGTAGCTCCTGAGACAGGTAAGAAAGTCAGCAGGTACCGTCACTCAATCAGGCAAGCCTGGCTGCTTACTCTGGACCAGGCACAGGGCTGAGGTCTGGGGTGGGGGTGGGGGTCCCTGTCCTGGGGAGCCTAAGGTTGATTTATCTGCATCCAGGGTCCTGGGGTAATCTCAGAATTGTCCTTTGGCACAGCTTCCCCTCCAGCCAATCTAGTGGTAGCAGAGAAAGAAACTGAGGCTTTGTAACTTGTCCAAAATCACTCAGGTCATAAGTAACAGGCCCTGAACCCAAACCCAATGCTTTTCCCAATACACCATGTTGCATCTTCCAAAAGTAACTTTGCCTCCCCAGATGACGAACACATTTAGCTTGGTCTCCCCTAGAAAAGGCAGTAGTACTCCAGGGCAAAGAAAGCTGCCCCACAGTAACACCTCCCATGTATTTTTACAGTCTGTCAGTCTCCATAGGGGCTGTGATTTCATGCTTTCCCCACCCCCCAGGGGACCTGGAGCCCCTTTAACCCCAGGGTTAATCCTCCTATACGAACTCTCCAGCTTGGGCACAGATGGTGCTCACCATTAGCATGGGGGCAATGCTCTAAGGTTTTCAGAACTTTCTTTGTTCCTCTGTGGGGCAGGTCCAGAGTGCAGACCTGCAGCCTCTCCAGTGCCCCTCAGAACCCAGATGAACCTTCAAGGTCACTTAGTCCAATCCCCTTATTTCACCATTAAAGAACCTGAAGTCAGGGAAGAGAAGTCACTTGGCCAAGGTCATACACTTTGGCAGATACAAGATTTGAACTCAAACTCTGTGAGTCCAAATCCAGGGCTCTTGCCACTGAACCAAGAGAATCATTTTGTTCTTTGAGACTTTTCTTCTTCTTCTAATGCTTAACAGTTCTTCCTGTCCACATGAGGCAGGAGGAAAAGGGGTTTGGGAGCTGTCTTCAAGTATTTGAAGGCCTGTCCTGTAGATGGTGTTGGTGCCCCAGATGTCAGAACTAAAATCAAATTGAGATGGGAGATCAGGACAAACTACCTTACAAAGACCCATCAGAAAGTAGAAAGTGATTCCTTGAGGAGAGGCTTTCTGCTTCTTCACAGCCCAGCAGGCCTCCTGGCAAGGTATGGATGACCAGCTGTTGGCAGGCTTTAGAGAGGATTCTTTTCTGGACATGGGCTAGACTAGCTTACCACTGAGGTCCCTTCTTTGATGCTTCCTTCTGCTCTACACTCCCAGAGATTCTACAGACCTGTCAGTCATCTCCTAAACAACGCCCATCCCCACCCAATCTTCTTCATCTTTCTATGGATTCTCATCTGGCACCTCTCAACTGCATTCTTCCCATATCTGGAGCCAGATGGATCTGAGGAGAAACCTTCTGGGCCCAGCTGTCGTCCTTCACAATGGTCTCTGCCTTGGCCAGGAAGCAGCATTCTGCAACATGATCACTTCCTATCCTACCAGCACCATCCAATGGGTTTCATTGTTGTTGTTCAGTCATTTTAGTCATGTCTGACTCTTCATGACCCCTTTGGGGATCTTCTTGGCAAAGATACTAGAATAGTTTGCCATTTTCTTCTCCAGCTCATTTTATAGATGAACAAACTGAGGCAAACAGGATTAAGTGACCTGCCCAGGGTCACACAGTTAGGGAGTGTCTGAGGCCAGATTTGAACTCAGGAAGATGAGTCTTCCTGACTCCAAGCTTGGTATTCTGTCTACTTCTCTACCGAGTTGCCCTATCCTGAATGGTTTAAATGGTGGAAATGTGGGACAATTATGGTCTTTTGACCTTAATGATGATCTAGTCTGGGTTTGTTTTTTTTTACCCTTAATGCCTTTGACAGTCTGGTAAGCCTAGTGATCCCTTTTCGAAATAATGGCTTTAAATACATAAAATAAATGGGATTACTGGGGAAAACAATTATGTTGAAATTTGGTTATAAAAATAGATTTTAAAAAACCCCTAAAACAGTTCAGACACCAAGGTTAAGAATCCCTGACAACCCAACCTACTCATTTCATGGAAGAGGAAATTAAGAACTATCTTGGGCAGAAATGTGCCCAAGGTATTCACAAGTAGCAGGCCTGAGACAAGAATCCAGGTCTCTCGATTGCCTGCCCAATATGCTTTCTTCTCCTGAAAACCCCTGCTTTCAGGAAGCCTTGACTGTCTTTCAGACCTAGCTTAAATTCTGTCTTCCACATGGAGCCTCTCCTAACCTCTCCTCCCCGACCCAGCAACTAGTATCCTCACTCCCCAAATGGCTTTACATTCATTTTCTATAGATGTAACATGGGAAGAAACAAGTTACATTGAAATTCAGTTATCAAAAATATATTTTAAAAACCAAGTTTTTAAAAAGTGGAGGGGAGAATTGGTGCCTGGAATTGGATTCTTTCTACTCCTCCTTCTGGAAAGGGGGTAAAGCTGAAGCTTCTTAGGTCTCAATTATTTCCTCTCTTACAAAAACCCTGTTAACCTAGAGGGAATATAATGACCCATTTGTCTGCTAATTCATGGAGGTTACATCAGACAATCGCAGTAGAGACCCCAGTCATGAAAATTACTAACATTTGGACAGATCTTGGCCTTCTGTCCTAATTTAAATTTTATCTATTTCCAGGTATTTTCTCTGTTCCTCTTTTCTTAGCATAGACTCAGTATATAATAGGAGCCTTCATGACTGAGGCTGGGTATCTTTATATAGGAAACAAAATCTGGATATAGGAAACACTTAGATAAAGAATTCAGTGGAGTCAATAACAAGGCTAGATACTAGACAAACACCGGGAGGGGAGGTTGTAACTGTCCTCTCCTCCTAGAATAGGCAATGACATCCAACCCCTGCAGCCTCAGTTCTTCGGTCTCATATGCCTTCAGGGATCTTCTCTCACCCCCACGCCTTCTCAGCAGCAGCCGAAGCTCAGGTCTTCCAGCTTCATTCCTTAAGACCTGGGGTGGGGGTGGGGGGCACTAGAGGATGCTGTTCTGCTACTGCCTGAACTTTGGTGGTCTCAGGACCTTTCCCTCAAACACTGGGAGCATCTTTTTGTCAGAACTCTTGGGCTCAACCCAAGTCAGCCTTTTGCTTCAGAAATCATGACAACACTGACTCCCAGGACCAGAAGGGAATGATTGTTGCACTGAACTATAAATCTCAGAATGTCAGGGAGCTCTCAAACCTTAATTAAATTATGTACCTACCTCTATATCTTCTGGTGGTCAGTTTTACTCAGTATCAGCTCCTTGAGGGCTACCCTTGATAGCCCCAGCCCTTAGCGCTGTGCTTGGGACATAGAAAGTGATTAATAAAGGCCTGTCAATGAATTAGAGCATTGTCCATCTATGACTGGTTCTTTTTAATATGCCCAAACAGCAAACATATTTTCTGACATCCTCACTAGGAGAGTATGGTTTTTGTTTTTGTTTGGATCCATGATTTCATGGATATGAAATGTATGGTATATGGTATATGGAGCATCTATCAAGGAAACTCTTATCCCAAGCTCTTGGACCACTGTGACTTGCTTAGTCATAGAGTCAGAGTGTGTCAAAAGTGGCTGGCTCCTAGACCAGCTCTCCATCTATGTCTTTCCACAGCTACTCATTAGGCAAGTTAAATATCTTGGTAATCTCAGATAATGACCTAAATTAACAATAGCCTGGTTCAAGTAATCTTCAAATTTGCTATCCCTTTTTAGGCTCTTGGCTTCTCTCCATTTTTTCTATTTATTGACCTAGCTTACTCCATGCAAACTCATATCTTTTGATCATGTAGCATCCCTATGGAAGAAAGACAACTGAAAAAAAAGGAAATATAATCAACACATTCTCTAGAGGTATTCCTTGTAGAATTTAAGGACAAGTCAGTTTTGCATATTGACTTTGTCCAGTCTCTAGAACTGAGATGAATTCATGACAATGTCGACATTTTCTCATTTAAAAGGAGGATGATTGATAAAGAGATCTTCTTGGAACATATGGCAAACTGGTTAAAAGCTTTGAGTCCTACTTTTGGAACAAATAGGTATTACTTCACCTGACAATCATAAAGGTTGTTCTATAAATGTCATTGGATTGGTGAAATGTAATTGAGAGTTATTTACTTCTGGGTTCACCTATCAAATACTCAATCAATAAATATTTATGAAATACCTTAGATACCCAATTGTATGCCAAAATTTTTCTCTGGGCAGCATCAACAAGAACTCAAACAATACTCTGTAGGCAACAAAATTTCAAACCATGGGTGGAATCCTGAGGATTCATTTATAGAAATGAGGTTAATTGTCACGAAAGATTACAAAAGGATTATTTTTAGGGATCTGGACTTATCAAGACAGATGAGGTAAGAAAATTGTAGTAATGGTGTAAGCTGTGACTAGAGGATGCAAAAACTGTGCCCAACCCAAATGTCTAGGAAGTCACAACCTGGTCCCCAGAGCTGTACAACAGAAGCTCACCATCTTTCATAAACTAACAGGCAATAACAAATTCTCCCACGGTTCTTGAGAATGCAATTAAGGAACTCTACTGGAACAAAGATAATATCACAGATCAAACTGCTGCTCACCATGCCCCAAACAGAACATCGATCCTTGAAAATGTAAGAATAACATATTTATTAAAATGCCACCAGTCTAAGCACTCAGTCTCCAAGTTACATGGAAAGATGACAACAAGAACAAAAGGTTCTGAACTAGAGGGAGAAATCAAAGTCAAATGGCTGGAGATAAGGCACCCCATCATCCCTGCCATCTTGTCTGCTCTAGGAACTGTCTTGCAGAGGCTTTAGGTCTTAGAGAAAAGGAACTTCTGTCCCTATATTCAACTGCAAGAGAGCTGTCATTTGTCTACCAGTGCAATAGACTGCAGAACACTGAATGTAAAAGAACAAAAGTAGGAAAACAGATTGCTCTGGGATCATTTCTATCTGAACTCTCTTAAAAAGAATGAGATAATAATATGTGGCACAGTGGATAGAGAGCTCTCCTTGGAGTCAAGAAAACCTGGCATTCAGGTTCTACCTGTGGATGACTGTGCTTAGACAAGTGACCTCTCTCTCTCTCTCTCTGTCTCTCTCTGTGTGTCTTTGTCTCTCTGTGTCTCTCTATCTCTGTCTCTCTGTCTCTCTCTGCGTGTCTTTGTCTCTGTCTCTGTCTCTCTCTGGTGAGTTGTGATCTGCTCTGGTATTTTACCAGGTATCTTAGTCCAGACTAAACAACAGCTTTCCCACTTGTAGGTTTGCAGATGCATTTTAGACATTAGACTGTCTGTGCATCATCACAACACTATGTAGACATTACCAGTATCGTGCCCATTCTTGAGATGAAGAAAACTGAGGTTCATAGAGATGAAGTGACTAGCCCAGAGTTACATACCTAAGAAGTGTCAGAGATGGGATTCTCTGGTCAATCTGACTACTTCACCACTTATTTCCTGTGAGATCTCAGACATTTCATTTTATCTTAGTTTCTCTAACTGAAAAGAGGAGGTGGCCTTTGAGTTCCCACCCAGTTCTAAGCCTATGATTTTACACCTCCAAGGCTGGCTCACTCCATTAAACAATATATTAATTATATTATTATTAATTAAAGGATTACATTACATAATAATGAAGTGGCAGTGCTGGGCTTCAAGCCACATCCCTACATCAGAGCATTAGGAGACTAAATTCCCAGTTTTCCTTCCACAGATCAAGTTTCCTCTTGTTCTACCTATGTCTGACAGGTCAGACCTCACTGAAATGATCTGATCTGAATTTTTAAAAAATGTAAAACAAAGAACCCCCCCCTCCTTTAAAAAAGTTTATTCTCTAGATCATTCCCTCGATTTTCTCTTACTTTTTATGTATGTCAGAGTCATAAAGATCCAGAAAGGATTCATTTACATTGGTTCAGTTCCTGACATTAGGTCACAAGGGCCAAATAGGAGCTCAGATGCATCAGCCTTGACACTTGGGGGCTTCTCCATCCAAGGCCAATTAGCCAGCTTGATTGGCATCTTATGACCCTCAGGGGTATAAATCATTATTCACTGTAAATTGTCCCTTACCATAGAGTGGCAACACCCAAATAGACTTAGCAAAGGCCTTTAAACCATGGGATAATTGGGATAGGAAGGGAGTGGCTGAGTAGTTCCAGTTAATTCCACTTGAATTAACACTAGAGTGATTTCCCAAGAATAAACTCAAATTACTAAGATAAGACCTCACATTAAGAATGTGGTTTCTAGAAGGTTCTTCAGGTCCTGGGAGAGCTAACAGCTCTTACCCATAGAGAGCAGACCCTACATTGAAGCAGACATTCCCTACACCCTTCCTTCCTTCCCTCCTTTGTTTCATTCCTTCTTATCATCTTTGTGAAATACATTTGGTGATGTGTTTGGTTCGGAGAGCACTGTGGCTCTTTGTGAGCTCCCCAGCCTGAGCCTGAGAGCCGAACAGAAGCATTCCTGCCAGGGCAGCCTCCAGGATTGGGCCCATTTCCTTCTGGATTCTGATGCAGCCAGTCTGGCCAGGTGAGGGAGTCCGTTCTAATTCTACATTAAAAATCCCATGGAAACCACAGCTTTTACCCAATGGATACACAGCATGTAACCAATTATCTAAATCAACCAAAAGACAGTGAGAGAAACATTGTGTTCTATTTTGTGTAGATGAAAAACTGTAGCTTTTAATAAACCTGTAGTAATCTGCACATTCCCAGCTAGTAGGCCAATTCATTTTAGTGCGACTCAGTTGGTGAGGATGGGGGCATACTAAGTGAGCAGTTTATTAAAAATCCTATGTTACAAATTTACTTGATGTGGGGATAGATTGTTTCCACTATTATGTCCCACCATCTACTCTTCAGTCTCTACCTAAGGTTGATAAACTGATTTCCTGGCTCATTCCTTGCTGCCTACAAACATAGCCATGTGTTCCCCATCTCTATCCTTAAAAAAATCATCACTTGAGCCACCATCCCAGAGAGTTATTTTCTGGTATCTTCCCACCTTTTGTTGACTAAATTCCTTGAAGGAAGTTGTATATACTCAGAGTTTCTAGACCCTGTCCTTTTTTAAATGCCTGCAGACTAGCTTCCAGTCTCATCATTCTTTTCTTCAAAGTTTATTGACTTTTTTTTAATGTTTTACTGACATCCTGTATTTATGCAAAATCTAGATTACCCCCTGTCTCTCTCCCTGTCCACTCCCAGAATGCTAGAAATAATTATTTCTAAAAAGAAAAAGGAAAATGAGGAAGAAAACAAATTCCGTCATACTAATCAATACATTAAAAAAAAAAAATTATATTCTTTCTAATGTTCCACACTGATATTCTACTTCCACAAAGGAATGCATGGCATAGGGTGGGGGAAAGTATCTTTTAATTTCTCTTCTTTGGAGACCAAGCTTATTCTTTGTAACTTTGTAACATTCATTTTGTTGCTGCTGTTTTGTGGTGATTGTTCATTACATATACATCACTGTAGATGCTGAGTATTGTTTCCTTGGCTCTGCTGACTTCACCCTGCATCAGTTCATGTAAGTCTTTCTACACTTCTCTGCATTCATCAGTCATATTCCATTTACATTTGTGGACCAGTGTGTTTAGCTGTTCCTCAACTGGTGGGGAACTAGGGTTCCAGTTCTTTGCTGTCCTAAATAAGTGGAGATTGGGGTGGCTAGGTGGCACAGTGAATAGAGCACAAACCCTGGAGTCAGGAGGACCTGAGTTCAAATCAGGCCTCAGACACTTAACACTTACTAGCCATGTTACCTTGGGCAAGTCACTTAACCCAATTGACCTGGCTTCCCCCCTCCAAAAAGAAAAAAAACCCAAAGAATAAAAACAAAACAAATGGGGATATTAGGAAGCAGAAGAATCTCTGGGTCAAAGGGTCTAGATATTTTGTGCATTGACATAATTACAAATTGTTTTCCAGAATGATTATGTTAATCTACAGCTCCACTGACAATGTATTAGTGAATTCATCTTTCCATAATCCCTCCAATATCAACTAGTCCCATTTTTTATAATTTTTGTCAGTGTGATGTGAAGTCTCAGGGTTGTTTGGTGATTTTAAAGCATACTTTCATAATAGTTCTAGTAGCTTACAGTTCTTCTATTGAGAATTGTTTGCTCTTATCCTCAGACCACCTATCTAATCAATGATCTTCTTATTGCCAAATGTAACAACCCCTTCTCAGTCTTCATCATATTTGACCACTGCTCCTGCCTATTCTTTCCTCATTAGATTTCATTGACACTGCTCTCTCTGGCTACCAGTTTTGATTGTTCCTTCTCATTCTCTACCAACCCACTGATTGGATGAATTCTAATTTCTCCCTTTTTACTGTCTTGCTTGATGATCTCATCAGCTCCTATGCATTCAACATTGTGTCTATGCAGATGATTCTCAGCTCTCTGCATTCAGCCCTAGTCTTTGTCTTGAGCTAGCATTTTGCATCACCAAATTCCTCTTGAAAATCTCTAGCTGGAAACTCTGCAGGCATCTCAAACTCAACATTTCTAAAACAGAGCCATTTATTCCCTTCCCGCCTCCCACTCTTGCCTTTCCTAAAGGTTCCTCTCCCACTGCTCTCCCTGTGCCACCTCTTTCCCCATCCCACCCCCATTTCCAAGGTTTGTCCATGTTACCTTTGGAACATTTCTCATATGTCCCCTGGTACAGGCCTCCATTGCCTCTCTTCTGGACAATGCCAATATCTGGGGGAGGGTCTCCCTGCCTCAAGTCTCTCCCCACTTCAGTCCATCCTCTCCTTACTTACTGTATCATCAAGGCAATATTCACAGCACCAATGGTGACAATGAATATGCTGGCATAGTTCTGAATCACAAAATGTAATACTTTCCATATAGAAGACAGAAGCAAAACATTTATTCAGACACCAGAAAGCCAAATCCCAACACCAGAAAACTGAATCCCAGCACCAGAAAGTCAAATCCATCACAGCAACAGAGAAGTTAATATACCTTATCACTGCAGGGAGCAACACCATGTCTAATTGTCTCCTTGCCTGCATCCTCTTCTCCCTGCTTTCTTGGAGCTTTTACTCCCAGTTTCCTCTGGGCTCTGCTCCCTGATTCAGCAAACTCCTCCTACTGTAGCCTCCATGTGATTACATTGGACCTATGAAGGGGCAGGGAAGATCTCCAAATTCCCATGGCTATTATAGCTGCCAAACTGAGTTACCTAAAGTCAGAATCTGTCCAGGTCACCGCCCTTCTCAGAAAGCTCCAGAAGTTCCTTCTTACTCCCTGAATCTAATATAAATTCCACTGAAATTCTCATTTGACTTCCAATTCCTGTAGCACCTGGCCTCTTCCTACTTCCCAGTCTTCTTACTCTCTATTCCCTTTAACACTCTTTGATTCTAACACATTTGTTAATTGACTGTTTATGACTCTGACTAAGAGCTGGTTGTCTCCCTTACCCAGAATGCTCTCCGTGCTCCTTTCTATCTAAAGGAATGATCATAACCAGCTCTATTTGCTTCCTTATCCAGCTGCCCTCAAGACACTTCAAAGCCAACTGTCTACATGAAGCCTTTCCTGGTTCCTTCCCCCTGTCCCCACACAGCATCTTACCTTTGAGATTGCTTTCCATCTTCCCTGTATATACTGGGTATGATCATTGCTGTTTCCCCATTGCCTTGTCCATTTGGATGTGAACTCTTTCAGAGAACAGAACATGCTTTTGCCTTTCTTTGTATCCATGGGATTTAGCACAGTGCCTGGCACACAGTGCTTCATAATTCTTGTTGATTAATGTGTACACACACACACATACACATCTCTGCTTCCATACTTATAATATTCAAATATTCAGCTTGGCAGGTGTGGGAGTTGACTGAGCTAAATTACTGTATTATCAGAATATATACCATCAGCTTGAAATGAACTGTGTCAACAAACAGGTAAAATTTACCCATTTGGAATTTGATGTCAGGGTCTCCTTAAAGGAAAACTCTAGAACTCAGCTATTGCAAAGACTGAAATCACTCTGCTTGTGGTCATTGGTCTGCAGGGCTTGGTCTTGCCACCCAGAAAGTTCAAGACTTTGAGCAGCTCTGGATGCAAGTGAAGGCAGGGCTGTCTGTCCAGGCATTCCAGGCAGCAGCTGCCCACCACTCAGGAGGCCAGGATGTAGGGGCCATGGGCTGCTTTCAAGGTTATAGGAGCATTGCCACTATGATCTCTCTATATCTGTATGTACACACCTAGCCCTACATCCCTGGATCTGCTCCCTTTAACAATGTGTATCATAACTTAACCATCTCCCATCATTCCATGAGATTCCAATCCATATTCTCCCACAGGGGCTCCTCCCGGAAGGCTGGGGCCTTCCTTTCCTCTTGACACTGAGTGGCTATCAGTAGAACCCAAGGGCTGCCCATTATTATCCTTCGTTCTCTCCAAGTAATGAGCTGCTCATTTTCTTTGACTGACATCTTCTATTTCACTTTTGTGGAATTCCTCATTTGTGACGCGGTTGCTGGGTGGTTACTGATCACCCCAACTGTGTGTCTCTCCCTCTCCCTTTGGATCATCTCTGACTTGAATTCTTCAAACTCTGGAGTGTTCTAAGGGTATCTGAACAACCCCCAAATTTTCCTTGAAAAAAAAAATTATCTAATTTAACTATTTTAAAATATATGTATAATTTTGTGATGCTGGTATATTTACATACATATATTTTCCTTCTGACTTTAGAAACCTTGCCATGTGATTTGGGCTACCCCAACAATCCACTTACCATTTGATGCCTTTTTAGACCCAAATTGCTGTCCTCTAAGTGTGTGGTTGGTCCCTTAGGGGAGGTACTGCCTTCTTTTTGTGTTTGTACCTGCAGGACTGTTGAGCTCAAGGTTGGGGGCCTCGTGTATCCTCAGTAAATATTTGTTCATTAATTTAGTCATGCCTTCATTTTTTCCTTTTGTTCCATTCCAGATTAATGAAAGGAAAATAAAGTGAGCCAGCTGACCTCCAAGGTCTCTCAGCTCTTGTCCCATGATCCTCTTTCTTGTCTGGGAATCCCTTCACTTACCAAGCATTTACTATGCACTGGTACCATGAAAAGCCCCAAGGACATAAAGACAAGAGGGACCACAGTGAGACAGTCCTGCGCTCAAGGACAGTAGGGGAGGAGGAAGCTTACAAAGGGTCTTCAATAAAACGAGTGCAGTGATGGGGGAAAGAGGAAGAAGCTCATAGTCAGATTCTACCGAAGTAGGAGGATTTCAGGAAATTCTATGGCACCTGGCATGGTGTTTAGAGCGCTGGGTCTGGAACGAGGAAGACCCGAGTTCAAATCCAGCTTTGGACACTTAAGAGTGGGACATCACGTAAGCTCTGTTTGCTTATCTGTGAAATGGGGATAACAGCACCTCTCTTCCAGGGTTGTTGTGAGGACCAAGCGAGGTGATTGTAAAAAGCTCTCTGGAACCCCAGCACCTGCATCTCGGGGAGTTGGGGGGTCTCGTTGCAACACGGGCTCATCCTGGCACCAGGGAAGGGCAGTCTCTCCCTAGGACTTTACTCCAGCCGGGTTAGACCTAGCGGTTCACGGTGGGTGGGCCTCAGTTTTCTCCTCCTTAAAGGGAACCTGCTGGACAGGAAGTCCCCTCAGGGATCCAACTCTCAGAAACAAAGGGAAATGCAAAGTAACTTCCGTGGGGGCGGGGGGGGGGTTAGAGAGAGTGTGACGGTGCGTGGGGGGTGGGGAGGGTCCCAGTCTGTGCTCTGCTCTAAGGGAGAAACTGAGGCTTTCCCGGAACCCCAAGGCCGAGTGGCCGGCCCTCAGGCATCCGGAAGGAGGGGGCAGGGAGGCTTCTCCGCCCTCAGTAGGGGTGGGGGGGGTGGAGAGCTGCAGCCCCCGGCCCTCCCCGCCCACGCCGGACGTGATTGACAGCCCGGGCTGCGGGCGCTGGGAGCCGCGGGCGTCTCTGTGGGTCACGGCAGCGCGCGCGGGCGGGCGGGCTCCTCGGCGGAGCCTCCGCCTCCCCCTCCCCCACGCGAGCAGCGCGCCATGGAGCAAGGGCCCACGCGGGACGACGGCGGGGAGCCCACGGAGCCCGGCCCGGCCTCCGGCCCCCCAGGGGTCCCCGTGGCCGTGGCGGCCGTGCTGCCGGCGGGGGGCTGCGGGGAGCGGCTGGGAGGGCCCACGCCCAAGCAGTTCTGCCCCGTGCTAGGGAGGCCGCTCATCAGCTACGCGCTGCAGGCTCTGCAGAGGTAGGAACGGCGCGGCGGGCGGGGCTGGGGCACGAGGGTCGGCCTCTCTGCGTGCGCGCGTGCGTGCGTGGAGGGCGGGGCCCCGCGTGCTCCTGGGCTCGGCCCTTCCCCCCACCTGTCACCGCCCCCATCCCACCCCCTCCCCTCTCCCGTCCCCCCCTCTCCCGCTGCCTCCCACGGAGGGAGGCGGGGCGGACTGGGGGAAAGAGACACCTGTTCTCGGTCCGGGGAACACCTGGAGGCCTTCCCCGAGCTCCGATCTCACCCCTCCTTCCGCCTGGGATCCCGGGCACCCCGACCCCGCGTGAGAAGGGGCAGCTTTCTTAGCTTGGGGTGCTCTGGCGCTGCTTTCCCAGAAGGGCCGCCCCTTGGAACCCGCTCCTCCCGGCAGGAGACTGCTCTCTGCAGAGCCCTCGTTTGTGGGGAGCCGGGGAAGAGGCCCCGTTCTGATTTGCGGGCCGCCCCCGCCGCCCCCTTTCCTTGATTTACAACAGCGGCCAGACTTCACCTAAGGAAGCGCCAGCTCCTCCCGCTGCGCCGCTCTAGAGCCCAGAGCTGCCGCCCTCGGCACCGTGGGAGGCCGCTTCTTTTCGCCCTCAGCCGCCCCGCGTTGGGAGGATCCTGCTCAGGGCTGAGTTTCGGACTTAAGTGCCTACAGGCCGCGCCCAGTGCTGAAAGGAGGCTTGTTAAGTTGTCTGATATTGTGCAGTTGGTAAGATTTACAATTCGGTGTCAGACCAAATCCATGAGTATCAATTAGTGAGACACGCCTAATTAGCTTAATTAGAAACGGGTATTTACTAAGGGGGTATGGAGAAGACGACGGGACTATACATATCTCCAAACTGGGGTTCCAGGCGCCTCCAAGTCCATGCGGTCTGCAGCCAAGTGGGTTCGAGCTTAGAGTCTGTGCCACAGGGGTCCCTCAGGGCTCTTAGACCCCACTTTCTCTCCTTCCTTGAGCTAGTCATGGTTTTCCCATTAGGCCTGATGTGCTGTCTGCCTCAGCCTCATCCCTGACACAGCCTTGATTTGGCCTTTCGTTGTGATTGCAGAAGACATCGCCATTGGCCTGGCTTGCCCCAGGGCTGCTGCTGCAGTGTGGCTGGGAAGTCCAAACCTGCTGACCTTTCAAAGCTGTCAAAGCTTTCACCTGATCTGGCAGGAGTGGGGGCAGAAGACCCCCTCCCCCTCTTCCCTCTCAGGATGCAGCTGGAATTATTCTGCCCTTGCCCATGTTATGGGAACCTCCAGGGTCTGACCTGGCTTACTCTTTAGCCAAATCTCACAGGGCATGACTAACCAATTCGAATATACTTTCTCTTTGAACCATTTAACCCAATGGCCCTCATTCCTTCCAAATTGCTGAACAACTTTTCCCCAATATATTTTAGTGCCTTTGACCTACTGAGGTGTGCTCACCTGATAAATGGAGAGCATCTGTTCATTACTGTAGTGGATGTGTGTGTGGGGGGGAGGGGGTTAGAGGGAGGATTGATTCAACCAACTCCTCCCCCTCATATAGGTATTTGATCGGCCAGAGAACACCTTGCTCCTTTAAGTGAGTTCAAATCATCAGTCACCAAAGAACTGTATTCTAGCCTACTGGAAGAATTTAGAGATCTGAGCACTAACAACCCTTAATCCTTAAAATGACAGGTTCCAGAGGTGCCCTAAACCTGGAGACAGTAGCTAGGCAGTGAAGAGCATTGGGCTTAGAATCAGGAAGATTCATCTTCCTGAGTTCAAATGTAGCCTCAGACACTTTCCAGCTGGGTGGCCCTGGGAAAGTCTCAGTTTCTCTATTTGTAAAATGAGTGAGAAAAGGAAATGGCAAACCACTCCATTATCTTTGCAAAGAAAACTCCAAATGGAATCAGGAAGAGTGAGGCACAACTGAATGAGAAGAAGCCTGGAGACATTAAATATTCTGATGATTTAAGAAGGAGGGTTGGTGGAGAAGAAAGAAGGGGAGAGGAGAATTTGCTTGAGAATCTGCAGACTCTTGAGTTTGAGGTCAGAGCCCAGAAAATTGTGGGATGGGTTATGAACAAGGCAGCCTCAACACCTAGTCAGAGAGGTGGTCCTCACTATGGTCCAGCATGGTTTCACTGAGAAATCTTGGTAAATGGGTCACCTTAAGGGAAAAGGTGAAGTTGGATTTCTGGGTCAGGGCAATGCACTGGCAAGAGAATTTCTGGCACTTCTGGGCATCCCCCAGGTTCTGTTGATACAAGTCTTTTGAACCTGATAAAAAGGTGTAAGGGCTGCATGAGAGTACCTTTAGGGAGATTCATAGCCAATTGGACAAGCAAATCTGCAGGCCTTGGAGGGTGGCTTGTGTTGGTGTTGAGTTGTGTTGACTCTTCATGAATCCATTTGGGGTTTTCTTGGCAGAGATTCTGGAGTGGTTTGCCATTTTCTTCTCCAGCTCATTTTTACAGATGAGGAAACTGAGGCAGACAGGGTGAAGAGACCTGCCCAAGGTCATATAAATAGCAAGTGTCTGAGCCCAGATTTGAATTCCGGAAGATGAGTCTTCCTGATATGGGACCTGACATTCTGTCCACTGCTGCTCCACCCCCAGTACTGAAACCTGAATCTGTAGTTTGCGGAGTTAAGGTTGTCATTTCCCTAGAGAGGTTTTAGTTTAAAAAATGGCTTTTTGAAAAGGGAGGAACCCACATAAAATTTGTGAAATATAATGGCTGTAAATAGGTTTTTTTTTTTATTTCATTGGAATAGCAGATTCTCAGTGAAGGAACTCCCGCTAATAATGCCAATTAGAATTTGAGAGAGTTGGCTGAGTGATTTAGCTAGGGTTCAGGGTCCCACAGCCAGGATGTTCTGAGAAGGGGCTTGAACCTAGGTCTTCCTGATTCAGAAGCCAGCTTCCTACCCATAGTGACAAGCTCCCTCTAAACAGCTGGTTTATAAAGATAAGAGGGATACTGGAGGTGTGAGCCTTCTGGGAGGATTTCTGGGGGACCCAGGTGGAAGAAGGAAGGGAGGCCCCCTGGTCTGGGCTTCCATCTGGATCTCCCCCCAAATGCATTGATGCCTCTCAGCCAGAGACAGCGCCTGGCTTAAGGGAAGGGCTTTTTGGATCCATTCCTTTTCTGTAATGAGCAGATAGGCCCTTCCATGTTTGCTTCTCATAGTGTTTTTAATTCCACATTCCCCACCCAGGAGGGACAATGTCACCCTTGTGTAGATTATGGGGTGGGGAGCAACATTTTAAAATGGATGTTTTAAAAAATGCAGTGTTCACATTTGATGTCCAGTCTTTGCTGCTGAAGGGAATTTTTCCCTTTCCAAATAAGGTCAGTGTGACCCCCTTCTGTGGGGCTTTTATTGCAGAATGGTGACAGTGATTGGTGGATTATGTAAAAAAATACCCTAACCTGTAAAGCTGAGTGACACTCCCAGGGCAGTGCTTCTCTCATTTTTAAAGTTTATTTATCCTTTTAAAATTTATTTTTGTTTATCCCTTTTGTTTTACCACCGAGTACTCTCATAGCAAAGAAAAATATTTAAGCAAAACTATTGTCCCATCTGCCAGGGGATGCACTGTTCCACACCATAGTCTCCAACCTCTCTTTTAAGAAAAGAAAAATATGGAGCATTGTCTGTGCTGCCCCTGAGACTGGTCATTTCCCTCATCCTGGCTCCTCTGCCTTGGTGAGCATCATGGGTCACTGTCTTCCTCATCTGTTCTCTGCTTTCTTTTCTCTGCATCTCGTTTGTTTCTCTGAATTCCTCATATTTGTCAAGGCACAATTGTATTTCTTAACAGTCATAGTGCAATTTAGGCTGTACCCACTTCAGTTCCAGTTTTTGGCTCCCCAAAAAGTGTTTTTATGAATATTTAGGGAGTGAGTTATACTCTCCTTCCTTGTCTTTCACTCCCAGACATTGTTTCATTATGGGATTTCTGGGTCAAAGGGCAGGAACACTTTACTTATTCTCTCCACATAATGAGGAAGTGAGGTGCTTTTAGTGGATAGGAGAACTAGGCTTAGAATCTGGATGACCTGAGTTCAAATAATGCCCAAGCCACTTACTGGCCATATGACCCTGGGCAAGTCATTGGCAGTGGATCAAATAAGGTTCCCACTTTCCCTTATAAATACTAGCCATTACTACTTGTGCTATTGTTACTTCTGCTGCTACTACTAGTATACTCATAGGCAAGATGACAATTGCAGAGACTCACTAAGCTTAGTGCCCTTCCATAATTAATTGAAAGTGAGAAGAGGGAGCATGAGGTGGGCTTCCTGCAAGTGTTATCGAAATAAAAACCCTGTATGTAGTTTATTCACCAGGAATCATATGAGCCAGTGGCCCTTTTCTAGGAGACTGAATATTCAGACCTGGATGAGGTCATCCGTGGAAAGAGTTTTGCAAACTGAAAGATCAGTAAACTTCCTGCTTACCTGACTGTTGCTTTTGCTATTTTTCCATAGACTTTGATTGGCCAGTCCCTCCCCCTCTGAAGACCCCTCCTTGGGCTGCCAGTCCCTTGATGGGCCCAGCTTTTAGCAGATTTGTCTATTAAAATGAACCAACAAGGCATGTTTCTTGTTTATTCTGTGAGGTAGAAAGTAAGCTCCCTGAAGGCAGGGACTATCTCTTTTTTATTTCTGTATCAGCTGTGCTTAGCACTGGGTTCAGCGCATTAGAAACCCTCCATATATTGAATTGGATGCTTTTATTTGTGTGCTTGTGGTTATTGTGTACATCCTCCTGGTTCTGCTTCCTTTGTTTTCTATCAGTGCACATCCTTCTCCTACAGTTTGTTCCTCCATCTCCCAAGCAATGGGCATACCCCCCTACACCCACACCCCACCAATGGGCATTTCCTTTGTTTCTTGTTCTTTTCTCCACAAAAATGCTCCCAGGGCTGTTTTGGAATCAGTTGAACTTCTCCACCTTTGATGTCCTTATGCTGTGTTCCCAGTGATGGGGGCTCTGAGTCAAAGCACACGAACAGCTTAGCTTGCCTGCTTGTATGGTTCCTGGTCACTTGTGGTTGCATTCCCAGGTAACAGCCTAATCACTGCAGTTCAGCCTGGAGTCCAGAGCCTGTGTGGTTTGTGTGTCAGGCCCCCCCTCAGGGGCCTCGGTCTTAGAGAATTTGTCAGGTGACAAACCCAGGTTCCTTCCTCCCTTTGATTTGCCCTTAATGAAATGGACAGACAGTCTTTCTACTTTCACGACTTTTTCCCTCTGTAGCAGAGGCCCTATCAAAAATAGCATCTATAGGAGGCTTTAAGATTTTGTAAAACACTTTGCCTGTGCCTTCTCATTTGGGTGAAGCAGCAGGCAGAAGAGGGAGGTCAGGGAACAGAGAGGGATTGGAGACACTACCATGGAGACAGGCGGTTTCTGAGGAAAGGCTCATAAACAAGCTTGATGTATGTGGTCAGTAATTTGACTCAGTGATCTCCGTATAAGTCTGCAATGTGTCTTCTTGGCTTTTTTCTTTTAGGGTGAGCTGGATAAAAGACATTGTTGTGGCTGTCACCAGTGAGAACATGGACACGATGATGGCCATCATCCGGCGGTATCAACATCAGCGAGTCACCTTGGTTGAGGCTGGCGCTACCCGCCATCAGTCCATTTTCAGTGGGCTGAAGGCCTTGGCAGGAGATCACCCCCATGCCAAACTGCCCACCCCCACAGTTGTGATCATTCATGATGCTGTGAGGCCCTTTGTGGAAGAAGATGTCCTCGTGAGAGTGGTCACTGCTGCACAAGGTTATGGGGTAGGTGGCTGGGTCACAGTCTGGTATGATGATTTTAGGGCAGCAGCGGTTTCATAGAAGAGAGAGAAATATTTGATGCTAAAAGCAGTATAAATATTATCACCAGCACAAGGAAAGACTGTGGGGCTTGAATATACAAGGGTAGAAATATCCACGGGGAGACAAGTAGGGAAGGATCCCAAGGCAGCACCATTTCCCCGCCCCCCCCTCCCCCCCGAATAAAGTGGGAGTGGTTAGGGATACCTCCAAAGTGAGATGGGGAAGGAATAGGGCCAGAACGTTTCCCAGGGCCTTGGATGAGATGGTTGCCAGGCAGGAGGAGTATCCTCCCACATTCCTAGGACTGGGCTCATGGTTTATACTAGATTTTTTTTGTTCCTGCCCAGTTAGATGAGAGGCTTCCCACCTTCTATGGATTATTTATTCGTTCAACAAACATGTGTTTCTTATTTATGAATTCTTATTTATTCAGAGCAGCTCAGGGAGGCCAGAGAAGGCCAGGAGTTGGATGTGGCCCCTAGCAAGCTGTGCCAGATTGGCCTCCTCTTGTGATGTCCCAGGCAGGGAACCATTCTGGAAACTGGAGGGTTTCAGCAGGGAAGATTCCAGAAAAGGAGAGGGCTTGGGAGGAGGGGAGTGGGGAAGGGCTAGAAGGGAGAGAACCTGGGACAAGAGACCCTTGACCCTCACGCCTTGGAGGTGTTTGTTTTTTGGCTACACCAATATGGAATTCTGAGAAGACATCAAAGAAGAAATTGCTGGATATGGTATTGTATGTTATCTTGCTGAGTTGGAGGGGAATAGGCCAGTGGGTAGAGCTCTGGACAAGGAGTCTGGAAGACCTCAGTTCAAATCTGGTCTCTGGTATTTACTAGCCCTGTGACCCTGGGCAAGTCAATTAAACCTCTGTGTGCCTCAGTTTCCTTAAATGCAAAATTGGGATAATAATAGTACTTACCTCCCAGGGTTGTTGTAAGGATCAAGCAAGATCTTTAAATGCCTAGCACACAGTAGGGACCTAACGAGTACTTGTTCCCCTGCCCTCCCCACTCTTGTTACTGGACACTACAAGTATATACTGAGAGTGGGAAGGGAAGGGTGAATGTGACGGTCTCCTTCTGTGGTCTCACAGCTCCCAAATGCTGAATGGGAGTGTGACCCTGGCAGGGTTATTGACTAGAGCAGGAAGCTTTCTTTGTTGGTGTCACATTCCCTTTTGGTGGTCAGCTGCTGAAGCCCATGGGCCTCTTCTCAGAGTTAGTTTTTTAAATGCACAAAATCAACTACAAAGGATTGCAAAGGAAATTAACAGTTAGTGGAGCAGCCCAATCCCCTGCACGATGGAGGCAGTGGATCCCCTGGGATCTCTCCACAGTCTCTTCATGGGAGAAGGTCTGCAGACCCCAGGGTAGGAGCACTTGCCTAAATTTGGAGCCTCACCAAATTTCCACTGATCTAATCCCCTCACTTTTACAGATGAGGAAACTGGTGCCCCAAGAAGTCAAGTGACTTGTAAGTGGCACAGCCAAGATTTGAACCTGGCTTCTCTCATTACCAACCCAGATTTCCCTTGTGTCAGGCTGCCTGCCATTTTAGGGCACCCTTTAGAACAAGTTAGGAATTACAGCTACTGCTTTATTGTGATGAGCAAATGAGACTTTGACTAGGGACTTGTAATGCTTCACAGGAACTTGGTTAGAAAATAAAAGCAAACTTTGCAATCAGAAGATTGGAATCCCATCTTTGATGCTTAAGTTCTCAGGTGATTGGGGAAAGTCCTGAGCCCTCTCTTGGTCTCAGTCCTTTCGCTAGGTTTAGGGTGTGGGTCGCAGTGATCTTTCCCACCCCAAATACATGACCATAACACAGAGAACTTCAATGTTTTAGGGAGAGAGGAAAACCCATTGTTTTCCTGGTCTGCCCTGTCGCTTCTGGAGTTTCCTCCAGAGCCAGCCAAGTCCCTTGTCTTGGACAGCTCCATTTCCTCACGTTAATCAAAGTGGCCTCCTAAGATTGTCACACTGTATGTCTGAGCAAAGCCCATAAATTATGCCTGAAGGAGTTCTCTGAAATTGTTCCTGATTCCATTAAGGCTGCTTCATCGTTCGTTAGATCAAGCTTCTGAACTCTGGGCTCATCTTGAAACAGTTCCTTTGATTGCTTGGGTTTTGACTCCAGGTCCCTAGTGACCATCTCCTGCCAATAGGTTTAGAACACTCTCCCTCCAAGGGCTCTGAACAATAATGACAATAAAAGATGAAAATAATTAGTGGAAAATCCTGTTAGTGATTTGCCTCTTTCCTTCTAGTTGTATGGACAATTTCCCATATGTCCTATGCCACTGATTGCTAAGTAGCACAGAGGGAGGGCAGTGGTGGGAGATGTAGATCTGGCTTGAGATGGCAAGAGGCTCAGGGTTCCTCTAGTCCTCTTTCACTTGGGGCCTTGTTCAGGACTTGACCCCTGGGTTGCTTCACTCTTCATGCCTTCTCACCCCCTGCTCTTAGTCTAAAGCTCTACTTAAAGGTCCCCTTTCAGACCAGGGATTCGTTAGAAAGTTGTGTCAGTCAACAAGCATTCATAAAATATCTACACTGTACCTGACACTCTGCTGAGTGCTGGGGATACAAAGAGGGGCAAAAGACAGTCCCTGCCCTCAAGGAGCTCCCAGTCTAATGGGGGAGTAGCCTCTAAGCAACTCTAGACTAACAAGTTTCAGACAGGACCAACTGGAGCTCATCCACAGAGGGGTGTACTGTCAAGAGGCATTGAAGAGGCTGCCTGAGACAAGAAGGCTTCTGAAAACTTCCATTGACCAGAATGGGAGATCAGAGACCTGACTGGACCTTGTGGAGCAGTCTCTCTTTTTTTTTTTTTTAATTAAATTTTATGTTTATTTTTCATTTACATCATTCATTTCCACAAGATTTTGAGTTACAAATTTTCACCCCGTCTTTCCCCTACCTACCACCCCAAAACAGTATAACATTGTATACCCCCTCCCTCACTCTGCTCTCTCCTACGTCCTCCCTCATACCCCCTCTGACTTTCCAGTAGGGCAAGATGGATCTCCTACTCCAGTGCCTGTATATCTTATTTCCCAGTTGCATGTAAAAATAAATAATGTACTTTTAAACATTTATTTTAAAACTTTGAATTCCAGATTCTTTCCCTTCCTCCCTTGTCACCCACCCTTACTGGGAAGATAAGCAATTCAATATAGGTTGTACATGTGTATCTATGCAAAACATTTCCATAGTGGATATATTGTGAAAGACTGACTATCC
The DNA here is from genome assembly GCA_011680675.1 of Gymnobelideus leadbeateri. Classification (NCBI taxonomy): domain Eukaryota; kingdom Metazoa; phylum Chordata; class Mammalia; order Diprotodontia; family Petauridae; genus Gymnobelideus; species Gymnobelideus leadbeateri. The sequence continues at coordinate 723,201 of WOXC01000929.1, read as the reverse complement.
TGCTATCCATCCTATCCCGCCCCCCACTTGTTCTATTCTCTACTATGACCCTGTCCCTTTTCGAAAGTGTGTTCTTCTAACTACCCTCCCCCCCAACCTGTCCTCCCCTCCATCATCCCCCCTCTCATCTTCTTCCTGACTACTCTCCTGTAGGGTGAGATACCCTATTTAGTGTGTATGTCATTCCCTCCCTATGCTAAATTCAATGAGAGTAAGGTTGACCCATTCCCTTTTGCATTCCTGTTCTTCCCCTTCATTGTAACAGTTTTCCCTTGCCTCTTCTATATGAGATAATTTACCCCATTCTGTCTCTCCCGATCTCCTCTCATTATATTCCCTTCTCACCTCTCAATTTCACCTTTAAAGTATCATCCCTTCTATTCAATTGGTCCTGTGCCCTCTCTCTCTCTCTCTCTATATGTATAACATATACACATTTATACTCCCTTCACCTATCCTCATACTGAGAAAAGTGTCATAAGTTACAATTATCATTTTTCCATGTAGGAATGTAAATAGTTCAACTTTGATAAGTTCCTTATGATTTCTTTTCCCTGTTTACCTTCTCATGCTTCTCTTGCTCGTTGTATCTGAATGTCAAATTTTCTATTCAACTCTGGTTTTCATCAGGAATGCTTGAAAGTCCTCTATTCCATTGAATATTTCCCCCTGAAACATGATACTCAGTTTTGCAGGTTAGGTGATTCTTGGTTTTAATTCCAGCTCCTTTGACCTCCAGAATATCATATTCCAAGCCCTTCAATCCCTCATTGTAGAAACTGCCAGATCCTGTGTTATCCTGATTGTGTTTCCACAGTATTCAAATTGTTTCTTATTGGTTGCTTTTAATATTTTCTCCTTGATCTGGGAATTCTGGAACGTGGCTATAATATTCCTAGGAGTTTTCTTTTTGGGATCTTTTTCAAGAGGTGATTGGTGGATTCTTTCAACCTCTATTTTGCCCTCTGGTTCTAAAACATTAGGGGCAATTTTCCTTGAGAATTTCTTGAAGGATGATTTCTAGGTTCTTTTTTTGATCATAGCTTTTAGGTAATCCAATAATTTTTAAATGATCTCTCCTGGATCTATTTTCCAGTTCAGTAATTTTTCCAATGAGATATTTCACATCGCCTTCTAATTTTTCATTTGTATGGATCTGTTTAATAGTATCTTGATTTCTCATAAATTCATTAGCTTCCATTTGCTCCAATCTAATTCTGAAGGAATTATTCTCTTCAGTGAGCTTTTGAAATTCTTTTTCCATCTGGCAAATTCAGCTTTTTGAGGATTCTTCTCCTCATTGGCTTTTTGAGCCTCTTTTGCCATTTGAGTTAATCTATTTTTTAAGTGTTATATTCTTCAGTCAGGTTGTTGACTGTCTTTTCATGATTTTCTTGCATCATTCTCATTTCTCTTCCTAATTTTTCCTCCACTTCTCTTATTTGGTTTTCAAAATCCTTCTTAAGCTCCTCTTTGGCCTGTGACCAGTTCATATTTTTTTTGGAAGCTTTTGGTGCAGGAGTTCTGACTTCATTGTCGTCTTCCTATTCCATGCTTTGCTCCTTTTTGTCCCCAAAATAGGAATCTAAGGTTTGATTGCTGTGCTTGCTTTGCTTCCTTTGCTTGCTCATGTTGACACTCAATTACTTGACTTTTGAGCTTTTTTCCATAGTAGAACTCTGTTTCCAGAGAGGAGAGCTTTGTCCCAAAATGCTGGGGTTTTCTCAACTGCTGGAGCTTTTAGTTGGCTGCCGTCTCTGAAGCCTCCACTGGCTCTGGCACCTGGTCACCCACCACAGGACCTCCACCCTAGATAGCAATCCAGATCCAAGCAGGTTAAAGCAAGAGCTTCAGACTGGTTGCTTGGTCCCCCTACAATCTGCAGGCCAGGAGCTCTGAAGTAGCCATGTGGTGGCTGCACAGGTGCTGTATCTCAGCCACTTCTTCCCCTGGAGGCAGGGGCTGGACCACACTCTTGGACCCCCTGTTCCCAAAGTCCCCACTGACCTCTTACTTTGTCTTTGGCATTTATGGGTTGATAATTCTCGAAACCACCACAGCTGCTGCTGATCCACTGTCCTGAATTCCTTCCAGCCTGTGACTGGTTGGGGCTGCCCTGGGCTAAACCTGCTGACTCCCTCAGGGCTGGGCTTGGCTCCCAGCATGCTGTGATGAACCCGTCCTGCCAGGCTGCCTTCAGCAGGAGGTTTGTTTCTCTCTGTAACTTTGTGGGTTCTGTAGCTCTAAAGTATGTTTAGAGTCATATTTTATAGGTATTTGAGATGGTTATGGGGGGAGTGCACGGAATTTTCCTGTTTCTAAGCTGCCATGTTGGCTCCACCTCCTTGGAGCAGTCTTTAAAGAGAGAAAGGGGTGGAGAGTGCAATGCTCCCTATAGATAGAGGATTTGGGTTTGGATTAATGTTGGGAGGGACCAGTCCCCTCTGCAGTGTCTCCAAACAGGGGCCATCCAGCCATTTGTGGTTTGTGTGTAATCGCTACTTGTGTGTGATCTGGGGAAGGCTATCAAATTTTAGTGTTCTCTTCTATAAAGATAGCTATTTCCCTTTCTGGGCCTCAGTTTTCCTTATTTGTGAAATGAGGGGGTTAGGCTAGGTGGTTTCTAAATTCACTTCCAGTTCTAATTTCTCATGCTGTACCTTTCACAGGTTAGCCCTGAGTAAGCATCTTGGCTTCTTTAGGCCTTAGTTTCCTCATTTTCCCATTGAGGGGTTGGGAAGATGACTCAGACTTTTCTCTCTGGTACCAGAGAGAAAAACTAGGAGCAGTGAATGGAAATCACTAAATACTTGATAGCAAGGAAACTTCCCTGTGATCAGCACTATCCCAAGGGACAGAGGATTGCCTTTGGAGGAGGCAGATTCTTGAGATGGTTTTTGTAAAGCATTGAGCACAGTGCTGGTACATAGTAAGAGCTGTGTGAATATTTGTTGACCTTCTTGTCAGAGGCATATGATTGAAGGCTGATGATAACTAATTGGTTCCGTGGTAGGAGATATTCTTGTTCAGTTGACCTTGAAGAGCCCTGAGGTTCCTGCCCACTTGGAAGAGCTGTGATTCCGGGAGGGGCTTCCCAAAGGTCCTTTCCAGTGCTAGCATGCAGTGCCTCTACTGTGCCTGTCTTAGCTTCCTGTGAAGTTCTGGACACATAATGATAAGGAGGTTTATTATAATTGAAATGAAAGCAGAGAAGTATCAGGCATCATCTTTAGTTGGAATTGAGGGAGTAGAAAGTGAATTCCCTTAAGAACTTGGCCTGTGGACTTGACTGGAATCAGGAGGTCAGGATTCTAGCTGTGGCCAATCGTGTGACCTCAGGCAGACCACTACACCTTCCTGGGCCTTGGTTTGCTTGTCCATAAAATGGATTGATGGTACCAGAGAAATGGCATAGATGGTCACCAAGGTCTCTTCCAGCTGCCACATTTTGTGAATGGGTTGAATATATTTCAAGTCTAGTACCAGCCAGGCATGTGACCTGGCTCCAAAAATGAGAATGCAATCTTGGGTGGCATGACTAGAAGGGACATCACAGTCTCTGTCCTCTGTGCTAGTCAGTACACATCTGGAATATCAGAGTCAGTGTTCTTGTCTTCCTCTCTACTATGTATTCTCAAATAGATCAGAGCAAGGCAGATGGCCACATTCCCCCTAGCTTGGCTCTGAGATGCCAAGGATTCCAGTGTCTCCTTGGGCTGGTCTGAGACCCCCATTAATGTACAGTTTAGTCATGGGACTGAACAAGGCTGGTCAATCTGGGGTCTTGAAGGCTTGAGCTTAAGGGTTGATTCTATATTCAGAAAACAAGACTATCATTTCTGTGGGGACATTGGAAGCCCTGAGAGAGAGCTGTGAATTCCCAGAGAAGCCCCCCAAAATGGGCTACCAAGGGCTAATTGCTATTTATAGGATAAGATAGAGATTGTACCAACTGCTTGTGATAGGAAAGACAGGGTCGTCTAGTGGTCAGAGATTGACTTAGGGAAAGAAAAACCAGGGTTTGAGTGTTGGTTCTGATTCATACTGGCTGTAAGACTCTGGGTAAATCCCTTAACTTCCCAAGCAATTCTATAGGATTATAAATTGCCAACCTGCATTGATAGGGGGCATTTCCTCATTGAGACCTTCCCTGTCATAATGCAATCACAGGACCAGCCCCAATGCATTCCCTATTCCTACTGACCTAATCAGGGAACAAACAGTGCATTTTTTTTCCAACTTATTTGTGTGTTTGTTATTTTCCCCTGATAAAATGTAAGGTCTTTGAGGGCAGTGCCTATTTCAGTTTTTCCTTCTTCTGCCCATTGCCAAACCCAGGCCTGGCCAAGTACAACACTCTTAATGAATATTTGTTCCATATAATTGCATTGTTAACTTGGTATGTGGCGATTATCTCTCTGGACAAGTGATTCACTTATATCCACAAGGCTCCAAATGGCAGCTTGGTAAAGAAGGAAAGTGGAATTGTACTATGTTTTCTTTTCTTTTCTCCAGGAGGAAAATATAGTTACTAAAAAGGTAGTTTATGCCTGCCTCGAGAGAGACTGATGGACTCTGAATGCAGATTGGAGCAGCTCTCCTGAAGTTTCCTTCTTTTTCTTTTTCCCTGGGTTTTCTTTTGTAACGTGGCTAATTTCTCCTGTCTGATTGATACCATTTTGTTTGCCTTCTCGAGGACTAGGATTTAGAATTCAAAATTTTAAAAAAGATAAATGTTAAATTTCCCTGTAATTTAGAAATATTAAAACATTCTACATGTATACATACATGTGTAACGTGTGTGTGTGTGAAATGATAGCTTAAACCTTTTAAACATTGTCTGAGTTCTACTTCTTCACTGATTGCTCGTTTTGGGCAATAAAACCCTAGTTGCTATGCTGAAGGTGCTTTTAATGAATGGAATTGCCACCCAGTTTATGCTATTCAAAGAAAACAATGAAAGTCTCCCACGGAATATGTGAAATTTTTTAATCTTGTAATTACTAGTGATTGTTTTACCTTTGAAGATGACAATCTATAAACTTTTAATAAGCAGTCCTTCAATGGAGACAATCCAGCAAGTTGAGATGGTGATTATGAGGTGGGAGGCCTTATTCGTAATTAATGGGATCTTGCATGTCTAGAAGAGAGAGCTTCATGTTGCTACTTGCAGGAGAGATTGTTGTCTGAGATTATTTAAATTTTGGACACTAATGATTGAAGGTAGAGGTCCGTCACCTCACAGGCTCGGATGACTTCCCTTGTTTGCATTTGGAAATATCTGAGTGGATCAGGAAGAGAAGACAATAGTCTTTTGGGATGATGAGCTTCTGAGCTTGGAGTCAGAGCTCATCATGGTAATGATAGCTTTCCAATAAACTAGTAGATGATAAAAATTTCAAGTGATGATATCGGTGAAAATCGAGAGAATCTTTGGACATGGCCTATCTGGGAATTTTTTTAATTGACTGTGCACATTTGTTGCAAGCACCCTGATAAAATTTATATCTTATCAGTTTAGTGTAGAGGGGAGTCCAGGGGATTGGAGATCATAGGATTGAAGATTTTGAGCTGGAAGTCATCTAGTCTAATAATTCCTCTTGGTAGTCTTCCTGAATGTCTGTTGTGTCATGTGTGAATAGGCCACCCTTCAGTGGGGGCTTCAAACCCCAGGGGGTTCCTGTGAATGAATGAGCTCTCAGTCATATAGCTGTAGGTTTATTTTTTCTTTCTTTGTACAGTCAATTAAATAGATTGTTTTCCTTTCTCTATGTCATAGGATGATGCTTTTAAATATGGTCATAGTATTGTCACTCTTATCCCTTAAAAAGAGAGTATTTGGTTCATGGCCCCAGTGGAGTTTAGCCTGTAATGCAGTTGTTTTGCCTTCTCTGTGTATACAGATTTAAAGAGGGTACACGAAATCAGACTTTTCCCCTGTGTCTTTGTCTCTTGTCAAGGTCCTTCATTCAGCAAACATGAGGGTAGTGTATTTCCTATGGCAGTCACTATACCAGGGCCCAGCTTACTGTATTTGTCTGCAGCTTTACAGTTTTTAGGGGGTAGCTAGGTAGTGCAGTGCCTGGAGCACTGGTCTTGGAATCGGAAAACTTTATTTTCCTGAATTCAAATCTGACCTCAGACACTTACTTAGCTGTGTGACCCTGGGTCAGTCATTTCACCTTGTTTCCCTCAGTTTCCTCATCTGTAAAGTAAGCTAGAGAAGGAAATGGAAAAACCACTCCAATATCTCTGCCAAGAAAACCCCAAATGGGGTCACAGAGAGTCAGACACAACAGAAGAAGAGGAGGAAGTGGAAGAAGAAGAAACTATGACACCAGATTTGTGCTGCTGTTTCTACTCCTTCAGTCAAGGTTGAAGCAGTTGGTTTGCGCTTAGTACACACCAGTAAATGCTAATGTGTTTGAATTTTCTATGTGAATGATATTTCATGGTGTGGACCCAGGCTTCCTTTCATGTGTAAGTCCTTACTCATCATCTGAGTGTAACTACTTAGGAAAACAATTTTCTCCATTTCTACAATTAAGAACAGTCACAATTCATGAATTTGCTCATTGTTTCTTCTTGAATACCCTGCCCTGTGTTTGCTTGCTAGCTAGAATAGAGCCTCATCTCCGATTAGGTGAGGTCTTCCTAGATTCCTCAGAATATATATCTAATTGAAGAAGAACTCCAAGGCCCTTATTTGGAGGCAGCCTGTCCAGTAACGTCCTGCCTCTTGAGGAGTCATTATCATAAGGCTTCATTGTGTGCATGTTTCCCCTGGACATGAGAAGTATCACACACAGAGAAGTCAGAGGGAGAAATGGGATGGTCTGGCAGAGAGAACCCTGGATCAGAGGCTTCAGTCTAGCTTCTGATGATTAGCTCTTGGCTGATTTTCCTTTGTGTCATTGATCCTCAGCTGTTTCATCTGCAAAAGGAGAGGGTAGGACTAGAGGATCATGGGAGGCACCATGGGTAGTGGAAAGAGTCAGACCAGATTCTAGTCACTGGAGGGTCATGGGAGGCGTGGTGGGTAGTGGAGATGCCAGTTCTGGAGGCAGAGAGCCTTGGTCCAAATCTTTCTCTGACAATTATTATGTTTGAGAGCAAGTACTTTAACTTTTCTGGTCCTCAATATCCTTTTCTGTGAAATGCCCATTTCATGACTGAGGTCTGGTCCGATTCTGCCTCTCCCTTCCAAGCAGAGTGAGGATGTGCGGGTATATAATCGGCCTCTTGTCTTCTGAAAAAGGAAGGTTCAAGGCATCTGTTAATGGTGCTGAGTTACCAGCAGACCCCAGAGCGGGGAGGGACTGCCTGCTGGGAGAATAAGGGCCAAGGAAATGCCTGAAAAACCTTGGCTTTTCCTTGAAATTAGTGTTTCATGTCACTATTGATTCCCGTCTCAGAGGCTCAAGAGATGTGTCTTAAATTTCCTGAATTATATAATGTGTCAATGAAATCTTGGCCCATTAGTTCCCACTTGCTTTTGTGAATAACTCTGTCCACTTTGCACTGGGGCTCTTTCCCAACAGACTTTCTTTCTCATTGGTGAGCATCCCAGCCTCCTCAGGAAGTGGGCTTTTCAACAGTTATTGATTACAAACAGTTATTGATTACAAACCTGCAGTGGAAAATCTTCTGTTCTCCCTTTTCAGTCTTTTCTGGTCCCACCCTGCAGCTGACTCCTAGACATCCTGACAGGTCCTCATACAGTGTTTCTTTGGGGGAGCCCCCCAGAAAGCACCAAATTCGAGGTGGTACTTGATATTGGGAGTGTAGACAGCTCCTTTCCCAAGCTCTAGAAGTACAAAGTATCACTTGCTACTTTTTCTTTTTATTCCATAGGCAGCAGGAGCTATCCGACCTCTTGTATCCACTGTCATTTCTCCAAATGCCGATGGTTGTTTAGACCAGTCATTAGACCGATCCAAGCATCGAGCCAGTGAAATGCCACAGGCTTTCCTGTTTGATGTGATCTACAGAGCGTATTGTCAGGTAAGAAGTGAAGACTCTCAAGGGGAAATGCTAGGTTTTTGTCTTGTTGAAGAAAACTTTATTAAAAAAAACCAGACACCTCTTTTGAACAAAAGTTGTCGAACCATGTTGGAGCTGAGATTGTATTACTATAGGCTGACTTTCTGTTCTTTATAGATGAAAATATTTGGTTTTACCCCAGACTTCTAAAGAAATTATTATCTCTTCAAAGTTAGCAGTGATCTCTTAGCTGCCAAATCCAATGGCCTTTTCTCAGTCCTCATCCCCTTTGGCCTCTGTGCATCCACCGACACTGTTGGTCACTCTCTTTTCCTTGATACTCTTGTTATTCTAGGTTTTCAGGACACCCTGCCCTCTCTCAGTTTTCTTCCTACCTCTCTGACTGATCCTTCTTTGTCTCCTTTAATGGATCCTCCAGACCATACCCTCTCATGGTAGAGGTCCCTCAGGGTTCTGTCCCGGGTCCTCTTCTCCTTCTATACCACTTCACTTGGTGATCTCATCAGCTTCCTTGGATTTAAAGACCGTCTCTGTGCTGATTGTTCTTAGATAACACATATCCAGCCCCAGTCCACTGGCCTCCAACCTTGCATCTCCAGCTGCCTTTCAAACATCTCAAACTGGATGCCCAGTAGACCTAGAGAATATATTCAATATGTCCAAAAAGGAGCCCAGGATCTTTCCCCCTAAGTCCTTGCCTCCTCTTACCATCCCTATTACTGTAGATGCTAACACCATCCTCCTGGTCTCTCAGGCTCGCAGGGAGGAACCACCCCACTCCTCACTCTCTTTCATCCCCCATACCTAACCTGTTGCCACGGCCTGTCAAGTTCACCTTTACAGCGTCTCTCAAATATGCCTCCTCTGACATTGCCCGTATCACCTCACACCTGGACAGTTGTACGAGCTGCTAGGGGGCAGGAAGTCTGCCTGCCTCAGGTTTCTCCCCACTACAGTCCATCCTCCTTTCAGCTTCTAAAGGTATTTCCTAAAGCACAGTTCTGATCATGTCATTGCTGTAAACCCTAGTGTCTCCCTGTCATGTCCAGGATCCAATATAAATGCTCTGTTTGGCTCTTCGTAACTTAGCCTCCTCCTCCCTTTGCCTACCTGCACGCCTTCTGGAAGCTGAGAGCCATCACCCTGACCTCTTTGCTGTTCCTCACCCAGGATACTCTATTTCCCGATTTTTGCCATTTTCGCTGGCTGTCCCCCTCTCTGGTGTCCTCCTCATTTCCCTCTCCTGGCTTTCTTTTTTCTTAGTTTCCTTCAAGGCTTGATCAAAGCTTCACTTTCTAAAGGGAGTCTTTCTTGATCCCTCTTTATTCTAGGACATTCCCGTTGTTGCTTATCTCTAACTCAGTCCTGTATCTGGCTTATTTGTACATACTTGTGTGTATCTTGTCTTGTTAGACTGAGTTCCCTGAGGACCTTTCTTTGTGTTCCTTGTGCTTACAGCTGTACCTGACACGTAGTAGGGGCTTGGTACAGTTCAATTCCACAAATGCTTAATTGAGGACCCTGGGGTATAAAGACACAAGTGAGGTATTCCCTGGCCTTAGGGAGTTTCCTATAACCCGTGATTCTTGGTACTTCTGGGCAAATTCTACTTATTCCTTTGACTTTCCCTGCTTTGAAGGGATAGAGTTAGATAGCGGGAGGGCCTGTCCTGTGGAATCCCAAAGAGTCTCCTTCTGGAGAGATGTTCTTTGTGCTCCACTTCTTGCTTCTGCCCAACCTTACTCCTTTAAGGGGCCTTAGGGTGCCTCTGCCTCATTTACCTTTACTTCTTAAAGGAGTCTTTTCATGGATCCTAGGAAGGGAACTTTGAGACCATGGAGTTCAGTCAACGTTCATTTTATAGATGAGGAAACTGAGGCCCTTGGGCATAGAAATAGGATTCAAACCCACATCCTCTGACTAGACTCTAGACTAGAGCAATGGCTCTTTCCTCTGTGCTGTCTTCAATTCCACCAATGTTTCTTAAGCACTTCCTATGTCTGGCTCAGCTAGATGCTACAGAGATGAAGGCAAATCCCTGCCTCCAGAAGCTTTCATGCCACTGGAGAAAAAACTGTGACATGCACAAAGAAAATTACTTTTATTAAGTTTTGTTTTTTTTTTTAGTTTTCAACATTTATTTCTGTAAGTTTTAAATTTCCTTCCCCTCTTCCCCCCATCAAGATGGCCTGCAATCTGATATAGGCTCTACATATACATTCCTATTAAAGATATTTTCACATTAGTCATGATGTATAGGAGAATTTGAATGGGAGGAATTATGAAAAGGAAAAAAAAACAAAAAAATCAAAATGATCTGCTTTGTTCTGCATTCAGACTCCACAGTTCTTTCTCTGGATATGGATGGCATTTTCCATCATGAGTCCTTTGGAATTGTTTTAGGTCCTTGCATTGCTGAGAAGGCTAAATATATCAATATCAGTCATCACAGAGTATGGCTGTTACTGTGTACAATGTTCTCCTGGTTCTGGTCACTTCACTCAGCATCAGTTCATATAAGTCCTTCCAGGTTTTTCTGAAGTCTAGCTGCTCATCATTTCTTATAGCCCAATAGTATGCCTTTACCTTCATATACCACAACATGTTCAGTCATCCCCCAATTGATGGGCATCCCCTCAATTTCCAATTCTTGGCCACTACAAAAAGAGTTGCTATAAATAATTTTGTATAAACGGGTCCTTTTCCCATTTTTATGATCTCTTTGAGATACAACCTTAGAAGTGGTATTGCTGGGTCAAAGGGTGTGTACATTTTTATACCCTTTGAGCATAGTTCCAAATTGTTCTCCAGAATGGTTGGATCAGCTCACAGCTCCACCAACAATGCATTAGTGTTCCAATTTTCCCACATCTTCTCCAACATTTATCATTTTCCTGTTTTTTATGTTAGCCAATCTGATGGGTATGATTTGGTACCTCAGAGTTATTTTGATTTGTATTTCTCTAATCGATAGTGATTTAGAGCATTTTTTTCATATGCTGATAGATAGCTTTAGTTTCTTCCTATGAAAACTGCCTATTCATATCCTTTGACCATTTATTGTATTCTTATATGTTTGACTCAATTCTCTCTATATTTTAGGAATGAGGCTTTTATCAGAGACAGTGTTGTAAAAATTGTTTCCCAGTTTTCTGCTTCCCTTCTAATCTTGGTTGTTTGACTTTGGCTTTGTTTGACAATGATATTTCTAAGGCTCTCGGACAACTGGTCCTTGGCATTCTCTACCATGGTATTTGAGGTAGTGGTAGTAGTTTGACTACCTCTTATCTCAGAATGAGGGTTAGGGCTACTTGCTGCCTCAGTGAGACTGATTTGCTTGCCTAGATAACATATGCAAAGCAATTTGTTAGCAGCTTTGTCGATGCTAGCTATTATAACCATCTCATTCTTCTCAGCTTTGATTGGTTTCAGATAGAAAGGGTCCTGGGACAAGTTCCTAGAGTATTGTTTTTTTATATTTAATGTTCTAGAAGTTTCTCTGAGAATGCTTACCATTCCTCTTTCTCTGTTTTGGCAAGGAGACATTCATCTTTTTATAACTACTTAGGGCAACCAGCTCTGTTTTGTTAATATTATGTTGGTTTTTGTTGAAATACTTTCCCAATCTGTTGTGGTCCATTTTAGAATTCCGAAAGTATACTTTCAGCCTGGCATTGCCTAGGTGTTAATTATGTTGCCTCTGTACTTCCCATTCAGCTTAGATTTCCAGATGCCAGGAAATAACTGTATGTCTTTAGCTCAGCCTTCGTTTGGGTAATTTTATGCCCTCTGTGTTTTGCCTGGAAGAGACTAGGCTATCTCTTGATGTGGCTTTTGTCCATATGTTCTGTGTCACCTCTGGATTAAAGCTAAAGACTTGTCTCTTTCTTTCCTTGTGTATTGAGAATTGTACACTTACTGAATCCAAAAGTTAATTTGATTTAATTGGAGATTCCAGAGTTGGGGTTGGAAACCTGTAGCCTTATGGCTGTGACACTCTAGGTCCTCAAGTGTGGCCCCTTGACTGAATCCAAATAATCTCTTTGAGATACAGCCTTAGAAGTGGTATTGCTGGTATTGCTCTTAATAAAAGGATTTGTTTTGTGAAGTTTGAATTTCTTCTATTAAGGGGATTTCTTCTGTGAGTGTTGGATTCAGTCATGGGGCCACACTTGAGGACCTAGAGGGCCATACGTGGCCTTGACGTGGCAGGTTCGCCAAACTGGCCTTCTTGCTTTATCCACTGCACCATTTTGCTGCGCTAGACAGTGCAGAGGAGCAGGGACCACGTCATATGCTTGGACCTGAAAACAAGGAGACTAACTCGACAGAGCAGAGAAGAGCACTCCTCTGTGGACTGATTTCATGAATGAATATCAGTAGAGACATTTTAGGTAAGATTCTGGCCAAAATCCCAAGGCTGCATGTGAGACATTGTTCACTGTGACCGAGTGGGGTTCATCCCGGTGATGGTCCAGTTGTGTGGGAGCACAGCTAATCATGTCAGGAACCAGAGGTGCGAATGATTGCCAAATAATGGAACAGAATAAGAACTGTGGAAACATCCTGGAGAGAGACCCAAAGAAAGAAGCCCGAGTCTGAGGAGTCTTGTCACAATATCTGCTGACCACTTAACAAGTAAGCGCTGGCCTGCCTTCTGGGGTAAAAGAAGGGTCTCCTTTTCATGCTCCAAGGCAGAGCTCAGACAGGAGGCTTCATTTCCTATGAAGATGGGGGAGCTTTGTTAGCAGGCCACTAGTACAAGGTCTCTTGCCAGTTTGCTTTCTCTTATGGGGCTCCGTCCCCACTTCTGATGCTGTCCACAGAACAGAGGGTTGTGAGGCCTGATGTGACCTGGGTGCTGGACAGGGCTGCATTCCATGTGTGCCTGAGAGTAACAGGATGGCAGTAGCCATTCGATGCCATTTATCTTCTGACTTTGGGCAGTCCTCTGTAAAAGTGGAAGGACTTCTGTCTTGAGAGAAACTAGGTGGTTCTTTAAGAAGTATGTACTCATGTAGAAAGGGCAGAGAGACTTTTTTTTTCCTTTCAAACATACACAAATAAAACAAAAAAACAAAAGAATCTCTCCTCTTCTTAGAGATTCCTATCACTTAAGCCTCTGGGTAAAGGAACATAATAACCGCGGAATTAAAGGATTATAGCACAGGAACTGGCATTCATATCCCATAGCCTGCCCACACCCCATGTGCAGGGGGCAGAACCCAATGATTGTTTGAACAAACGGAGCCTGTATCCCGTCCTTGCTGCCAACGCATTTGGGCTTTTTCTGACATAAGACAGGAAACTCATTGAAAAGATGGGAAAAGGAGGGGGCTGGACCAGATGCCCTCCAAGGGCCTTTCTAGTTCTGAATCCATGATCCTATGAACTCTAATGAATAATGACTTTTTTGTCTACACAGACCCACAAAGCAGAGTGACTTACAGAATAACTATCTGAGGAGCTGTGATTGCCATCGCCACCCCCTCCCCTCACAATCTGTTCTCTGAATTAGAGCCTCACTGTCCCCTTCCCTCTCACCAGAGACAGTCGGAACAGACTCCTTCGCCTGCTAGGGAAATGGGAGAATGGAAGGGCTGGGCAGGTAATGAGGGCTGGATAGGATGGCCACAGCTGAGTGGGAGGCTGCTCAAGGGAGACTTGGAGGCATCATGCCTCTCAGCCCTCTGCATCAATCTTGTTACTACTTTTTCTCAGACTTAATATTCACGTGAGGGGCTACAACACGTGAACAGATGAATGATGGGAGGCATGTAAGTTCATTGACTAACTACTTACTTGGCAAGCACTGTGCTGAGCTCTGTGGGTAGGAACAGAAAAACTGGCCAGTCCTGCTCTCAAGGGCCTCCCACTTTAATTGGGAGAGACTGCATGTGTTAATGTGAAGAACCAGAGGACACTAATGACAAAGACAGAGCTAGAAGGAAAGCACTTGGCTGTGTCAAGAGAAAACCCTTTAAGGAGAACTGAGGCAGCAAAAAGCAGGGATGGAAGAAGAGTGTTCAGCGGACTAAATAGGTGAAGGATGAAGGAACGATTAGAAAATAGAAGCAACCCTCTAAGGTGGGGAGCCTTGTCTCCGTTTTACCGATGGGAAAGCCGTGTCTTTTCAAGATGGAGTGACTTTCTCATGGTCCCTCAGCTACTGTGTGTGTGTGTGTGTGTGTGTGTGTGTGTGTGTGTGTGGTAGAATTAGAATCCAGGTCTCCCAGTTCCAAAATTGGCACTCTTTCCACAGTGCCAGATTGGGTGAAGCAGAAGGAGGGTCCCCAACAATGGAGGTTTGCCATCGTCATGTTTTGGATAATCTCGTGTTTCCTGATAAGCTGGGTATCCAGGACATAGTAGGAATCGCTTTCCAATGTGCCTTCAGTACATGACTCAGACATGGCTTATCAAGGCAGTACAGGAAACTCTCCTGCACTTGCTATGTCTCCCTCTCTGTCGTCTCCATTCTCTTCTTTGAGTATGTCAGTCCCCCTCGCCCCCATCACCTTATATTTGCATCTTCCTATCTGTGTACACATTGATTTGCCTGAGACGCTGTAAACCCCTGGAGAGCCAAGACTGCCTTATGTTTGTGTTCTCAACACCTAGCCTAGTGGTTGGCTTACAGCTTATTGACTGATTCAGTTTCTGGTCAGGCAGTGTCCCAAAAGGGAAGTGGTGCTTAGTAAATGCTTGTTGGCCGGTTGAGGTAAGCCCAGGCCTTGGTTTGCTGGCTCTCCTGTGTCTCCTGCTGCTGATGCCCGGTCTCCTACCAGGCATTCTTATTCTTCAGGTCACACAACCTTGGAAACATCGCTATTGAGGAACATAATACCATTTCTAAGTTGTGATGTGTCGCATGTGAACCAAGTCATGTTGGTGGGGCTGATCGCTGAGCTTGTGGTGACTCTTCATGGCCTGGTTCTTTGAGTAGGAGGGAAAGAAATAAACTCATTTGAAGGGATTTCAGCTGCCTCATTACTACTGGTCCTTGGCCCACTCCACCCCTCTGTGCATTGGCTTCCTTGGTCCCAGAATGCCTTGCCACCTGTTTCCATGTATCACGTGTGCCTCTTAATTGGGGAGAAGACATATGGCAGACACAAAGCTTAATAGCTAGCAAGCAGAGCTATTATCATGGCTGGCACCCTCGGCATATACACTGGGACCACCTTGTCTTTTGCCTGGTTACTGCCATCCCTCAGTCCCCGCAAGTCCCCAAGCTTTACAGAGAGTTAACCAGACAAGGCCTGTGTAGCCTGAGTGCGAGGTCACATCCTAGGGGTCTAACCAATGAAGTCATTTGGGCCTCAGACTTTTTATGACCTGCTTCTCTAACCCTTCACTTTGGCTGTAGGGGCATCAGGACCATGTCCCACCGTGGCCTCCCACACGCCATGCTCCTGACCTATCAAGATGAACATTTCCTATGCTCCTGTTCTAGTCTACTCCTGTATCCTAGATTCTCTGACTTGGGGCCTCGTAGAGTTAGTACTCTGCTTTTTAATTACGTAAATTGGAAGGACCTGCCCTTTGAATCTGGTGTCAGGTACTTGCCAGCTGTGTGATCCTGGGCAAGTCATTCAACCTTTATCTGCCTCAGTCTCTCCCACTGTAAGTGGGTGTGATAACAGTACCCCCTCCCAGAGCAACCCTCAAAGTACCAGATAACTGCTGGCTCTCATTGTCACATGCCTGCCAGGGACTCCCTGCCTTGGGGTAGTCACAAAGGATCCAGCCTGAGGAGCTTTCTCCCTGCTGTGATCCATCCTCTGCGCTGAAGCAGAGAGCAGCCACATGGGAGCCGCTGAGCGTGCCTGCACTGGGGAGGCTTTCTTCTGTGGGGCCCGTTATCTGAGCTTCCAGCTTCATACGGCTTCAACGGGCCTTCCCCCAGCCTTAGCCCAATAGTCTGCCCTATACTTGAAGGCTGCTCCTGGATTTGCCCTAAATCTTGAATTCTCTTAATGTTCCAGAATGACATTTGGGAGTAAACACATGACTCCACAGTCAGTGCACCAGGCATTTGTGTGGTAAGTGTTCAGGTACTATGGGAGAGTCTGGAGATACAAAGAGTCATGAACCAGCTGGAGCTGTCAAGGAGCTTACTGGGGGGAAACAGTATTACAGAGACCTCAGTGATTCATTCATCTAGGGGTATGCCTGTTTGTGTATGTGTATGACTCCCAATACCTGTGGGAGTCAGGAAGGGACACCTCCTTTGAGAGGTAGCTTTTGAGTTGCCTCATGAAGTAGAGGGGTCTCTGCAAGAGATGGTGGGGGTTGGGGGCCCCACAGACCAGCTTGAGAAGAACACTTCCCCAGTTCAGGCACTCTCAGCCATTCCCATCAGGAAGGTCCAACTAAGCTGGAAAGGCTTCAAGAACTGACCCACTGATCAGCTGTGTATCTTGTCTCATGATTATCTGATGATCAACCTTGCTCAGTGTAGAGAGATTCATCACAATTGGCAGGAGAGGTTTTTTGGCTACAATAACTCATAAAGGGGCAGCATAAAGGTGGCTCAGTGAATAGAGCACTGACCCTGGAGCCAGGGGAAATTGAGTTCAAATCCGGCCCCAGACACTTAACACTTACTAGCTGTGTGACCTTGGGCAAGTCACTTAACCCCAATTGTCCTGCCCTCACCCCTCCAAAAAGCAAAAACAAACAAACCCCCAAACAAACAAACAAACAAAACCTCTTGAAGAGGTGCTGGGGGATGGTGATCTTCATGGTGAAGGGACACACATAAGTGAATTAACATGGACTTAGTTCTGCTGTTTCAGTTTTCTGTGAGTCTTTGGCCCCTCCCTTCCAGTTGTTGGGGCCGACTCTTTACCCCTTAAATGACATTGCAAATACTTTAACTTCCTTATCTGTTTGGCTTTTGTTTCCCCAATAGACTGTAAACTTCTCAAAGGCAGGGACTATCTTATTTTTGTCTATTTGTTCTTAGTGCCAAGATAGAGCCTTATACATAGTAGGTACTTTATAAGAACTTGTTGGATTGAATGGAATATAAGAAATTCCAGGTAGCAGAAAATGCTCATTTCTTTCAGAAACCAATGAAGTCACCATTTTCCAAAATGGAGGCTGAGGAAAGTGGCACCTTCCCAGAAGCCTCAGTGTGCAGTGTTGGCAAATTGCTTTCAAGTGTTTCCCCATTTCTCACTTGTTCTTCAGGGACTATGTCTTAACAAGATTGGAACATCTGTCTTTGTCAGTGTCAGACAACTTAAAAAAGCCAAACCAAACCAGCCTCAATGCCATGTCGGTGATGACCAACCAAAGGAAAACAAGAGAGAAGGCAAATAGAGGACAGAGTAAGAGAAGAGACAGGAAGGTACCGGTGGCATGATGCTGCGAGTTACTTCCTTCCTGTGGTTTGTCCTGAATTCAAAGCTTTGTGTGTGATAGGAAAAGGGGGGCCTGGGAAACAAGTCTTTCAGTTACAGGAGATTACTGGAAAGCTCTTGTGTTGGTGTTTTTGTTAAGAAAAGCAAAGGTGGGGAAAGGAATGCATGGGAAATTATCCACAATTGAAACACTTACTCTGTAATCAGCAGGAGGCAAAAAGGCCTCTTAGAGATGTCTAGGGAAGTATGTTTTGTTACATCTCCTAAAATCCTGTGCTCTTTGTGATGTTATTTGGAAAGGAAAGCCGACTTATGAAAATGAATAGCTTTGGAGCTGAGAGATGTAGGAATTCCTTCCCTTGAGCTCTTGTGACTGTATTTTAAATTAGGGCTTAGCACCTGAGGGTTGGGGAGGAGATGCCAAGGTGGAGAGGATTTTGCTTTAGAGGAGTGGGGGTCCTGCGGCTGCTCTTGGTTGACAGTGGTCAGCTGTGGGCTGTGGGCACGAGATGCGTGGGATCACGCACAGTTAGAGCTGGAAGGGACCCCAGCCCCCATTCTCCCCTTCACCCCTTTCCTGCCCTCATTTTACATATGAGGAATCTGAGGTCCAGAAAAGCTTGACCAAGGTAGAGTTGTAAGAGAAATTTAGACTGCAAGCCAATGAGTGATTAGAATAATGGCTACAGTGGGGTGCCCCAATGGGGATGTTTTGGAATGTTTATCAATTGCAGAATTGCATGGCAGCAGAGGTATTCATAGAAGTATCCTCATATTTCTTGAAAATAGCTCTAACTTTGACCTTAACTCCCAGCTGTACAATGGTATTACAGCAAACTCAAATAGCACAACTAATCTCCAGCTTTTAGCCATTGCAAACTATGCTATAATGGATGTTACCCTTCTCTTGCAGTGACCTTTCCTGTGACATAAACCAGTGGTATTATCCTTAGGTCTCTGGGTTTATTCAGCTCAGCCACTTTTGCATAGTTTCATACTTCTGTTGGAGCCACTGGAGCAAATTCACATCTCTACCAGCAATGAATCAGCATGCCTCTTCACCAGTTCCTCTAGCACTTAGTTTTTCCCTCATAGTCTTTGCTAGTATGCTGGGTATGAGGTGTTACCTTTTAATCTTCATATCCTTAATTGTTAGAGACCCTGGGTAATCTTTTAGATTTGTTGCCAATAATTTTCACTTATTCCCTGAAAACTATTTACTTGCATCCCTTGACCACTCCTCTGTTAGGGAATGACTCCTAATCTTGCATGTTTGTGTCAATTTCTTACAGATTTGGGATGCCAGACCTTTATTGGAGATGTTTAATGCAAGTGTTACCTCACAGTCAAAGATATTTCCTTTGATTTGAGCTTTGCTAAATTTATTTGTGCAAATGCCTTTTGTCTTCAATAACACTTTTCCAGTTTTATCTGTTATAATCTCCTCTATTGTGTCTCTCTTGGACTTTTTCCCTAGCTGTGAAAGAGAAGACCTTCCCTTTGCCTCCAGTTTCTGAGTAATGTGACTGTGATTAGTTAGGTCATTAATCCATTAGAAATTCCAAAGACATGGTGTGTAATGCAAGTCTGAACCAATTTTCTGCCAAATCCCTCTCTGATTTTTGTTCAATAAAGTTCCTTTCCAAGTAGTTTGTGATATTATGTCCACTGAACATGAAGGCTATTAAATTATGTCCCCCACTCCCCCCATCCCTTTTTGACCTCTTAGGATTTCACTGTGACCTGTTCAGTGTCACAGGATGCTCCACAATTATTTGGTGGTGAACTTGTGATTCATCCTCCCAGCCTATGGAGGGGGTCAGAGCAGAAATGACATGGGAGGGCAGTGATGTTGCAGAGACAGGACAGTTGAGCTCTGTTAACCACTGGCATTTTGGACTAGTGTTTTGCTCATAGGAGACACTTCCTGAATGCTTTATTCATTCATTCAAAACACAGCAAGTGCTCATTGACTGTTTTAAATCCAATTAAAACCCAACTTTACTAATTAGGAAAATAATATAATTCCAGAGATTAAAAGGGATAAAGTGCTATTCCACCCCCATATCACCACAAAAACAATTTGTTGGAAATCATTCTCTAGAGAGCCAGCAAGAGCTAAGGGAAAGCTTTGAAGGCAGTTTATTCACCTATAACCCCCTCCCCCCATCTTAGTTTCAGGCTAAGCCTCTTATACTAAATGATACTAATAATAACCCATATTTATAGAGGATTAAAAAAAACACTTTACAAATGTAGTTACATTTTTATCCTCACAACAATGCTGAGAGATTGGTGCTACTTTACCTCCATTTTCAGTTGAGGAAACTGAGGCAGACAGAGGTTGTGACTTAATGTAATAGTAATGGAATTTAAAGATGCCCCTGTATATTCCCCTCAATTTTCGGGTTGAGTGTTAAAACCCAGAGCTTGTGAATCCCACTTGTGGGATGGACTTATTGATGTGAAATGAGAGGGCTGAAGTAGGAGGAGCTGGTGCAGTGGATTTGGAGAGGCACAAGCAGAGAAAGAGAGGCAGAAGAATTTTTGGAAGCAGCATTGTGGGGAGAGAGAGAGAGAGAGAGAGAGAGAGAGAGACAGACAGAGAGAGAGAGAGAGAGAGAAAAGAGGAGAGGAGAGGAGAGAGAGAGAGAGAGACAGAGAGAGAGAGACAGAGAGAGAGAGACAGAGAGAGAGAGAGAGACAGTTTGAGCTGCCCAGGACTTTTGAGAGCTGCCACCCGGAGCTGCCAAGGACTGAAGAGACATGACTGTGATGCTGGTACTTTGTTTTGATGTTGTTTTGCCAGATTTGTCCACTGTTGAAGGCCAGTGCTGTTGTTGCAGAGGTCCTGGAACCTTGCTGTTGGCTCAGGGGTCTTGAGACTGTTCTGCAAACATAGAAGAAGAAAATCCTTCTTCAGGGTTTCTGAACCAACAGCAAGGTTCCAGGACCTCTGCAACAACAGCACTGGCCTTCACCAGTGGACAGATCTGGCAAAACAATATCAAAACAGACAGACAACCTGCATCACAGCCATGTCTTCTCAGTCCTTGGCAGCTCCAGGTGGTAGCTCTCAAAAGTCCTGGGCAGCTCGAATTGGCCCTCAGCTCTCTCCCCACGATGCTGCTTCCAAAAATTCTTCTGCCTCTCTTCTGCTTGGCCTCTCCAAATCCAGGGCACCATCTCCTCCCGGTTCAGCTCTCTCTTTTCATGTCAACAAGTCCATCCCACAAGTGGGATTCACAAGTTCTGGGTTTTAACACTCAACCCGAAAACCAAGCCAATACAGGGGAATCTTTAAATTCCATTACTATTACACTTGCCCAGGGTCATATAGGTAGTAAGTATCTGAGGTTAGATTTGACATAAAGTCTAATTGATTCCAAGTCAAGCACTCTACCCACTGTATCACCTGACTGCTTCAAGAAGATCCCCTCTATCCTTAAGGAGCCAGCCTAGTTTACCTGTTGGTAGAGCAACTATCCATACAGGGAAAAAAAAGTGCAAAGAATTGTGGGTAATGAGGAGAGTTGGCAGATATTCAGGTTGTGGCCCTGAGAGGACTCAGATGCATCTAAAAATGGTGGCCCTGTCTCTTTTCCTGGGGGAAGCTCCCAGCACAAAGTAAACCTAGTTCTTACCACAGAAGCATCTAAGAAGGAAACTTGAATGAAGCCCAAAAGTTGTGATCATGTTTCTTTGGTTAGGAGGCATTTTCTTCTAAGTGACTATCACTTTTTAGCATGATAAAGCTAACATTTTTATCCACAGTTGGCTTAAACTTTTAAGTGACTGAAATAATGAAAATATAGATGTCTGTATCTGAAAAATAGTGGGGAATATCTTACTATAAATGTAGGGTTCTGAGTGAACCCTTCTGCACACTGATTTGGTAAGTGAGATTATGAACCAGTGAAGGGAACTGACTGTACACAAGAGTCCATCTCTGTCCCTTTCTACCATATGAAAGTCTAAAATGTCAGGTTTTTGATCCCAAGATTTCTTTTTCCCATTAAAAAATTACACTTTTTTATTTTTTTAAATTACACGGGGCCGCTAGGTGGCGCAGTGAGTAGAGCGTCGGCCCTGGAGTCAGAAGGACCTGAGTTCAGAGCCAGCCTCAGACACTTAATGCACACACAAAAACCTAGCCGTGTGACCTTGGGCAAGTTACTTAACCCCAAATGCCCTCCAAAAAAGGCAAAAAAAAAATTACACTTCTCAAGTCTGATCTCACGGTGTATTCTTAAGGTAGTTTTAGAAAGAGTGTAAGAATTCAACGTGACTTCTGAGATCCAATATAAACTCATCTTTTTGACACTCAGAGTACTTTACAACCTGATCCTCCCTACGTTTCCATCTGTCTTTTTAAAAAAAATTAATGTATTTTTTGTTTTCAACATTCACTTCCATAAGATTTTGAGTTTTCAATTTTCTCCTCCTCCCTCTTCCCCGCCCCAAAGATGACATGCAATCTGATATAGATTCCTATTTACACGTTCATATTAACCATTTTCACATTAGTCATGATGTAAAGAAGAATTAGAACTATTGAGAGGAATCATGAGAAAGAACCAAAACAAAACAACAAAGGAAAAAGGGAGCAAATAGTCTGCTTCCATCCGGTTCAGTTCGGTGACAATGGTCTCTGTTGTTACAGGAGCAAAGTACTCTATCTCCTGACTGGTTATTTTCACCAGGCCGGTGTGCCACTTGTGTAGAATTCTCTCTCCCCTCCTTCTCCTCCTCCTCTCCCTGCCTCCTCCCCCACACCCACCCCATTCCTGGCTCTCCTGGATTCCTTCAAGTTCCAACTCAAATCCTATTTTCTATAGGAAGCCTTTTCTGATCCCTTTATTTATAGTGCCTCCCTCACTTGATTATTTTCTACTGTTCCTCTGTGACTTTTTTGTATATAGTTGTTTGTGTGTTGCCTCCCCTTTAGTAGGTGAGCTACTTAAGGGCAGGGGCTGCCCTTTGCCTTTCTTTGTATCTCCAGCACTTAGCACAATGCCTGGTACTCAGGTGCCTAATAACTGAAATTCACAATTATTTCTGCTTACTTCTTCCCTGAGAACATTATTGGTAACCCTTCACAGCCAACCCCACATCCTGAATCTCTGGCTGTTTGCTGACTTCTTTGGAGAAGCTTAGTGAGGATCAGGGTAGTTTCCTTGAATTTATATTTTGGGGGAAAAGGTTGTGCTTTTCATCCCCTTCTCCACCCATGGGTAGGACTGATTTGCTGGCTCATGGAGATCTTTATGTTTTTTTGGGGACATCTGTAGTAAGAGTGATAGCTTGTATGTGAGATTTGGCTGAGTGGTCCTTGCCCCTACACTTGGTTGGTATAGAGAACTTCCCAGTGGTAAGATGAATTTATAGCCAGATTTTCTGATCTGAGATTAACGGTGCATTGGTCTTTGTGGACCCATCAATCTGGGCCCTCCCATCAGTGATGCAGCTTATGATCATCCCCACCTGTTCATCCAGGCCAGGCCCCATCCATGTCTTCCCATAACTCTTTTGCAGCTTGCTGAAGGCCTTGTTCCATGTGCCATGGACAGAGGCCATTCCAACAGCAGGGATGCCCATCCCAATCTTGACCCTACTCATCTTTGATGCTTTTTGTGCCACTTCTCCCTCACAAGTTTTTACTGGTTGAATGATGGAACTGCCTGCCACACCCCACTGACCCTTATAATGTTGGTTTTTCCAGAATTGATGGTATTCCATGGTTCACAGACATAGAAAATATTGGGATAAAGACTTGGAATTTGGATACAAAGAACACTTTGGAATTGTTGGACAGGACAGATTCCCATGGAACAGATTTAAAAAAGAGAACTCACCAAATCCTAATTCCATTCCATAGACATCTGCTTAGTCCCTACTACTTTGAGATCACAGTGTCAGGTACTGGGCATAATTAGAAATGCAAAATTACTGGAAAATAGTTTGGACAAAGTTTTATTAAGTGCTAACCACGTACCAAATGCGGGGAGCATTACTTTTGTGCTCATGGTGGTCACCCCTATTCTTATCTTCAGTCTTTCTTCTTCCAGTCTGTTTGACTTGCTGCTGGGGGATTATTCTTTCTAAATCGAGTCCTTAATCCTGTTAACCCCTATGCCTAAAAACCTCAGTGGTTTTTAATTGCCTACCAGATAAAGTCCAAACTCATTGGCCTATTTGTAATAATAATGATAATGGTGAGGGTGTTCAGATTTGTAAAATGCATTTCCCTCCGTTCCCAAGGACTTTGGTTCCTTTTTCATTCCTCTCCTTCAGCTCTCCTGAGCCAATGACTCTCTGGAGATTTAGAAATCTCATAAAGATTGAAATGATTGATGCATCCTCTCTTGCGGGTTCTCTCACGCTTCTTGTTTGTACAAGTAGGACCCAGGTAGAGAAGGCAGATGTGTCTTGGCCATGCTGGGCCATGTTTAGTGGTAGTCTGCGTCAGTGACATAACCTTCATCTTTCGTGTTTCAAGTCCAGTCTCATCTGCTACCAGAAATGAATGAGAGAGAAAGCTGATCTTTTAACTTGTATTTCAAGCAGAGTTCTGGTCTACTGATCTGTTGTCTAGAAAAGTCATCCATAATTCAACAGAAGGAACTGTTAACTCTCTAGTGATTTTAATGTTGGCATCTCCAGGCATGGCTGTTGTTGTTGATATTAGTCGTGTCTGAAACAGTTCTGTGGGACCCACCTCTGGCAGGCTTCCATTAATCCTCTTCAGGGAACAGGAACTGATTTTTCCTGCTTGTAATGATGATTTATGAGGGTCTGGGGTCCTAGTTGCTTCTGCAGCCCCTGAAGTCTTGGGGCAATGCTGTGGCTGCTTCCTGTTAGTACAAGTGTTGCACAGGAGACAATTGCATTTCTTCATTCACATAGGGAAGTGTGGCTTCATTGAGTCTGGGAGATGGGGGGTTTGTTTGTGCCCAGAACTTTTCTCCCAGATCTTGGTCCCTCTCAGTATTACTACACACTCAAGTCATGGAGGTGCCATTAAAATGAGCAGCGGATGTTTGGATAGGATCCCTGGGATTCCCTTGAGAATGAACTGGGGAGGACTGCATCGTGAAAGAATGGTTTAGAACTGAGGGAATGGGAAGGGCCCCAGCTTCACTACAGTGTGTCTCCTTGTCCTCAGGGGGAATTTGTGGCTGTTTAAATCTTGGCCACTCAGTCTGTAGGGTTTTCAGTTTTCTCCTCCTGGGGTGAGTTTCCAAAGATGATCGATTCACCTCAGGCCATCTTACTGGCTTTCTAAGAATTTTTAAATAAAATCGGTTGGACTAGATGAAGTCTAAGAAACAGCTAGGTGGTGCATTGAAGGGGCATCTGGATGGATAAAATGCTAGGCCTGAGGTTAGGAAGACCCAAGTTCAAATCTCACCTCAGACCTTTACTATCTGTGTGACCCTGGGCAAGTCACTTAACCTTTTTGCCTCCCAACAGTTGCTCCTGGTTCTTTCTTTTGGATCAGGCTGGACATGGTCAAATCCTTCTCCCGTGTGCTAGTCTGTAATGGTTTATTGTGAGGATGGAAGGGAATTTCCAGTGCAGTACCCCTAGGATTGCACTTGACCTGCATATCATTTGACACTTTCTTCCACATCCTGGATAAAGGCATCAATTTCCCACTAATCCGAGTTATAAATTACACCATCTGGGAGTGATAGTGATCGTACTGGATGACAGTCAGGGGTCCAGAAGAACTTGAAAGAGTTGAACATTGGACATGATGAAATGGAAGAGGCATTTGTCTGTTCTGACCTTTGAGTTAAATCAGCGTCAAAGCCACAAGACTGGAAAAAGAAATGGGTGCCTCGGTGGACCCCAAGCTCGGTATGGATCAACAGTGGGCAGTGGGTCTGCGTTAAGATAAGCTTGCTCTGACAGTTCCATTGTGTTCCCCTTTGTGGTCAGATGACTTTTGAATTCTCCTGCTCAGTTTGGGGGCTATGGTTAGGCAGGAAATTGATAAATTGTAGAGTATTCAGAGGATAGCAACTGGATGGTAAAAGGCTTTGATTCCTTGCCATCTGAGGCTTTGGTTTATCTCAGAACAGAGTACACTTGGGGGCAATGATGGCATCTTCCAATACTCACGGGGCTGTCAGAGGGAGGAAGGATTAAGCTTGTTCTGCTTAGACCCAGAGGGTAGAATTGGAAGCAATGGAAGAGAAACTTCCAAGAGGCAAAGTTAGGGTTGGTGTTAGGAAAAAAAAAGTCACAAAAATTCCTTTTATTAGAGTGATTCAAAAGCTGGAATTTGGAGCTAGCAGATTCCTTCTCTTGTTTGTCCTTTGGTTTTTGAAGAGGACCAATGACATCACAGGGGAATGTTTTGACTTGTGTGTGGGTTGAATTTAAGTGAGGCAGAGTTACACAGTGGTAACCTCACTCTGTCTTCTAGTCATCAAAGTCCAGTGGCAGGACAAAAGTCAGGATGCAGTGGGTGACCTTGGCATCTTTGATCCAAGCTCTGAACAAGCTCTAAGTACTCCACAGTGCCTATTTCAACCACTTTCAGGGTCTTTGAAACAAATTGTTCTCATCACCCATTCTGCCAGGGGAGGTGTTCACACACTTGGGGTAAACACTCCCAGCTCACCAATGGCAAAGACCTGTCCCTTACCCTCAGCCTGGTTTAGCCCATCTGCCAAGATGTTTTTGCTGGATGTGGCCTCTATGTAGGCTACAGCTTCTTGGAGTCACAGGTGAGAGTTGGGTGAAAGGTAGACTCCAAAGGTGGATTAGCAGCCCTCAGTCCAGAGGGGCTAGTCCTCCCTGACCATCACACACAAATGAAGTTCCCTTAGAGATGTATTAGGAATCGCTGTTCAGGTTTAACTTGGACAACATGGCCCCTGAGGGCCGTGTGATCTTGAATGTAGACTGATAATGGGATTTTGCGTAGTAAAAAAGAAAATGTGTTGTAACTGTGAGCTGTTCCTTTTTCACAGGTTTGCTTGGGACCAGAGAGGCAGTGGTGGGGGTGACCTGGGGTAACATGGGACAAGACCCTTCTGGGATCAGTCACATGCATAATTAAGAGTATAGAAATCTGGCCTTATTCTGGGGCAGTAGAGAATCACTGATGGTTTTTGAGCAGGGGAAGGTCACTCATATCCTAAAGATGATTTCAGCAGCTGTGTGGAGACTGGAGTAGAGACAGGGAGAAACTGGAGTGGAAGCTGGAAGGCCAGTTTTGGGGGACAGTATTGTAATCTGGTTGTTAAGTAACAAATCCCAGACTTCTGTGCTACCTTGGTAAAGAAGAGAAAATGTTTAGAGGCAGAGAACAAAGGGAGAAGATGCTGGAGGCAGGAAGGACAGCACAGCAGCATTGCAAATGCCCAGGGATGAGGACCCAAACCGGGATGCTTTGTACTGGGAGGGGATATGAGGGAGGCAGAAGCCAGAGGAATTGTGGAGGGAGGGTCATTGTGCCTTGGACACTGATTGTCCCTTTCACAGTGAGGCAGAGGGAAAGGTCCAAGATGAACCTGGGAGTTTAAGGCGAATTTCCGTTCTTCTAGGCAACTGGATGTTAGGATGGCTCAGGAAGTCAGGAAGACCTGAGTTCAAAATCTGGCCTCAGGTTCTTATCTACTGTGGGACCCTCAGCAATTCACTTACCCTCTGTTTACCTCAGTTTCCTCATCTGTAGAATGGGGATAATAATAGCATCTACCTTCCAGAGTGTTTGTGAGGCTAAAATAAATTAATATTTGTAAAGCTCTTTGAACATTTTAATGAGCTTATGTAAATGGTAGCTCTGGAGCTAGCTATTTAGCTCTTGGATTTGTCCAAATCCTGACTGTGCCCGAGGGTCATGGATTTGATGTTACATATTAGACAGTACAATGGAGAGAGCAGAGGCAGGAAGACCTTCCTTCAGGTCCTACCTCAGACATTTGCCGGCTTCCTGATTCAGAGAGAGCCTCAGTTTTCTCATCTTTATAATGGAGAGAAGATGATGCCCACGGGTGCTCGAAGAGCTTCTTGTCAGATTCAGATGAGATGCCACACAGAAGGTGCTTTGCTAGCTCAGCAGTAATGGTGGCGTGCGCCTACAGGGCACCATTGTTGTTTTCATTGTTCCTAATGACTATTGCTGCTATTCTACCACCTCCACCACCATCACCATCACCGCCCACCGCTTCCATCACCACCATCACCTCCACCATCACCATCTACATCCCATCACCACCTCCACCACCACCACAGCAACTACCCACCACCATCACCCCCCCCACCATCACCACTATCATCACCACCATCACCACCATCACCACCATCACCACCTCCACCTCCACCTCCACTACCTGCACCACTAACCAAAGTGACCAAATTAGTCTTTTGCTAATATCTAAAGTTCTTCCCTTCTTTTGTTCATTGAGGAGAATCAGGAAAGAGCTCATTAACTTTGGAGTTGAATGCCCCTGGAATTCCTTTCTTGGAAACACCCCTTCTTGCTCCCATAACAGCCCTCAGGGAAATCAGTGAACTGTACTACTAAATTACAGGTCCACCCTTTCTAAGAATAGCTGCCTCTATTTTTTCAGGCGAGTTTCTTAGACAAGGCAATTTTTCATTCCTTTTCCCTCCAAGGTGGTCTCATGTTTCATTGCCACTTTTCAAATTAAACTTAGAGCTTAGTCCTGAGTGTTCTTGGGCTCCCTCAGCCGCTCATGAAGGAAGCTCCATTCTTTAATACTGCTCCTGTATTCCCTGCAGCAGTATCTTAAGAGAATTAAGAGCATTAGGAAGTCGTGGTCGGGAGCCCACTGACTCCACATGACCTGATCCTGATGGATTGTGGAATGCATCTGTGTCCTTTGTTTTGAAGCCATTACCCAGCATCGTGTTACAGCGTGTCCTTGGATTGTACCAAGGAAGAGAACATCATGTGGGGAGAGTGCAAATATGCACCCTGCGAGGCCCCCCCTCCCCGTTTTTTCCTCTAAAGGTTGCATGCTCATATCTAACCTGGATTGCTTAAGGTGGGTAGAGACTGTCCCTGGATCGACTTTTGCCCCATCAGGACTTAATTTACAGAAATACATGGTCACTGAGGAGTTGCTAATAGTAGGCACCTTGCTGAGAACAATTTCATGATCATAGCTCTTCTCTATAGACAGGTTAATGGAAGTACTTCTCTTGCTCAGGGACTTGCTGAAGCTTGACACCCCTATGTCTTCCTCCTCACATATTCCCTGTTTCTGGGAGGTTATATTCCTTTCTGAAATGTACCCCATGATTTCTAGTCTCCATGCCTTTGATCAGTCATTCCCTACTTCTGGAATGCCTCCTGTTCCACCTCAACAATGAAAATCCTCCCCTCCCTTTGAAGCCTGCACAAATGTCCTTTCTGGGAAGCCTTCCCTTCCTTGTCTCTCTTTTCCCCACTCTTTAGCTGGAAGTGAATTAATTACTAATTAATTTGGAATCTTATGGCTCCTTCCCATTCCTTTTAGGAACATGAAATTTCATCTTCTTCTTGAATTCATGGTTGTTTGTATCCATATTTCATGTTCTCATGAGATTGCTAGCCCTCTAAGGAGAGGAACTGTGAGCTATTCACCTTCTGTCCCACCATGGTGTCCTAGTGTCATCCCCTAATAGGTGAAAGATTGATTTTTATAAAATTCATGGAATTGATTCTTCTTAGAGGCAGGGACTCATTTTAAAGTAACTGATGCCTGTCTTCCCTATCTCACTGCTATTGGGAAGCCAACGATGACTTGGGTCAGTCCAGATAGAGGTCAGTGATAATGTTCCTACCAGTTTTCTATGTTGCTTGGTAGAAAAGGTTGGTTTCTGGAGTGGAAGAGGTTAGGAAGGAGGGAGATGATGAAGCATTTATGATGGGACTTTCATTCCCATGTGACCCTTCCATAATGTTTAAGTAGCAAATGTAGTTGTCAACCCTTTGGCATTTTAAGTATTTTAGGGACATTGAGAAGCCAGCCACTTTGTAGAGTCCCAAGAGTAGCCTGGATTTCTCAGGATCATAGGAGGGGGCTCAGGGGCCTTATTTGATAGACAAAGCAGCTTGGCCTCAGAGAGTTCTGAGCTGTGCCCAAGATCACAGAAGTAGGCTTTGAGTTCTGGTCCTCTGTGGGGTCAGCGCTCCCTGGGTCACCCTTACTCCTGACACATACTCAGGGACTCGGCCTCCTGCTGTTCCATGAACAGGCCCAAGATACTTCTTTTGTCTCTGGGTGTTTTTCTCTGGGTGGTCTCCGTGCCTGGAATGCTCTCCCTCCTTATGTTTGTCTCCTGTAAGTCCTAACTAAACTCTCGTATTTTACAGGTAGCTTTTCCCAGTCCTTCTTATTCACAGTGCCTTTCCTCTTTTAATTATTTCCTATTTATCCTGTTTGTAGCTTGTTTACACATACTTGATTTTTTTGGTCTTCCCCATTAGACTGTGAGCTCCTTGAGGGTAGGGAGTATCTTTTGCCTTTCTTTGCATCCCAGGGGCTTAACATAGTAGGCACAGAATTTGTTGTGTCAATTTCTTAGCCACTCTGGGTCTCAGTTTCCTTATCTGTAAAATGAGTAACTTAAGTTAGTTGGCTTATAAGGATCATACTTTCTGTTTGGTCAGTTAGTAAGCATTTATTAAGTGTTTACTATGTGCCAGGCCCTGTTGTCTCTAGTGACATAGATTCCCCGGTCATTCTGTAATATTGGATTTCCCAGAGAAGGCAACAGCTTGCTTTGCTAAAGGAGGTTTTCTCACTTGGGAGTTCCTCCACCTACCATAGTCCTGATGTTCAGCACTGCAGTGCCTAGGTCAGTCATGGCTGGGGGGTAGTTAGACCATGGAGGCAATCTTCCTAAGAAGACAGTGGGAGGGATGGCTAGATGACATAGTGAATAGAACACTGGCCCTGGAGTCAGGAGGACCTGAGTTCAAATCTGGCCTCAGACACAACACAAAAACTAGCCATGTGACCTTGAGCAAGTCACTTAACCCCAGTTGCCCTCCAAAAAGCAAAATAAAAAAAAAACCCACAAAAAACAGTGGAAAAGAGAGATGAGCTTGACAGCCTCTTGGCACTGGGTTTGTGTTTGATATTGAGATCTGGTTGGCATGTCAGGTGTTAGCGTTTCAAGTCATTTTCCCTCAAGATTGTTTTGAGCACCTACTAACTGCTTAAGAAACCTCCTCCTTTCCTCCCCTCTTCTCCCCTCCCCTCCTTTCTCCTCTCCTCCCTTCTCTCCTCTCCTTCCCTTTCTTCCCCTTTCCTTCCTTTTCCCCTTCCTTCTTTCCATAATGACCTACTTCACAATGTTTTTATCTTGAAACCAGACTGACCTCTGTGTCCATCCTCACTCCCTCTTCTTTGCTCCAGTCCTTTCTTTTCAGTTGTCTACTGGACCACTCCACCTTAAATGAACAAATCTCTCCCAATGCACCTCCTCCTTACCAGGTGTCCATTTCTGTTAGTGGTGCCACCATCTCCTTGGCCAGCCAGGTTCAGAGATTCAGAGCTTGAAGGGACCTTGGATGTAATTATACAATCACCTCTTTTAAAAATTCAGATTTGGCTCCCACTCAGCCCCACACTATCACCAGTCACCACCATCATAAAGCTGTCTGCATCTGTGAGCACTGCCAAGTGGCAGGAGGAATTTGATTTTATATGATTTTGTTTTAATTTTTAAACAAATAACATAACTATGTGTTTTCATAATGGATCAGCTATGCTGTGAGACAAGTGAAGTTGCCTTGGATCTTCGTTTTTCCTTCTTGCAGATGTCTGGCATCTTTTAATAAAGCATCAGTGTAGCCTTTTTGTGATTTATGGGAAGTAGTTACTGCCCATCTAATTCATAGAGACATCCATGTACGTGAACCTAGTGCAATACTCCTCTTTCTTTACTGTGTGCCAGGCCCTGTGGTCTCTAGTGACATAGATTCCCAGGTCATTCTGTAATGTTGGGTTTTCCAGAGAAGGCAACAGCTTGCTTTGCTAAAGGAGGTTTTCTCATTTGGGAGTTCCCATCTCAACTTCACAAACACTTGATTCAAAGGTTAATGAAATAGGAAGTGGGCTGATGTCCCAGTTTTCAGAAAGGAAAAAACAAAAGGAAATTCCTCAAATCAATAATGTTGAAATCTTTCCCCAGAAACATTATAGAATAGATCGCTGAATGTATACTTTGTGGACATTTTGAAAGGACAGTAGAAGTAGTGATCCTTGGAAGCTCGCTTGGGTTCATGGCAGATCAGTAGGTTGCATTTTATGATGAGATAATTTGTAGATCAAGGATATTGATTGAAGCCCTCAAACAGTCTAGGAATTCAAGTGACAAGCAATTCGAGGAGATCTGAAACCCCAGAGAAGGAGGAGGCTAAGCAAACGCTCCTAGGAAAGGAAGTATGTGAAGTCCATTTGTGAGGAAGTGAGGACTAAGCCTTCGCCATCTCCTCCTGTTTCTAGTGCCGTCCTCCTGTTCTGTCTCTTCTCTGCGTAGCTTGCTTTTGATATGTATTGGTTTGCATGTTGTCTCTTCCATTAGATTATAAGCTTCTCGAGGGCAGGCACTGGCTGTTGCCTCTTTTTGTGTCTCCAGTTCTTAGCACAATGCCTGGCATATAGTAAATGCTTAATAAACGCTTATCAATTGGTTAATTAGACTTGTTTTCCTTAACCCCAGAGAACAAAGTGGGTATTGGGAGGAAGTCAGCATTAGTCAGATTTTGGCTTAAAATAAAGAAAAACTTCTCATCCAGAAAAGTTATCCCAAATGGAATGAGATATCTCAGGAGCTCTGCTTAAGGGGATTTTGAAAAAAAAATAGTGTAAATGCTATTGAGTTTGGAGTCGAGACTGACATTCAAATCATTCCTTTGAAACTTACTCTGTGTGTGACCTTAGGTAAAATCACTTATCCTCCCTGGACCTTGATTTCCTCCTCTGTAAAATGTAGGGGTTAGACTCAGTGGATTTTGACATTCCTTCTAGCCCTAGATCGAGCATTCTTATTTAGGCACCAGTTGGATTTGATGGTCTCTGCGGTGCCTTCCCTCTTGCCATTTTGTAACCCTCGAGTTTGCTACTCTGATGGGAGGGCTCTAGTGGCTTGCCTCAAGACTCTGAGGGGAAAAAAATTACTCAGAATCAAATCATGCTTCTACATGAATTTCTATTTTGTTCTTCACAATAGTCTCAGTTTCTTTCTCTGTAAAATGAGGGGATTGGACTTGATGGCTTTCTAAGTCCCCTTCCATCTCTAGATTTGTGATTCAATTATATGTCTTTAGTCTCTGAATGACATTGAAGCTTTGGGGGACAATTAGGCTGGAAATGCTTAGCCATGAACATTCCCGTGACAATCTGGGTTTTAAAGCTGAATCTTTCCCTGTTCTCCCATCTCTTTGGTCTCTAGGTCTTCACATTTCAAGTCTATCTTTCTTCTTTTGCTCATGGTTTTGCTGCTTTGGAATGAAAGCTTTCTTATCCTTTTGCTGGGGTAGAGAGTGGCCTGCGAATGAGAGTCCTCTGCTTAGTAAGTTTAGTGAGTTAGTTTTAGTGACTGTTCCTGGCAATGTTCATCCCTGACCCCCTCATATTCACCAATTTTCCTGATGAAGAATGAGCCTCTGAGGTGTCATGTTCAAGTTCACTAGAATTTCTATATCTGTAGATATAGATTTTTTTAGAATTTTGCCACTCGTCATTTTTTTCTACTCTTAAGATGTGTTTTTATGTATAGAAATAGCCCATTAGCTGTGGTTTAAGCATGTTGACGAAGGGGTGTTTCCAGGCCTCCTTAGCTCTGTTTCCCTATTGCCCTAGCAATTTATTGCACCCTCCCACCCTTCCCCTTGCCCCCAAGCCCAGCCCTCTGTCCATTGTGCTAAATGTCTCCATCTGCTGTAGTTAACTTCCCCCATAAGGTTTCCCATGGGTTAGAGCTTTAACTTGTACCGAGATGACTTAAAGACTTTGGGGCTGAGTGAGGAGTGAGGAGAATCACTGGGTCTTGAGTTCAAAGTATCCTCAGGCCAAGAGCTCCATGTCCAAGTTGGAGGCAGCCCTTTTGTTCCTTTTCCTAGCACCATGCAGTCTGCCTTTTATATCATCAGATACTCTTCCAGGGTATGGTGGACTGAGGGGAGACAAGCACCTGAGGGTTGATCCTGGCCTGAAGAACTGCAGACTATTTGTCAGGAACAAAACAGAAGTCTGCATACAACATTCGTCAGTCTGACCAAGGCCTTGGATTCTGTTAGTCCTATAAGCTTGTGAGAGATCAGGGCAAAATTTGGTTGCCCAGAGAAATTCATGAGTATTGTGCATCAGTTTCATGAGGGCATAAGCATAAGGCCTGGGTTCTGAATAATGGACAATGCTCTAGTATCTTCCCAGTCACCAATGGAGTGAAACAAGGCTCAGTACTTACACCTATGCATAACGTTTTCAGCAATTTTTTCAGACGCCTTCAACGAAAATAAAAACAGCATCAAGTTTAGTGACCACATGGATAGTAAATTATTTAACTTAAAAAAGTTACAAGAAAACAGATTCTTCACCACCCAGCACTGCAATCTCCATCCATGGAACCATCATTTACAGCAAATGGAGGAGTTTTTAATGCTGTGGGTAAATTGTCAGTATACTTTCCAGATATGGCCACATAGATGATGAGGTTGACACATACATTGCCGGAGACAGCTCAGTGGTTGGAAGGCTCTGAAGGAAAGTGTGGAAGAGGGAGGTATCAGGCCACCAACCAAACTGAAGGTCTACAGAGCCATGGTGCTGACCTCATGTCTGTGAAACCTGGGCAGTCTGCCAGCGCCAGGCCAGGAAACAGAATTGCTTTTGTTTGAATTGTCTTAGGAAGATTCTGAAGATCACCTGGCAGAATAAAGGGACCAGACACTGAGGTCCCTTCTTGAGCTGAACTGCCAAGGATTCACATTCTACTGCAGAGAGTGCCGCTCTGATGGGATGACCATGTTGTTCAAATGTCAAATGTATGTTTGCTATTTTATGGAGAACTCACGCAAGGAGCATGCACATGCGCGCGCGCACACACACACACTCGGAAGTCAGAAGAGGTGATACAAAGACACTCCTAAGGTCTCTGAACGACTTTGGAATCAATTGCAAAGGACCTCCGAGGCAGTGTGTGTTCATCAAAGGAGAAGCTGTGCTCTATGAATGAATCAGAATTGTAGTAGCTCAAAAGAAACAGGCAATGGACCAATTTAGAGACATGTCCGCTCCAGATGTTTGTGTGGCCTGTTGGTGCCCAACCTGAGGCAGAGCCTTCCAAGTTTGCATTGCTCTGCTCAGGCACAGTCAGACGCACTGTACCTTGACTCCAACAAAGCCATGTCATTTTGGTTCTTTTTGATCATGAAGGACAATGACTAATGTATCTTCTCAGTGCCCAATAACTGTTTGTTGAGTTGAACTGAACTACGCAGAATATGGAGCAGAATATTTCTTCCCAGTAGTATTGTTGTTCAGTCATTCATTTGTGTCTGACCCTTCATGGGCCATAGCGGGCCAAACCCGTCTATCCTCTACTACCTTTTGAAATCTGTCCAATTTCATATTCATTGTTTTCATGACACCATACCCATCTCATCCTCTGCTATGCCCTTTGTCCTTTGCCTTTAATCTTTTCCAATGTCAGAATCTTTCCCAGCAAGTCCTGTTTTCTCATTATGTGGCCAAAGCACTTATTTGACCTTTCAGTGAATAGGCTTAATGAATTTCTTTCAGTTTGGATTGATTTTATCTTCTTGCTGTTCGGGGGACTCTCAGAAGTCTTCTCCAGCACCACAATTCAAAAATGTCCATTCTGTGGTGCTCAGCTTTCCTTATAAGTCCAACTCTCACGGCCACACATTACTCACTGGAAAAACTATAGCTTCGACTGTATAGACCTTTGTCAGCAGGGTGACATCTCTGCTTTTCAGTATGCTGCCCAGATTGGCCATAGCTTTCCTTCCAGGGAGCAAGTGTCTTTTGATTCATGGCTGCAGTCACCATCTGCAGTGATCTTTGAGCCCAAGAATGTAAAACCTGACACTGCTTCTTTTTCTTCTTTTATTTACCAGGAAGTGAAGGGACCAGGTGCCAAGATCTTCTTCTTCTTTTTTTATGTTAAGCTTCAGTTTAGCTAATATACTCTCCTTTGTCCCCCTCATCAAGAGACTTGGTAATTCTGATTTACTTTCCACCATCAGACTGATATCATCTACATATCTGAGATTGTTGATATTTCTCCTGGCAGTCCTAATTCTGGCTTTTGATTTACTCAGCCTGGTTTTTGTATGATGTACTCTGCATAAAAGTCAAATAGAAAAGGTGACAATATATCTTACTCCTTTTCTAATCTTAAACTAATTAGTTGTTTCATGTTTGAGTCTCTTGTTGCTGCTTGCCCACATACAGGTTCCCCAGGAGACAAGTAAGATGATTCAGTATTCCCTTCTCTTTGAGGGCCTGCCACATTTTGTTGGGATCCACACATACAAAGGCTTTAATGTAGTCAATGAAGGAGAAGTAGATGCTTTCTGGAACTCCTTTACTTTGTCCATAATCCAGCAGATGTTAGCAATTTGGTCTCTAGTTCCTCTGCCTCTGAAAACCATCCTGCTCTTCTGGTAATTCTTGGGTCACGTATTGCTGAAGCCAAGCCCAAAGCTGGGGCTTAAGCAGAACCTTGCTGGTGTGTAAAATGAGCATAATCGATTGGTAATTTGAATGTTCCTTGGCATTATCCTTCTTTAGGACTGGGATGTAAACTGATCTTCCCCATCCAGTGGCCACTGCTGAGTTTTTTTACATTTGCTGGCATATTGAGTGTAGCTTTTTAACACTGTCATCTTTAGGGTTTTCAAAAGCTCAGCTGTAATTCCATCCACTAGCCTTATTGTTAGTAATGCTCAAGGCTTCTTTGTAAGGGTGGAAGCTGGGATGCATAGATAATCACAGTTTATGTGGGCTATACTTATGTCTCATTATCTCATGATAAGGGGGACAAATATTTGGAAAGCATAGTTTCTGACATAGTAGGTGCTTACTAAATGGTTATTCTTCCCTCCCCTTTCTCCTCCACCATCTTTCCCTCAATAGAATTTGTAAGCCCATTGAGGTCAGGTACCGTCTGGTTTTTGTCTTTGTCTGCTCCATGCCCAATACACTGCCTGCCACTTAGTTGGTACTTAATAGATGCTTGCCCATTCACTCAACAGTTCACCTCCCCTGGGCACCATGGCAGTGCATGGTGGTCATGCCAGATTTCTCAAGTCCAGAAATGCCTGTTCGGGCACTTTGCCTTTCTGCCAGAGATTCAAGGCTTCTAAGGGCAGGAAGGGGAATGATTTCCCCAGACTAACTCGTGACTGTTATTTGTGCTGGGGGCCAAGGAATCCAGGTAGAGCCCTCCTGTTGGTGTCCTCTTCTTTTCTAAGGCTCCTGCTACTGAGAGAAATCCTGCTGGTCACTCCTGGAGTGAGTTAACCCATTCTTAACCTGAGAGAGACAGTCTCCAGCCTTTACAGTGCACAAGCTTGTAAGAGAGAGGAGGCTAAGAGGAGCCAGGTGCTGCTGGCTTTCACTGTCACCATGCATGACCTAAAGTCCTTCAGAACCCTGAAATGGTGCTGGCTTTGATCTGTGCTGAGATATGCCCTGTCCAGCATGGCTTGAAGCAATTGGGCATTTTCCTACAGAACCATCTCTTTTTTAGCTGAGGAGCTGCCAGCTCACTTGTAGAGGAAACCGTCCTCTGAAGTTGGATTTCCTGTTCTTGAAAGCCAACTTGGAATGCTCTGCTGGGATCAGATGCTCAGCTCAAAGTTGAGGAGTCTCAGACTCACCAGTGATCAAAATTAACCTGCTATAGCAATGTGGCCCAAGGTGCCGATTTTTCAACTGGACTTGGGTCCAGTGCTTGAATCCAGTGCTCATTCACTGTTGCCTTAGATGCATCATTTCCTCAACTTATCCATCTGTAAATTGGGAATCTTAATCATCACCATAGGGCCTTCCCAGGGTGTTTATGAGGGAGGGGTTCCATAACCCTTATTGGCCTTGAAGGCCCCTTCCAGCTCAAATCAGTGCCATTCAAGCTATTGTATAATAGAAAAGTGATCTGTGGTTGTTAGGGTGATAATGTCTCCAGAGAGACAAGGCGCCCAGAGGCATCTCCTTGTCTCAAATGGAGACTCCCAGGAGCTTTGTTTTTCCTGCTTCCTCTTCCTCTGTTTAACATAGATAATTAGTCTGCTGCTCTCATCAATCTAAATTTCCCCTCACAATCACTAGCCCTGTGTCCTGGGCCCCAACAGTCTAGCCCTAGACCTTTTTGCTTTATGACTTAGGATGGGTATTTATTTTATATTTCATATGTTTATTTCAGCCGTAGGAGCTTTCCTGGCAGCAGGATAGGTCGCTGATTCTCTGCAGAAACACTTTTCACCCCTACTTCACTCAGAGCCTCCCACCAGAAGGGTCATGCCGGGCTGGGCCCATGTTGCCAAGCTCTACGGTGTACTGTCCCAAATTCAATTGTACTTGGGGAGTATTTAACAAAATCACTACAGCAGAAAAGAGTGTGGGGAGCATTTTAAGTCTAAGTCCATATGTGGCTGTAGGGATCCTTATGCACACATTCACAGCCCTGGTTTCCATTCGGGTTTGCTATAGCCCATGTGTTACAGATAGCATGCATTTAATGACGACCTCCATGTGTGCAGCAAGGAGCTGTGAGGCATTGTGGTTGTGATTGTGTAGCATAGTGCTATGGCCGCCCAACTGACATCACAACTCTCCCCAGACGCCCCCAAGCAGTGTGACCACCTTTCATTCTCAGTGTCCTCTCTGAAAAAAGGCGACCTTACTACCTTGAGTGTTGTCATGAGGCTCAGGATGCCTGTTCAGTGAGCGGCAGGAAGCAGGTGCCTCTAGAGGCCCCATACAAGGCACTTTGCCCCCTTGGAAGTGCCATTTCCATGTCAGCTGTTATGTAAATAGTCTTATAATTGCAGTAAGCCATCTCAAAGAGGAGGAAACAGAACTTGAGAGTTGTAGTGAGTCTCCCAGGTGGGCAGTGCTGGTGAGTGTCTGAAGCAGGCTCTGAAGCCAGTATGTCCTGATTTCATCTGGTCCTCCAGTCAGGCTACCGGACTGCCTCTAAATGGACCTGCTTCCTGCTCCTCAGGACAGGCATTAATACCTGAACAGGCAAGAGCTCAGGTGTTCTGGCCAGTGCAAGCAAGCGTGCATCCTTGGAAGAAACATTGCAGAGGAAGGAGACAGGCATGGAGTGGGGAAGGGATGTGAGACCGTGCAGTGTAGCCAGATGCTGCCTTATGGTAGGTGTGACCGTGATGCTGTGTCCTCAAAGACTGTCTGAAAGCATGAGCAAAACTCCCACCAGGCTGGGAGGCAGGAGGAATGTGCCGTCTTTGTTAGTGGAGGGAGAGGCCGGGTCAATCATAGACCCATCCAAGTCCTGACCTTCACCTTCTCCTGTCCTTGGTGTTGATGGGTTCTATGGGCCACTAGGAGCTACAGTCACCACCTGGCTTGCCCCCCTTAGTCTCAGTTCTTTTTTGCCTTGAGGGTCAAGTTTCCCCGGCTTCTTCCTGGAGAGCCTCACTTGACAAAGGCTTTCTAGTACTGGCCAGGAGTTGGTAGAAATTCCTGCACTGAGTAGATTTTTCTGGAAATAGATGTGTTTTTCTGCAGGCTCCTAAACCTTGCTGAAGAAACTCAGCTTATTCTAGCCATGGGGTCTTGGATGTGGCCTTCTTCCATCGGCCTCTAGGATACTCCCAGCCATTCAGACTGGTTTCACGAGCACTTCATTTTAGCTGTCCTTGGAGTATGCCGAGGAGCGGGTGGCTTCTGGCTGCTGCCTGAGGCCACAGAGCTTCTGCTGGGATGGCTCTGTGGGCTGGCCCCAGGCCCTCTTGTCCAGAAAGCCATTTTTAGTGGATTTTAGGGCCCCACTGTTCCCTTTTTGCTCAAAGCCAGAACTTTGGTATTAGACCACTTGGAAAAGCAGTATGGCTTGAAAACAAAAGCCACAATTCTGTCTCCTGTGCTCAGCTGAGCAAGCTTGGGACTGGTGTTGGCTCAGAGATGTAGCTCATTTACTGGAGAGCTTCTTCAATTCTCCCTTTTCATGAGGGATGAACAGATGAGGAAACCGAGACCCAAGGAAGGCCAATGACTTGCCTAGGGTCATACTGGTTGTGTGTGTGAGAGGTGACATTTGAATCTAAGCCCTCCTCCTCTGAGCTAGGGTGCTCTGCATTGTTCTGAGCTTGGCTTTGCACCTGCCATCTCACTGAGCTTCAGCATAGCCAAGAGGGCAGAGGGCTCCAAGCATTCACTGATGAGGAGACAGAGCGTGGAAGAAAGCAAGTGACTCATCCAAGGTCATTCAGTCTGTCCTTATCTGAGTAGGCTTTGAAATCTTCCTGATTCCAAGCACACCACATGGCTAATTAATTGGTGAGAAAATCCTGTCCTTATATATTGTGATCTCTCTCTCTCTCCCCCTCCCTCACTCCCTCTGTCTCTTTCTCCCCCCTCCCCCCATCTCTGTACTTGTATCTATATAATCTCTCTATACACACATATACATATACATATAGCACAGGCATACATATATGTATATGTAGTATATATGTATTGTATGAACACATTGATGTATGTATTCTGTGTTCTGTATTGTGATATATACACTCCAACTATGTACACAT
This sequence comes from Gymnobelideus leadbeateri, assembly GCA_011680675.1. Lineage (NCBI taxonomy): Eukaryota > Metazoa > Chordata > Mammalia > Diprotodontia > Petauridae > Gymnobelideus > Gymnobelideus leadbeateri. The sequence continues at coordinate 683,046 of WOXC01000929.1, read as the reverse complement.
GGACACATCTATACATGTATGTGTACACGTGCATGCATCTATAACATCCATATACACATACAGATTCACATCATGTTTACATAGGTAGATAACAGATGCGAGATTGAGGATTCTTCTGAAGAGGTGCCTGTTTAATTTGTTTTGTACTTAGTTGAGCCTTTGGCAGAGTGGGCTACCCAGGATCTTCTCTACACCCTGTAAAGGAAGTCGAGAACGGTGGGCTGGGGGCGGGTTTCTGAAGGCTGAGCTTTGGAGTGCCTTGGAGAAGTGGGCAGCTGTTTTCTCTGGCGAGCACATGTGCAGTCTCTTCATGTCATCCCCCCTCCCCCCCCAGAGCACAATTCATGTGTGGCTTTCTATCTCATGCATAATGAAGCAGGAAGTTAAATAGGAAATCTTAGTTAACCCAAATTTTGGAGGGAATTTTTGGAAGGTGAATACATTATGCGAAATTCCTTTTGGCTCAAGGCAAAAGTGACAGCCCCGAAGAACGTTGAGGTTTTTTCAAGTGAGTTGCTGGGGGCTGCACCTGGGGTGGGGGGCAGTGGGTGACATCTGCCCAGTTATCTGGAAGCCAATTACGAGTGGTTCTGCTTTATTCATTAGAGACTTCCTCTGCTTGTTTGAAGCCTGGCTGAGACTTTTAAGACGACAAAGCTGAGCCCAGTGTGGGCAAGCTAATTTCCACAGCATGGTATCCTGGAGAGAACATGGGTTTGGGACACTGATGCCCTGGGTTCGAGTCTCTCCTCTGCTCCCTAGTGCTCCTGTACCTTTGGGCTGGGAAATATTTTAAAAGTCCCGCTCACTTTCAAGCTCATAGGCTTTAGAGGCGTTTCTCTGTTAAGCCTCGACAACAAGGCGACACGCGGTGGAGCGGGCTGGGATTTGGGGGTTTGATGCCCGCTGAGCGGAACTGAGAATGGAGCAGTGAGACGTTGCCCCGCACCGCCCCCCCTCGCCTTGCCCCGACCGTAGCCTCTCCCAGGCGCAGCCTCCCGGGCACACGCAGCCTCCAGTAGATGCCTCCCCAGCTGCAGAGCTGAAGAAGCCACGAGGGAGCGCCACAGTACACGGAGCCCCCAACTTGGAGGCAGGAGGTCCTGAATTCAGATCTAGCCTCATACTTCTAGCCGTGTGACCCTGGGAGAGTCACTTCACCACTGAGTGCCTCAAATTTCTCCTCTGTAAAGTGGGGATCATAATAGCACATACCTCATAGACACCAAATAAGGATCAAACGAGATAATTGCCAAGCAGTTCGTGATATAAATATTATCTATAATTAGTATTATTCTTGATTCTAGAAGGGTTTATTGGGGGTCAATGAGTCATTGATCCAAAGCTCCAAGGACCCTCACCCATCAGGTCCCTCCACCCCCCATCAGAATCCAACTGTCTTGTTTGTTCAGACACAGGAACACCTTGGAGATCAAGGGTGCTGTCCAAGGTCCTTCAGTCAGTGTCAGAGTAGAATTGGAACCCACACCCTTTCTTCTGTTTACTCAACCAAGCCTCAGGAGGCATCAGATCTAATCAGAACCTGTCCCCAGTAAAGGTGGGGAGTAAAGAGGAGACTGAGCCCTGGTGTGATCCCCTCATCCCCTTGGGGTTCAAACTTCATCAAGGGATTAAGAAAAACGGCAGATCCTGAGGCCAGTGCCCTTGCCAGACTAGTTTTCTTGAGAGGGAGAGAGGGAGGCAGGGGTCATGGCAACCTTTTTCACTCAGGGCATCCCATATCTTGGACTCTCCTTATCCCTGCTCTCTCTCCTGTGTCCCACCCTCACTGATTCCAGAAAAGAACAGGCTGAGCTCATCAAATGCCCCCTTCAGTTCTGAAACTAAACGTGGCCCCCAGCCTGCCATCACTTCCCTTCTGTGCTGGTACATGTGCTGAAAGCCTGGCCATGGGGGCTATTGGGGGACACCAAGACCCTCTCACTACCTGGCTTTCATCCCCCTTACCTCCCAGGACCAGGTCACTTTCTAGCTGTTCTTCTGTCCCACAACTGAATTTTCCCCCTACCTTCTTGGTCACCAGGACCCTGATGGAGCCACAGGTGCAGGACAGGACAAATTGGGGAGGCCTTTCTGAGAGTATTTGGGCCCTGAAGAAGTTTCCAGAAAAAGGATTAAGATGAAACCCTCCAAAAGGAACCCAGGAGGTCTCCTCTTTGGGTTCTGATTGTTTCCTAGTCACCCGGGTGGGAAGGACCTTAGAAGTTTCTCCTACACGTGGCTGTGAGGGAGGAAGATTTTTCTGAAATGCAGACATGATTGTGGGATGCAGTGAAAGTTGTGTTTCCTTCTAAGGAAACCACTTGTGATGGCTAATGCAACAGAGAGGCAATAGCCAGTACCAAGGATGGTGTCATTTTTGTGTTTTGTAAGGGTTAAGAGACTAGAAAGAGGCCTACCTCCCAAAGTATAATAGCTGCTGGGCAGAATACCCCATGATCAGTAATGGATTGAAATGTCTTTCAGTCAGGGATTCTTAGCTTGGGATTAATGCACTTTTTGGGAAAAAGTGGATATTAAAAAAAATTATATATTGGTTTCTTTTGTAATTTTCTGTATTTTATTTTAAGCATTTAAAGGCATTCTTTTTGTAAAGGTGTCCATTGGCTTCACCAGATTGCCTAAAGTGTCCATGACACCTAGAAAAGGTTAAGAACCTCTACTTTAAATAGATGTGGAGAAGGGAACCCAGAAGGCCTGGTTGGTGGTTGTACCTGCTGCTTGGTGAAAAGCAGCTCTTTGTCCCTGGGGCTATCACTCTGCCATCTTTCACTATAGCTACATTTGCTAAGAATAAATAAATAAAATCATACATTGAGTTAGCAGACTCCACAAGATATGGCAAGAACGGGCAAGTATGTACTCATTAAAAAAAAAAAAAGCCCACGATGTAACACAAACACACAAAACTTATTAAAAATGTTCTTGACATAGATTAATTACCTCCTCTTACCCCTCACCCTCCAATTCTGCTTTAGCTTCCTTAAAATCATTCTTAAAACATTTTAAGAACTTTATGAAAGGAATTCTAGCTTCCAGTGGTTCTCTGCTGAGGTTATAATTAGAAATGATTGGGTCTTCATGCCCCATCAGTGGCTCACTTGCAAGGCTAGAGGATCTTTGTTTGTCCCCTCACTGTCCATATTTTGGGAGACTCTTGATAACCTGGTACCATGGGGAGAGCCATGGGGTGCATCCATTGGAATACTGTATCTGCAATTGATAGCTTGCATATGCGCCTTCTAATTGATATATCATTTGGAAACTAATCAAAATATTGCCTCTTTGTTCTAGTCTTCTTGGACTAAGCATGTTTGCCTTTGAGGTCTGCTTAATTTCATGATAATCCTTGGGGGGAGGAATGTGCTTTTGCATGGATTGAACAGCATGGAGGAAAATGTCAGCACTTGGCCAATAATGATGGTGATTAACCAGGGAAGGAATGTAATCTAGGAGGGGGAGGCAGTGGGGGGGTGAGTGGGGCAGAAGCCCTGGGTTTTGTCCCAGGATGGTGCCACCATGGCTGCCATGCCTTCAGGCTCAGCTTGGTTAATGAGATAACTTGCAGTGCGGAGGCTGCTTAATAAATATTGCAAAGCATCCATTGCTGAGTGTCTGCAATGACTTTCTGTTTACAGAGCACTCTTTTGACCCATCAGACATGGACTCCAAGGGAGAATGGCCAAAGGTTCCCCTTTAAACCAACAAAAGATATAATGCATTTCCTTATGGCTTTTCTTGATCTTGAGGGGGCAAAGCAGACCCAGGATTATAGCCTGAGGGGATCTGGGAGGTCATTTTATAGTGTGTCTGGCAGGAGCCTGGCTCAATGAAGAGGTCAGACACTCAATGAGTGATGAGCTTGGTGGTGACCCCTGGAATAAAGAGGAATAGAAAGTGTCTCAGTCCTGGGGGCTCCCATTCCCTACAGGGACAGTAGCAGAGGAGCAGTCAAGGGGCCCACAAATGCCAAGGATCACAGTTTTGGGACTGTCAGCAAATACTAACTTAACTCTTTGTAGTAGTAAATGTGAGACTGAGAGACCATCAGTGGACATAGACTGCTGACAAGACTGATTAAGACAGTTCAGCCACATTTCCTGCGTCCCTCCTATTACCATGTAAGCACCTCAGTGCCTAGCACAAGGCTTGGCACATAGTAGGAGCTTAATAAATACTTGCTAATACAAAGACAAAAACGAAAACAGATCCCAGCCTCATGGAGCTTATATTCTGTAGGGGAGAAGTAGTGAAAGGGAAGAGAAGAGGAAGGCAAAGAACAAAGGAGGGGAAGAGAAAAGGTAGAGTATGCACCCTGCTCCAGCCCCTTTCCTCCCTCCCCATCCTGGCCTAGTTCCCATTCCCCTCACCTCTGTCCCTCTGTGCATACACCCATGAACCCCTGGCCCAAAGGTGACCAATGGTGGAGCTCGACATCATCTCCAAAGAGTATCTACACTTATTTAAAAAAAAAAACTTGTCTAATGAACATTTGTTAATAATAGAGTAATACTAATATATAGTAGTTAATTATATAGATAGAATATAGAATTTCCATATATGCAAATACACACGTATTTTGTACATATGTAGGCACACATGATATACATCATACATATACACACATATGCATGTTTATGTATATCATATATATTTAAAGGATGTTATCTTTTTCAGTCTATGGAAAGCATGCTTCCTTCATTGTTAGACTGAAGTGTTTACTGAGATTGATGCATTGCCTTTGCCCAAGCCCATCCTTGTCCTTCCTCTGCAGTCTGCAGGCTAGGAACCATTCATCTGATCCAACCTTCTCATTTTGTAGGTACAGAAATGGAGGCCCAGAGATTGGAATGGCCTTTCCTAGGGTCATGGAAACAAGAAGTGGTCATATCAGAACTTGAATTCAAGCCTTCTGACTATTCATACTATGCTTTTTCTACAAGCTGCACAAACTTCCTGTAGCCTTTGCTTGTTCAGAAATCATCACTGAATTTATGGCTTATTTACTTTGTCTAATTCTTCCCACTGTTCTCACCTAACTTCCCCAAACAATTTTTTAAGTCCTTACTATGTGCATTCCATGTTTAGCTTTTAAAACCGCCATTAAAACTCATTGGTGCCCCTGCTGGGAGACAGGAGAGACACTGGAAGGAAGAAAGAAGTGTGGTGAGATTGCTGCTGTGCCAGTGTATACTTGTTGTCTATATTGGCTGTCGTCTGCTTCCTCTTCACCAGAAAATGGGATGTGGTTACTGAAGCCACCATGGGCATGGAGAGTCCATCCTTGGCCTTAACTGGCTGGTTCTAGGCCTGTACAACATTTCCTGGAAGTTCTTTGAGGGTCGAGACTCTCTTATTTGTTTGTATTTGTTCCATCAGCCCTCAGCATGGTTCCTGGTGTATATGAAACCTTAATAAATATTCTATCAGATGTTTCTCTGTCTCACCATGTGTATATTTATGTATCTGTATCATATTTCTCTCTCCCATCTGTCTTCATTCATCTGCCTGTTTGTGTGATCATGACTGTGTTGTTTTCATTGATAAGCTCCATGAGGGCAGGCCTTGTTCCATCATTGTCTTTCCATTTAAGTAGCTAGCTAGTGTCTTGCACCTAGTCTTGCTCTTACTTGTTGTTTTTAGCCAGGAAATATTGGGTAGGAAAGTGGGCTAATAGTAATGACTAAATATGAGATTACTGGGTTCTCTGGAGTGCATTTCCTCCCATTTCTTATTTATTCCCTTGAGAATTTACTGTGAAGGAGAGCAGTCATTGGGGAGGTTTCAAGAGCCTTCCTTCACAGGATGGGCAGCGATTCTGATGGAGCGGGGCAGGGCTGGTGGGAATGCATGTGGGTGGGTAGATTGGCTTCCAAGGAAATGTGCAATAGCATTCTTACCTGAAGGAGAAGCTTTGTCTACCTCTCTAGCTCCTACCCATTGTTATCTGGTGACAGGCCCATCAGTGTTCTCTCCTTAGGCATGGTCCCAGGCTAAGATCATCTCATCTTAATTATTCAACAAATAATCTGATGCTGTACTGAGAACAAGGTCTTCTGGATATCTGTCTCTCATGCAATTCTACGGTACATTGCCCAACACCAGCAGTGTATGAGGAGGGAGAGTGTCTGCTTCAAGACAGAGTTTTGATATGATAATGCATTGGCTGCAGGTGTGCCCAGTAGGCCTGAATGGAAGGAAGCCTATTTTGTTTTACTTGAAGCAGATTTTGATTATGGAAATTAGGATATGATTATATGCTGAGATACATGTGCATGCATGTCTTAGCTTACGTTTTCATCCACTATTATTCTTTCTTGGGCATCCTTCCCATGAGACCTTGCTGAGATCCTAGGATGGTTAGGTAGACTTGCGTTCTCATCAATAAGGTGACTTCCTCAATTCCCAAGAGCCCAGCCTATCCATGCCCTTGAATCCTGTGTGACTCCAGTCCATGGCCTTCTGTCTGGTGTCCTATAAGGGCCAACCCAGTGTCATGGATACCCTTGTCTCTTCTCTTGATGTTATACTGATGAAATCATGTTGTGAAATCATGTTGTTGAAATCACTGTGTGGATTGTGCCAGGTTTCAAGATTCCTTACATCAGATTACATATCACAAAGGACCACTATAAGCAGTTCCCAGATGATAACATGTGAGTGTTAACTTGGAGAATGGAAATTTCCAACCCTCTGCAATGGAAACAGGAATTTAATATGTTAGCCTCAATTTATGTGTATGTATATACAGATGTATATGTATGTATGTATGATGTATGGTCTTCACAAGTTGCTCCAGAGTTTGGATCATAATTAAATTTTAGTTTATTTCCAGCTGTAAAAGTTGGATGTTTTGAATTTGCAAGAGTATATTGAGAACACATACATATATCATACCCCATTACAAGCTATTGAATCTGGCTGCTATTATGATGATGAATTAACTTGAAAAATTAATCTTACGTCATACTCTATTTAGTGTTTCCTTTCTTTCCCTTTAGAAAACATTTGAAAACAACTTTCAAATGGCTCATTAAAACTTATACCATGTTTGTAAGTGGGATTATAAAACAAGCCCTTTAGAGTCACAATAATTATGGAATTAAGTGGGCATTGACTCCTCTGTTTGCCTAGAGGGAGCCTAAAACTGAGGGAACGATGTTTGTGGGGGTGGCCTGAGGTTTGGGGAAGTCGTACAGGGTCAGAAGTGTGTGTGTATGGGGGAGCCAAGCCTATGTTCTTCCGCCCTTACCTTCCTGGCCACTAGAATGTTCCCAGCTCCGGCTTCCCTGGACCCCTGCAAACACAGGTAGGTTTTGTGTGTCCTGATTCCTTTCAGGATGTCTGAGATCTCTCTTGGCAGCAGGCCCTTACTGGAAAGCAAAGAGAATCCCTTCCAGTGCAATGTGTCTATGTGGCACCTAATTTTCCTGAAGGCAAGAGGATAGAAAAACTCGGGAAAACTTTGAGATGGAGGAAGGGGAATTTCAAGGCTAACAGACACCAGACTTTCTTGAGATGAACAATTGTCAGTCCATGGGAATAACAGATGTAGGAATTACTTGACCCACACCAGAGTAGAAGCAGTGAGAACTTGGGTTTAAGTGAATGGCATTTCCCAAGCATTAGTGATGAGAATTAAAATCTATGTAAGACCTGCCTTGTCATTCAGATCCCTTCCCAAGCCGGCCTCTTCCTGCCTTTCCAGGCTCATCACGCACTTCAGCCAGCCACAAAGGCCTTCCTACTGTTCCTCCCTCCTCACCTGTCCCCTGCTGAATCCCTGGCCGCTTGCTGAGCTCCCCTCCAGTGTTTGCTCCAGTACTCGGGCCCCTCTCCTTGTGTTGATTTTGAATGTTTTGTTTGTCATAGTGCTTAGCACGGCTCCTGGCACATTGGAAGCACCACATAAATATTCGTTATTATAAGTATCATTCTGTGCATATGCTAAGGAAACATGTCTTAGTGTCTGCTGTATGCCAAGCACTTAGGAGGGAAAGAGGGTGGTTCCCTGCCCTCACTGAGCTCACAATTCATCAGGGAGCACGATATGAAAACGAGCATATACGAGCAAGCTCTGGATGATGAATTGGGGGTAATCTCAGAGGGGACATGCTAAGGAAGGCTGGAGAGAGCCTTGTCAGAGCTGGGCCTTCAGCTGAGGCTTCAGGGAAGGAGCCCCAGAAGTCAGGGGTTGGTGCCAAAGCTTCCAGTCTCTGCTCTCACGAAGGTCTCCTCTGGGGAGAGACTAGGAGAGGCCTCATGGGGGAGGTGGCCCTTAAGTTGATTTCCAGAGGTGGCAGTGAGGAAAGAAGCCCATCCCAGGATACTTCTGGATCATTTCCCTTCACTCAGAACTCAGGCTTCCTGAGGGGCAGACTGTGTGGCTTTTGTCTTGGCATCTCTGGTGCCTGGTACATTGAGAAGATGCCAGTAGGACACTTTGTGATGGGCCCTTGTTTCTTCATTTGTAAAGTGAGACGGGATGCCTTTGAATGTAGGAGCTCTGAGCTCCTGGTCTTGCCTATTTATTTACTCTACTTTCTTACTTTTTCTGTTCAATGATATGATTACATTAGTGTGCCAAGTATAAAGCTGATCATTTGTAAACAGAATTTGCACTGATATAGCCTTGGTATGATCCCCCTTCCAACATTCCCTTCTTTATGGGCAAAGACCCATCCACACCCTGTTATGGCCAGGGAGAACTTTGTGCACCTTGGCCAAGTTTGGGACAATGGGGTTGTGTGTTTTTTGGGATCCAAATGCGGCAGGTTCTTCCAAGCAAAATTATGTTCGTTGGTGTTTCCAAAGTCCAACCAATGACGGCATCTTGACCTGAAGAGACTTTGGTGATAGACAAGATAAAAACTCTGGCCTTCTGGGAGGCCTCTAATATCCCTTCAGGCATTTGGTAAGCTTGCTTGTAAAGGTAGCTTATGAGCCCTGGAAACAGGGCGTCTTCGGTTTATCCAGTGCCCAGATGTCTTCAGGGAAGAAACTTTTGTACTCCTCAATGTGAGATGAAACATTTCACATTCTTCAGTGAATGTCTCCACTCACTGGGCCTCAGATTCATCAGGACAGGAATTATCTGGGCTGGGGGTTCACTGACAGCTAAGGGATCCATGGACTTGGACGGGGAAAAAAACCATACTTTTATTTCCAGTAACCTTAGCTTCCCATTGTAACCCTCTGCAAGCCTGCTTGATTTTACACATTTGGAAAGGTGATGCTGAGAAGAGGCCCAGGGGCCTTACCAGGGACCCCTGACACCCAAAGATGAAGGCCCCGATTCAGAGCTGGGTTTCCCCCATTGCCCCCCTCATTTTGTAGCCATCAAGGACAATTTTTTCTGATCTTGATTTATTCTTTTCCCCCTGCAGTGCAGTGACTATGACATGGAGTTTGGGACCGAATGCTTGCATTTGGCTCTAAAGTATTGCCAGACGAAGGCCAAGCTGGTGGAAGGCCCTCCTGATCTGTGGAAGGTAAGAAGGAAAACCCCTGCCAAGTCTTCACCATAGACAGAAGGATCCGAAACTTTGAAAATCCCCATAGTAATAGAAGCTGGAGATGGAGACAGGGCCTCTCTTGTCCAAGCCCCACTTTTTTATTTTATTTTATTTTGCCTTTTGGAGAGGTAAGGGCAGGGCAATTGGGGTTAATTGACTTGTCCAAGGTCACACGGCTAGTAAGTGTTAAGCATCTGAGACTGGATTTGAACTCAGGTCTTCCTGACTCCAGGGTTGGTGCTCTATTCACTGAGCCACCTAGCTGCCCCAAGCCCCATGTTTTCTAGTAGATGATACTCAGGATTGGAGAGCTTGGGTGACTCACCCCAAATGAAATAGCTAGGAAGTACCAGAGCAAGGATTTGAACTCAGAGCCTTTGACTCCTCATTGATGGAATGGAATAGAAAGGCATTTATTAAACACTTTTGTTTTTAGGAAGGAAGGAAGGAAGGAAGGAGAGAAGGAGGGAGGGATGGAGGGAAGGAAGGAAGGAGGGAGGGAAGGAAGGAGGGAGGGAAGGAAGGAGGGAGGGAAGGAAGGAGGGAGGGAAGGAAGGAAGGAGGGAAGGGCATTCCAAACATTTATTAAACTGTGAGCCAAGCACTATCTGGGGATACAAGAAGAAAATAAGGAGGCTGCATGCTCTTGAGGAGATCACATTCCAACTGGGGGAGCAAACATGTATGTGAGGGAGCATGATCATGTTTCGTCCCTGGCAGATGGAAAGGGAAGCTGGTACTGAGGAGACTAATGGGGTGGATGGTGAGGCCTGAGAATCTGAGCAAACAATAGCCCCTCCTTAGAGGGGAGCAAGGTTAAGGGCTAGGGGCAAGCCCAGGGCCACTCCCAGCAGAGACCATCAGGAGGTGCTTGGTGGATAGCACACAGTAGGTGTCTTACAGTTGCAGAGAACAAAGGATGGTCACGTTTAGTCTGTAGACATAGCAGCATAGGAGGATGGCATGAAGGAGGCCGTACCTGTATTGGGCCTTGAAGGAAGAGAGGAAATGCCAGCAGGAGAGACGGTATGGTGGAGGTGGACAGGAGCCCCATTGTGGCTGTGGGAATTGGAGTGAGGAAATGAACAGCCCAGTGTCAAAATGAGCAGAACTAAATTTGGATTAGAAAAATCTCTCTTCTCTTTAGTTCAGAGGCCCCGAGTAGATGGTCCGGGGGCTGTGCCCACTCCTCGTCCCAGTTAGGCCAACACCAGTTGTGTGGCTGCCATGTCCAGTGGAATCAGAGATGTGTTCTCACATTGTCTGTATCATTCCTGTCATCATCTTTGTTGTCCTTGATATACGTGTAAATGTGAATGTGTCTCAGGACATGTTCAGACACTGCCACCTGAAAGCTGCTGAAGCTGTGGTGCAGCTGCATGGACGGCTCAGTTGGGCTCGTTCATATCTCCCAACCTTTTGGGGAAAATTCACATGAAATTTGGCTTGCTCAGTGACCCTGTTCATCAATTCCTGCTCAGAAGGAACTTGGAGTCTTTTGGGTTAGGAGGTGAAGAAGGTTAAATTAACCCCCCAGTATATACTGTAATGTAATGTAAACTATAATATCCATTATAATATACTGTGGAGGTGGGGGACACAGGTTCAGGATGGAGAAGTTGCAGAGGGCCCAGAGGAAAGGTAGGAGGTATATGATGGGGATGTGGTATGGGGTGGGTGAGATGGCCTGGGAAAGGATCTTGGCCTAGGTGGCTGAGACCCCGGAATTAGGAGCTCTGCTGAAGGGTGGCCAAATGGGATGCAGCACCATTGAGGAAGAGGTTGGGGTGAGGTGGGGGCTGCCTGTTTGAGGGTCTCACCCTCCCTTCCCCTGCCATGGCAGCTCTGCCCCAGGGTTCACACCAGTGAGGAGGGGAGGATGGACCTGGGGCAGACGATGAGTCAGTTCCTGGTCCTGCCTGCTCACTAGAGCTCTGGGTGAGACCTAGGCATACTTGGGACTAGCATATGAACCTTTGGGGGTGCTGCCTCTACTTCACCCCCACTTTGTGCTCCTTCTTATACTCCACAGATGATTAGTTGATTGTAAGATCATGGATGCAGAGCTGTAAGAGACCTTAATATGGTCAGTTAATCTACCCAGTCACTTTACAGATGAGTAAACTGAGACCCTGGAGGTCAGGTAGCCAGTGATAGAGCCCTCACAGTCCAAATCCAGGACTCTCTCCACTGCTGTACTTGTGGGGACTGGCAGGCCCATCCACATGGGCTCAGCAAAGGCCAGGAGAAGCATCAGGTCTGCCCATCTCCTTGTCTGTGTGGCTGGGATCCACATGCCCGCCGGGCTGTCCTCTTTGTTAAGCAGATGCTTCTCTTGCTTAACACTTGCCATGGGCTCCAGGGTGGAGGGAGGCAGCCCAGTATGGGGGGGTGGCTTCTGCCAGTCATCTTCAGAGATGGCTCATTGCTTTTGTAAAATTCTCATTGGTGCTGGGGGCAAGGCTGTCTTTGCCTTCTCTGGGCAGCTGATGCTGGCTGCCCTGTTCTGATGCCATCTTCTCCACAATGCTGCCCTTGGCACTGTGGTGACTCACTTTATATATGCCAACCCCCAGACTCCAGAGGTCCCACATGTTGAGGGTCCTCACTTGGGAATTGGGGCTGCAGAGGTGATGGGGCTTCCAGAGGGAGCAGGGAATCTCTTCATGACAGATAGGAGGGGCCCCTGTACAGCCTCCTGCCTTTGGCAAGGGCTGCATCCTGCCAAGACACTTGGCTTGTTTCTGTGGGGTGGCCTTTGTGTTTCCTTTGGTGCCTCCTGAGTATCCCACTTCTCCTCCCTTTTAAAATCATCTTTTTGTTTTTATGCCTCCTACCAGTTCTCTGGGCACAGAGCCCAGGCTCTTGGTTGGTGCCTTGGCATCTGGGGCACAAGGTGCGACTATAAATGGAAACTTTAAAAACAAAGATGAGGGCAATAGCTGCTGTTTACACAGCACTCAGAGGTTTATAAAATGCTGACCCGTTATCTCACTGGGACAGAATCAGGTACTGTCAGCATGAGTATTTCGTTAGTGAGTATTGAGGAAGCACCTACTATGTGCCAGGCGCCAGCTAAGTAACTGAGCAGTGTTAACTCATTTGATCCTCAGAGTAGCTCTGGGAAGTGTGTACTATTATTATTGCCACCTTACTGATGAGGATCAGGGGCAAACCCAGGTTAAGTGACTTGCCCAGGGCCATAGAGCTAATAAGCATCTGAGGCTGGATTTGAATTCAGGTCTTCCTGACTGTAAGCCCAGCTTTCTATCCATGGATCCACCAAGTTGCCTGGAAGAGACAGCTTAGAAGGTGAGCAGGTTAATCCAGTGATTCTGCTGTCATGGAGGGCACTCCAGTTCTGGTGTCTGAAGATGCTAAAAGGAATGTATTAAAGGTTGTGGTAGTGATTTCCAGAGTGGCAGCATCTTTGGAATAAGTGAACAGCACCTCCAAGGTGACTACTGTTGGGCTTGAGACCATTTGATTTGAGAGACATACAGCCACTAAGAGGTGGGGGCAGGTAGTGGGATGGCTCAAGATTGCTTGGCTATTTCAAGAATGCCAATCCTCTCCTCTGATGCTGGTCCCTTTGATGTGACCTGATGAGATCCAGCCCCTGGATCAGGCTGAGTGTGCTTAGACTAGAGAGTATCTGCTTGGCTTGTGTCACTGTGTGGGAGCAGATCTCTCTTCCTCTCTTATTTTCTGTCTCCCTCCCCCTCTCCCTCTTTCCCATCCCTTCTTCTCTGTCTCTCTGTCTGTCTCCATCCTTCCCTCCCTCTCCTTTGCCTCTCATTCTTTCCTATCCCCTCTTATTTCCCTCCTCTTTCCAGTCCTCTCTCTCTCTTCCTCTCTTCCTCTCAGTCTGTCTTTATCCACACCCATGTACATACACACACATATATGTATATTTATATATAGTCTGCAGAGTAGAAATAGAGTGGTAGATTGTGGTAAGAGGCAGTGAGCAGCCAGCCTCTTGGGGTCTGGAGGTCTGGGGGCTCTGCAGAGTAGGGGGGAGGCTGGCATGCTCTCACATGCACACAATGACAGACACAAACTCTTTCACAAACATGTTAGAGCGCCAGTGGCCATGCTTTGTGTTTTATGTCAAAGTTGCAATGAAGTATGGTTTTAAAAACAGGCTTCTCTTTTGTGTATGAAAATTATTTTTCTTTTCATGTTATATTGATTCTCCATTTCCTTCTTGCTGTGACTTCCCAGTACCAGCTCCCTTCCTTAGTGCACCCCTAGGACCTTTTCCCTGTGACTAGGGAGGAGGCATGCAGCCCAGCCCAGCCTGAAGCAAGCATTCACTTTGTAGTTAGGTTCAAGAAATGGGAAATAGGCCTGCAGGTTAGATCATTTTCGCTCGGATTTTTTGGGGGGAGGGGGAGTGGAGAAGGTTCTGGAAGTATCTTTGAATAGAAATGGAACTTAACAAATGTGTACAGTAGCCAGCCAGAAATTCCTATCCTATTGTTTTTTTTCCAACCATGGATACATGGTCCCTCTGGTCTGAGCTGAGGCTCGCTAGAGTCTCTGAGCAGCCCAGCACGGTTATTTACATCTACTGATAACTTAGCTACATGTTAGGAGATTGCTTTGGCTGTTTCATTGTGTAGTATTCCCAGACAGAACCGATGCCTGCCACTTAATGCCAGGGGCAGCCTGGACTGGGGAGAAGAGCATTGGATGGGAGGTCTTGCTGTCACATTGGGTGAATGCCAGCCTCTGGGCTCTCCGTTCTTTACCTGTAAAGTGAAGGGTTGAATCAGATCAACCTGAAGGTCCTGCTAGCTTTAAAGTTGCATGTAATATAAAATACCTATCTAAGGTAGGATATAGTCTTGACAACTAAGACAGGGAGAGTGAAAAAGAAGGAAAACTATAAACCAATTTCACTAATGATTATTGATGCAAAAATCTTAAATGTGATATTAGTAAGAATAGTGCAGCCACACATCACAAAGATATTACAATCTGAACAGTCTGGATTTATTCCAGGAATACAGGGCTGCTTTAATAACCAGAAAATTATAAGCAAAAATGACCATGTTGAGAACAAAAAATCCAAAAATCATATGGTTATTTCAATAGATGCAGAAAAAAAGCTTTTGACAAAAATGATAGAAATGAATTCTTGGCTGCCTAGTGTACATATTTGTTGAGTTTCGTTTCTATTCAAAGATGCTTATAGCACCCTTTCCGCTCCCTCCTATAAAAATCAAGGTGTGAGAATAATCTAACTTGCATTCCCGTTAAAAACACTAGAAAACATAGAAATAAATAGAACTTTCTTTTAAATGCTAAGTAATAGTTGTCTAAAATCAAGAGCCAGCATTATCTGTAATGTGGATAAACTAGAAACCTTACCAGTAAGATGATTATCAACCCTATTTTTCAGTATTGTTCTAGATATGCTAGCTGTAACAACACAATGAGAAATTAAAGGAATGAGCAAAGGCAAAGAGAAGACAGAATTATCCTTTTTACAGATAACTTATGATTTGCTTAAAGAACTTTAGAGAGGCAGCTATAAACTACTTGGAATGTTTAATAGCTTCAGAAATGTTTTAGGGTATAAAATAAACCTTCATGCGTCATTTACATTTATGTATGTTTCCAACAAAATCCAGCAGAATGAGATAGAGAAATTTCATTTAAAGTAACTTACAGTATAAAAATAAAGTAACTTACAGTATAAAATAACTTAAAAATAAAGTAACTTACAGTATAAAATAAAGTAACTTACAGTATAAAAATCTTTGGAAGTATACCTGCTAACACACACACAAGAACTACACGAACACAATTATAAAACACTTCATAGAAATCAAGACAGATCTAAACAGAGAAATACTAATTCCTCTTGGGTAGGCCAAACCAATATATTAAAATTGCAGTACTACCCAAGTTAATTTACTCATTCATTGTCATACCAAAGAATTACTTTACAGAGCTAGAAGAAAATAATAAAACATCTGGAGAAACAAAAGGTCAAGAAGATCAAGAGAATCAATGAAAAGAAATGAGAAGGAAGGGGTCAATAGCCATAAGAAAAAAATGCTCTAAATCACTAATAATTAGAGAGATGCAAATTAGAACAACTCTGAGGTCCCACCTCATTTCCATCAGATTGGCTAAGATGACAACTAAGGGAAAATGACAAATGCTAGAGTCATATTGTGGGAAAACAGTTAAACTAATGTTCAG
This sequence comes from Gymnobelideus leadbeateri, assembly GCA_011680675.1. Classification (NCBI taxonomy): domain Eukaryota; kingdom Metazoa; phylum Chordata; class Mammalia; order Diprotodontia; family Petauridae; genus Gymnobelideus; species Gymnobelideus leadbeateri. Next base: position 667,291 of record WOXC01000929.1, on the reverse strand, counting down.
TTGATTATGCTGTGAACTGGTCCCACCATACTGGAAAGCAGTTTGCAGCTGTGCCCAAACAACTATTCAGCTATGCATACCCTTTGACCCAGCAATCCTGCTGCTAGGTTTATAACCCAAAGAAATCAAAGAAAGAGAAAAGGGACCTATAGGTACAAAAATGTCTATAGCGGATCTTTTTGAGTTTTGGAGACTTAGAAACTGAAGGGATACCCATCAATTGGAAAACGGTTGAACATGTGATGGTACATGAACGTGATTGAGGTGCATTATTTTATCATTATTTTTAGAAATGCTGTCACGGTGTTAGAAATGATGAAGGGTACGGTTTTGTGAGTAGAACTAGAAGAACATTGTACAGAGGAACAGCAATATTGTAAAGATAACCAACAATGAACGACTAAGTAACTCTGATCAACGCAGTGACCTCCCACAGTTCCTAAAGACTCATGATGAAAGATGTGCCCACCTCCTGATAGAATTTACTGAAGAAAAGAACATAAAACGTAGCACTAGCCAAGTAGAAAGCCTTGTATCGCTTGAGGCGCAGTTCTAGAAGGAGTTTCCAGTTCATTTGGTTAAGCTAACAGGTAGTAGGACCATATCAGTCAATAAGCCCTCATCAGGCACTTACTATGTGCCAGTCACTGTGCTAAGAACAGAGAATACAAAGAAGGGGAACAAAATATAGCTATTCCTCCAGTAGCTCATATTCTGATGGGAGAATCAACATGTATCAATCAATCAAAAAGAAACTTTTGCATTGTTTGTAGAGTTGTGAGCTAGTTCAACCCTTCTACAGTAGCAATTGTAACTATACCCAAAGTACTATAAAACTGTGCAAACCCTCTGATTTGGCAATACCACTACTAGGTCTGTATCCCAAAGAGATCAAAGAAAAGGGAAAAGGACCTATTTGTACAAAAGTATTTATAGCAGCTTTTTTTTTTTTTGTTGTGGCAAAGAGATGATGCCCATCAATTGGAAAATGGCTGAACAAGTTGTGGTCTATGATTGTGATGCAGTACTATTGTGCTATAAGAAATGACAAACGGGATGATTTCAGAGAAACAAAACAAAATTTGGGAAGACTTATATGAACTGCTGTAAAGTGAAATGAGCAGAACCTGAATACTGTATACAGTAACAGCAACATTGTATGATGATCACCTGTGAATGACTTTCCAATTCTCAGCAATTTAATGATTTTACATAGTTCCACAGGACACAAGATGAAAAATGCTCTCCATCTCCAGGGAGAGAACTGATGAACTCAGAGTGAGATTGAAGCAGACTTTTGAGAAAAAGTCTTTTTTAAAATGCTTTTTGTTTGTGTTTTCTTTTGCAACTTGGCTAACACATAAATATGTTTTACATGACCTCACATATATAATCAAAATGAAATTAGTTGCCTTCCCAAGAAGCAGAAGGGAGGGAGATAAATTGAAACTCAAAATGAAAAATATGATTATTAAAATTTTTTTACATGTAATTAAATAAATAAAAATAATTATTTTTTTTTTCCTTTCTAAAACCCTTCCACCATTTGTCATATGAGATAGTTCTTGGGGAGAGGGAAGGGTATGTGGTGATGTAAGAAACAGACAATATCAATAAAATTAGTTTAAAAAACTATAATGAAAGAACAGCATATGCAATACTAGGCATGTTCATATGACCATATATGTAGTGTAAGTAAAAGGTCATCTTAGAAGGGAATAACTGGGAAAGGCTGTCTGACTGGTGTATGATCTCATCTCAGGCCTGAAGGATACCAAAGAGGGAGAGCCCTCCAGGCATGGGGGGAGGGAGGTGAGTTCTAGTTAAAAAGAAGAACTGGGAGAGGGAGCCTCATGGGTGAGGACCAACAAGGTGGCCAATAAAGCTGGATCACAAATGTATGCTTTGATCTGCATTGAGTTCATCAATTTTCTTCCTGAAGATGGAGAGCATTTTTCACAAATTGGAACTCAAAATTAAAAAAAAAAATTGTTAATCTTTTTTTACGTGTAAGTGGGAGATATTAAATTAAATAAAAATAATTAATTTTTTCCCCTCTCTAAAACACTTTTACTGTTTGTCATATGGAATGGTTCTTGGGGAGAGGGAAAGGTTTGTGGTGATGTAAAAAATGGAAAATATCAATCAAAAGCTTTTTAAAAACACTCTGACTCCAGGCCTGGCACTCTATCCACTGTGGCACCTGGCTGCCCCAATATGTGAGTGTATGCATGTGTGTGTGTGTATAAATATATGTGTGTGTATGTATGTATATGTACACATACAACATACATATACAATATGTATTTAATGTATATGTATACACACATTGATACACTAAATGTATACATATGTATCACACAAAATGTAAGAGCTATGGATAGTGTATCAGGCTTAGGAGTTAGGAAGACCTGAGCTCAAATTGAGGTTCAAACATTTACTAGTTATGTGACCCTGGGCAAATTACTTAACTTACCCTACTCTGTTTCCCCATCTATAAAATGGGGACAATAGGAGCACCTGCCTCCCAGGGTTGTGAGGACAAAATTACATAACATTTGTAAAGTGCTTTGCAGACTTTCAAGCCTTACAGAAATGTTAGATGTAGAGTGTTGGCCTTGGAAAGAGGTGGGTTCAAATTCTGCCTTTGAGATTTACTAGCTGTATGACTATGGGTAAGTCACTTATTCTCCCTGCGCGTCATGTAACTTTTTAAAACTGTAGAGGCACAGGTGGGTTGAAATCTGTTTGATGGAGGAAGTCCCCACTTTTACAGAATCACAGGTCTTTGTTAATGTGGTCATTTATTTTATTCATCTTTTTATAAGCTGGAAGACATGATATTTGGTGCTGTTTGTGGAAACAAGTCTTGTTAGCTTCATCATTGGTATTTCTTAGACTTTTGATATTATTTATTTTAATTAACCAACATATGGGTATTGAGAAGAGTCATTAAGGAATCCACCAATGCTTTTCCTACAAGGTTTTTAATGAAATCAAAGCAGATTTAATCAGTGTATGGTAGGCAAATGAAAGTTGGTAGGCCAGAATCTATAGAAGAAAAGCACTTAGCTGTCTTTCTTGTTTATGTCATTAATTATCTGATGTGAAAGGGGAAAACAGCCTTGGCTGAAGAAGCCAGTCTCTGACTCCAGCTAATGGCAAACTGAACACCCAGGCTCACTTTTGTGAGCTCATGCTTATACGGAGTGCTCAGCGCTGTTTAAAAGAACCTCCTACTTAGTGATGCTGAAGCAATTTTAGTGACAGTAATTTTATTCTCTACAACTGACCTAAAGATGGGTCATGTATGGCCCAAGGTCACCTTGGAAAGGAAGCTTCAAGTGGGGTGCCTGAGGGAACTTCCTTCAACTGTTTTTTGTTGTATGTGTATGCGTCTCGTGCGTGTGCATGAGTGAGAGTGTGTGTGTGTGTGTGTGTGTGTGTGTGTGTGTGTGTGTGTGTGTGTGTGTGTGTGTTTGTATACTCTCTCTGTAACTGCTCCTCTCTTCCAGCTCTCTATCCTACCTGACCATTTCTTCTCAGCCTCCTTTGTTGGATTCACACCCAGGTCGTGCTGGTGGGTTGTTTGTAATGGAAATGCAAATTTAAAGATGTTCCCTGCCCCTAGGCCCTTTGATAGGTTTAAGAGACTCTGAGAACCTTCCTTGATTTGAAAGTATACTCTGCCTTCTAATAGGTTGAATTTGGTCACATGGAGCCTGTGGCAGGAGGCTTGGTTTTCAGGAATGACCACACCTTGATGCTGTGTGATTGGGCAGTGGTTCAAGAGGGTTTTGACATTCTCTGAGCCAGGAGAAGGCTATATAATCCCTGATGTGAGGCTTTGCTTTGGGGCTCACTTTGAGAAGTGTTGTGTGATTTGACCAGATGAGACTCTGGGCAGCTGTTGAGAGCCCCCCGGCTTTGAAAACCCAGATGTTGATGCTTCCCTCTCTGGTAACTGTGATTTGGTATTGATGTAATTGTTGAACAGTTTGGAAGCCTGTCTGCTTGATCTGTTTGTTTCTCTGTCTTATAAGTTCTGTCTGTATACTTTGAAGTTCTGGATGCTGACCTTTTTCCCCTGAACTAGGTAAATGATATTAAGTTTGATTGATTAAAGTAAGCTTGTTAACCTATTTTGAGTTGCTTTCCTATAGAAAAGCAGATCTAAGAACCTGTGTTGGCAGCCACCCTGGGGATGTTGGGGTGCTTGCCGCTACAGTGTCCCACACAGTTCTGTCTTTTCCTCCATTGTTTCACTTGGTGATCTCTTCACCTCCCATGGGCTCAGCTACCATCCCTGTACTAATGATTCTCTAATCTATCCAGAGCTTATTCTTTATTGACTTCCCACCTTGGCATCTCCAGCTGCCTATTAGATATCTGGAACTGGAGGCCTCATTGTTATTCAGTCATGTTGATTGTGTTTGACTTTTTTTTTTTCTGCTTTTTGGAGGGCATTTGGGGTTAAGTAACTTGCCCAAGGTCATAGCTAGGTTTTTTATTTGTGTGTGTGTTAAGTGTCTGAGTCTGGATCCCTACTCAGGTCCTTCTGACTCCAGGGCCGACGCTCTACTCACTGTGCCACCCGGCTGCCCTGTGTTTGACTTTCTCTGACCCCATTTGGCAGACTGATTGAATTTGATCTCACTTTAGCTACTTATGGCTGTAACGCCGGTCAAACCACTTAATGCCTTGATCCTCAGTTTCCTCATCTGTAGAAAGGAGACAATAATAGCCCCTCCCTCCCAGGGTTGTTGTGAGGATCAAATGTGATAATATTTGCAAAATGCTTTGTGAACCTTCAAGTGCTCCATAATGTCAGTTGTTATGACTGTCCCAGCTTGGGGACATGTAGCAAGGACCTTGGGAGAACTGGGACTTTCCTTGTGTGCATCAGAGGTAACTATGGAGAAGTTGTAGCCGAAGCATGACACTGTGGTAGACATGTTGCTGTGGTCCCTGCTCATTTCCCCTGGGTCACATTTTCTGAATATCTGTGAACTTCAAGGTTTCCAAGCTTTGTGATCCTAACTTGTGTGTTCATGGGAGCATTCTCTCCAGGCTGAAATCCTCCTTTATGTGGGATCAACATTTAAGAAGCATTTCATTCCAATTAAGTAAACAATCTGGTGATTTTTGTGATGCTGACATTTCCTTGTCATCAGAGCTTGCTTTTGGATGATGATACCCCAAACAAGGCCTTCTGAATATGGGCTTAATGACTGCTAAACTCATTTTCCAGGGTTTGTGGAAAGTATTTGGAAAAAATGTCTCTTATTAATAAATGTTTTGTGACTGCTGCCATATAAATTCCCTGAATGTCCAAAGGCTTGGAAACAGTTTTCAGACTCTTTTTTGCAGAATTCAGAAATAATTTTTTATGTGGATTGCCAGTGGTGTTTATTATATAACTAAAACATTGACATTATCATTGGTTTCTAGCCCTTCTGGTATCAACAATGTGCTCTAGGGCATTGCTTTATTGGTTGTGTGTTCCTTCCTGCTCTGTGAAGTCTAATGAGGTTTCTCTGTCCTTTAGGTGACCTACAGACGAGATCTGTATGCTATGGAATCCATAATTAAAGGTATGTTTGTCCTTGTAACAGTCACTTCTCATGTTTCCCAAATGGAGGCAAGGTCAGAATTCAATGTGGAAATTTCGATCTTGAACTCTAGTAACAAGTAGATTGGCTGTCTGGCAGCCAAGCTGGGCTTTGTTCTGGCCTGATCTTACTGTTATTTGAAAGGATCATGGTGAGCATGTTGCCTGCTCAGAGTTCTTGATTTTTAGAAGAAATATCTGTGGCTTTGGAAATACTCAGAATTATGGCATATTCACAAAAGGAGAGACAGTTGAGAGTGATCAAAACACACGAAATTGATAGTTTTTCAATGGATTTGCAGCTATTTCATTGATGCTTTTGAATGGTGAGATATCAGCAAATTAAGGCCTCCATAGCCTCTTGTCAATACATGAGAGGTTTTGCTTTCCCCCATTTTTCGGGAGAGAGAACAGATGCTGCCCTGTGAAGGGCCAGGCATTAGAGACATCTTTAGCCCTAAACTTCTATCTTAAACATTGTGTTTTTGAGGTCATATAGATGGTATTGTTTCCTCTATAGGTATTTTTTTCCATTTCTGGCATGATATGCTGTAAAGAACACTAGCCTTGGCATCAGATCTGTGTTTTATTTCCTACTCTGCCACTGAATTAATGTATGATCAGGAAAAGCCAACTTAACCTTGGTGGGTGTTACTCTCTCATCTGTAGGATGGGGGAGTTAGGCTAAATGGCCTTCAAGGGTCCTTCTAGTGCCAACATTCAATGATTCTTCAATTCTGAGGGCCATGTTTTAGGAGGAGCAGTGAGAAGCTGTCGCATAATCAGAGGAGAAACCTGGAGAATCAAGGGCCTTGAGCCTGTGACATATGAAGATGTAGAGCTTTTTAGCCTGGAGAAGGAAGATTCTGGGTGGGGGTGGGGTGAAGAAGGGATATTAGGTAATCTGAAGGGTTGACATGTGGAAGAGAGATTTGGTTTCAGAGGGCAAAACCAGGCATGATGGGAGGCACCTGCATAGGGATCCAGTGAGGCGAAATGTCAGGAAAACCTTCCCAGCAATTAGAAGCACCCCCGAGTGGAGTGGCTTCCCTCCTGGAAGGCCTTCAGGCCAGGGGTGTTAGAGTGACAGGGGTGATCTCAAAGCAAATGCTTTTTGGTGGGATTTGTATCATATTTCCCCTGAGATCCCTTCTGACTCTCAAATCCCATAATTCAGTGATTCTATTTCATTCATTTTCTTGTTTAATATCATAGTTTAGACATAAACACCTAGAGTGAAGTCTTCAGTCAATTAACAAATATTACTTAAGTAATGCCTATGGGACCATCACTGTGCTAGTTGCTGGTGGGCATGGGTGGGGCAGGTACAAAAGAAATGTGCTCATACCTGGAGCTTCTCCCATTCAGGCCATAAGAATGCCACGTGAGGAGGAATCTTACTCAATATCCTTACTTGAACTTATACCTTTGACTTTGTAGGAATTGAAGGCTTTTCCTTTTAAAGGGATAAATAAATACCCTTTAAAGGTTGGAGAAGGTTGTATAAAATAAGAGTCCACTGTGGGACCCTGGGAAAAGTTACTTCTATCCATTCACTAACAGATGAGAGATGTCACCTAACAAAGTCTAAAATGAATTTGGTGTCTTCTGTCTAGTTGGCTAACTTCTACCTTTAGGAGAGTCAGCTCATGCATGATGACTAGAAGATAGGTGAGCATGAGAGGAACTATGTGATAAGTAGGAATTAGGCCTCAGTGTCAATTTCCATCCATTTCCAAACCATCCTCCTGGTTCTCTGACCATCACCCTTAGCCCCTTTTCACCAGCACCTTGGACAGTGCTTCTGGGACATGGGGAACTTCAGCCTTATGTAGCTGGGCACCTGTCAAGGTACTTCCTGGCCATCTCCACCCCACGCTGGCTATTATGTTGCCCAGAATCTAGCTGTCCTGTGTAGCAACTCCTCCCCTCCCCTGTGCTTTCTAGCTCCCCTTTCTGTGTACTTTTATCCCATTAGAATTAAAGTTCTTTGAAGTCAAGGACTGGCTTGCTTCTGTTATTCCTATCTATTCATGTCATCATTTAACACAGTGCATAGCATATAGTAAGTGCTTAATAAATGCTCTTTCTCTCTCTTCCTATCCTGTCCCTCCTTCTCCTTTATGTGTTGTCTTTTGCTAATTACAGTTTTAGCTCCTTGAGGGTAGAGACTCTTAATTTGAATCCCTTATTCTTTCATTATTGTGCTTGGACTGGATCTTTTTCTAGGAAGCAACCTGAGAAATAAAATTTTTACCAAGTTGTAACAAAATTCTGGAGCTCCGATCTGAGTGTTTCATGGCATTACAGAACTCTAGAAAGTTGTCAGTTGACTTGACATTTAGGGGTCTGAGGTTCATTCTGATGGTAGGAAACACACTCTTGTATTTAACCTTTCCTTGGAGTTCACTACTAAATTCTTTCTCCATAAAGTATATTGAGTTTCAAATCACCAAAGGGCTATAATTTGTGTGTCTCTCTCTGTGTGTAAACAGATCATCCATAGTATATAAATCAAAATGCTGACATATATTTACATGTTGGCTTGGCAATGTGGGCTGCAGACATTACCCATGAGGCCTTGACTAAACAAAGACTTGGTTAGTTAAATTCTTAGCAAGAGGAAACGTAAAGCTCATTTCTTATCCTTCTGCTCTGATTTTCATATCTCTGGGAAGCAAGTCACCTGGATGCTGGGTCCACTCCCTGTGAGGTTACTCCGTCCCCATGTTGGCAGGCTAATTACTTCGGGTAGAAATGCCCATGTCTCCCCTTACCTTTTAACAACTATAGGTATGACTTCAGATCACTGTCCGGGGGAGAAGCTTGTCCTCACACTAGTTTAAGATTCCAGAGTGCCCTTCTCTGCTTGGAGAAAGTTTTCCCTCTGATTAGCTAGAAACAGCTGTTTGAGATCAGTGAGCCCCAACATACCTTCTAGGCTGGCACCCAGGTTTGGCGTGCTGGGTGTTTTTCTTTGCGACACTCACTTGGCATCACCCGGAGACCAGTCTTGCTGGTCTTCCTCAGGCTGACAGCTTGAAGGCCTGCCAACCTCTGTTGAACAGGACCCAGAGAAACCCCCCTTTCCCCCACTGTCAGGATAGTAGAAATAGCCCGTGGGCATGCTGCCAGACACTGCCAGAGAGGGACTTGAATGGAGGCCATTGAGGAGACCAGGAATTTCTTAATAAACATAAAAATGCATTAAGGTGCATAATAACTGAAGCAGCTGGGAGGTTTTGAGGTCCCCGGATTTGTTTGTCTGGGCCCCAGCAGGCAGAACCAGGAATAAGCCAGGGAGGGGGTGGAACATAACTAAGAGGAAAAGGAGGCCTGGGGGTTCTGTTAGGACAAGATTCTGGAGGTAAGAACTTTGCCCAAGGGAAATGGGCTGCTTCAGGAGCTTGCATCCCTTTGCCAGAGCTCTCCAAATAGAGGCAGAATAATACTAATAGTTTATAATAGCTAATATTGATATGGTCCTTACTGTGTGCCAAGTACTTCACAATTATCACCTCATTTGGTCCTTACAATAGCCCTGAGGGGTAGGGGCTCTCATTATCCCCATTTTACAGATGGGGAACTGAGGCAAAAGGTGAAGTGGCTTGCCCAGCCAGGGTCAGCCAACTAGGAAATGATAACAGCCTCTTGTGAAGGATGCTGTAGAGGGCTCTTGTTCAGGTATAGGTTGCTAAGTAGGTAGGTAGCTCGGGGAGCGGGGGCGGGGGGGGGAGGGGGGAGGGTTGGTGGCTGGATGGACCCCTAGAGGGAAGATTGATTAAACATGTACTGTGTGAGCTCCTGGAAAGTAAAGGCTACATTCATGTTTCTCTGTATCACTGGTGCTGAGTGTGGTGTTAGCACATAGTAGGCAGCTAATACGTGCTTATTGTCCAATTACATGCCGGGCATGTTGCTGTGGCTTGTCTGACCTCTGCAGTCCCTCTGGGCACTGGGACTTTGTGAGCGGCTTTTCCTTCTGCTGATCTAGTACATGTTTCTAAGTTCCATAGCCTAGCAACATGTGAGAGCAAAGGGAATCTTGACAATTAGTAATCCGCATCATATTTGATGCTGAATTCATTTTCTGTTTGCATCCCCAGCACCTGCCATGGTACCTGGCATACAAATGGTGCCTAATAAAATCTTGGATGTTGATTAAGACATTTTTCCTGATGTCAAGCCTAAATGTGCCTTCCTGCTCCTGGTTCTGTCCCCAGAGCATGACTTCGGGCATTTGGATTCTCTTATCCTCTGGTCTGCATGCTTTTATTGAAATGGGGGGATCCTTAAAATGCTGATTTTAGGCCCCAAATCAGATGATGGGGGATAGGCAATTGAGGACTTGCTTTTGGTGGGTTTTAGGCAACAACCCCTCTGGACATCCCGATGCTGCAAAGGTGAACAGTGCTTCCTCACCTGGTTTGGCAGGGAGGGAATGTTGCCATACTTCAGGCCCATCTATTCCCCCATACCTAGAGGGTGTTCCCCGTGTATCTTTTTGTTTTTATTTTTTTATTCTTCTGCCTTTGGCGATTACACTAGACCTCCTCTCCATGGAACCTTCCCTGATTTCTCTGGCTACAAGTGATGCTTCCTTCTCTAGTATCTTATGACTTTTCCCCTTCCCCTTATCTGGATTCTACCTCATCTCTTACTCACTTGGGGACTTGTCACCCAGTTTGATTATAGACTTCTTGAGGTCAGAGATGGATCTGTTTTTCTGTTTTGTGACTCCCAATATATATATGATTATAGTTATATATTATATACATAGTTATAACCTTATATATATTATATAAATTATATGTGGATTATATATGTATGCATACATATACACACAACCACACATACAATCACATGCACACAGATATATATACACATGCACACACAAACATGCACGCATACAAACACATACATATTCATACACACATACATACATATGTATATTTTTAGAAGCTTAATAAGTGTCTGTTACTATAGTGCCAACACAATATTCATAGCTCTGAGGGTGACTGTAAATATGCTGGCATAGTTCTCAAACACAAAATATAACAGACTCTCCATATAGAAGACAGAAGCAAAAACATTTATTCAGACACCAAAAAACCAAATTCCACACCAGGTGATCAAATCTATCACAGTAACAAAAAAGTTAATACACCATAGCACTGCAGAAAGCCACACCATCCTTTAGCTTTCCCATAAACAAACACTCATAAATCTAGCTATCACAGCAGGGGGAAAACCAACACTCACAAACCTAGCTGTCTCCCTGGGTGCGTCCTCTCCTCCTTCCAGTTCTAACTAGTATGACTCCCAACTTCCTCTGGGATCTGCTCCACTCTTCAGCAAGCTCTTTTCACCACAGGCTTCATGTGATTACATTCAGACTATTATGGGACAGGGAAGATCTTCAAATCCTCATTCCCCTTACAGTTACTTTGAGGCAGCCAGCTTGGTGGATGTGATGCTGAGTTTGAATCGTGACTCAGACTACCTGTGTGGCCCTGGGCAAATTACAGACCCTCTCTGTACCTCACTTTATTCTGCTATAAAATGGGTAGAGATACAATCCTAACTCACAGGATTACTCTGAGGATTAGTTGAGATAATAAAGTACTTTGCACACTTAAAGTGTTATGAAAATATCAGTAATAATAATAATATTGATTTTTAAAAATTGTGGTGAAGTATTGATTAAAGGAATCATCTCTAGTATGCACATATGTGTTGAATGTGGGGTGTATTCCTTGTTCCAGGTGTCTAATGTCAGTCACAATATCTAGACGTAACCTAAACCCTTCAGGAACGAAATCATAATCATGGTGACTAAAAAGGGCTTTTTAAAAAGCTGCAGTGACTGTTCTCTCTTCCCTGTCCCCCTCATTTAATTAACTGAATGTCATCTCCCGTTGGTCTGACACTGCTATCAGTCAATCAGCAACTGTTTTTAAAATGAATTTTTAAGTGAACAGAAGTCCATTTTCTCTCCTTCCCCTTCATTGAGGGGAAATAAAAGAAAAACCAAACCTTTGCAGTGAGCGTACATAAGCACATGAAATTCAACTCCCCCCATGCTTTCCTTCTGAATGTCGCCATGTGGGCCTGGCAGAGCCCGTCCTTGGCTGGCAGTGAGACTTTGCTCCTGGCTCCTCTGGAATCGGGTGTGCTCCTTGCCTGGGTGCTGCCAGTCCCTGGCCCCCCACTTCTCCATTTGCTTTCCTCTGAGATTGGTTTATATTGTTTGTGCCTTGTATGTGTCATTTCCTGCATGTTGGCTTCTCCATAAGACTTGGAGCTCAACTCAAATGAATGTGAATTTAAAAAAAAGTAATTATTTAATGAAATTTTAAAAAATGCCTTCGAGCTCTTTTAGAGCAGGTATCACACTGCCTCCCCCCGCCATCCTTAGTGCTTACCACAATGAGTAAACACCTAGTAAATGCTGGTTTACTGACTGACAGCCGATGTGCAGAGCAGTGAGTGAGCCCATAGGGCTGGATCGGCGAGGATGAGGAGGTGGCAGCAGCCAGCAAAGTTGGGAAGGGGGGCTTGGGATATCCTGGCCTCTTCCTGAGCTCCCACCTCCCAGGCTGCTTAGCTAGCTAAGCTTTATGCTTCCCCTAGCATCTAGCTGCCTTTTGCAAACTGTGTATGTCTAAGAAATGGTGACTGTTTTAGGAGGAATAGTATATGCCCTTATCTCCCTTATTCACATGGTTGCTGTCTGTACTGAAAAGAATTATGGATATGCTTTGTCACAGGGGAGTAATTCACAAAATCAGAAATGAAATTTTTAGGTGTCAAAGTTTATTAAATAATATTCTTCATTAAATTCTTCCTTTCTATGAGAGCATTCATGGTGTGTGAGAGTGTGTGTGTGTGTGAGAGTGTGTGTGTGTGTGTGTGTGTGTGTGTGTGCACGTGTGAGCTCACATGTGTTATGCTTCATTCTGAGTTTCTCTGTGAATGAGATTCCAAATACAAGCATTTCTTGGTGAAAGTGTTAATAAGTTGGTGGTGCTAAGATACAACAGTGGGTCTAGAGTTTGATTTGATAAGTTTGTAAACAGCCACTTAACAAAGAGCTATTGTCCTTTTTTTTGAACAAACTTGTCGAGCCCACCCAGGCCTGCTGTGCGTGCTCAGACCTACCCAACTCTGCAAGTGGTTGCAGATGCCAGCAGTAACATACTTTAACTAGATTTACATAAGCAATACAAACAGTCCCAAACCACACTTAATTTAATATGCTGACCATATCTTGGCAAAAGGATCAATATTCAACTTTTTTTTTAATTTTAAGAAGAAAAATCCTCATGAAATTTTCAAAAAGGTTTGCCTTTGTTTTCTTCATTCCTTCATCCTTTGGATGGATCCCACTTTGCAACTCATTGAATAGTATTTTAACATTTTCTTCTATTCTTTCCTGATTATAGGTTTAGAAAACTCAGTGATTTTAAGCAATAAAAGAGATTAATGGGCCCTTGTTTTACTTATTTTGTGAAAATATGGAAGGTGGGATGCTTTCCCATTTGAAAGTATTCAGTTTTGATTAGCCAAATGGACCATTATTGTTAATGGCTGAGAAAAGAGTCTGCGTCTTTGTTCATTAATAATTTCCATTTATTGGATGTTTACAGGCTCTATTACTGGAAATTTAATTTTGCCAAAATATAAAGGCAGGGGATTTAGAAGTTAACATTCAGAAAATCCTTTTTTATGTTAATAAAACTTGTAACCACCTTTCATTGTTAGACTTTTCTAGATTGTCAGCATGTTCAGATGCTTTTTTAAGGTAAAGCCAAATGATATTGTTTTACAGATTTTTAAAACACATGCTTGCATTTACACAGTTGGTGGGTTCCTTTATGCATTACTAAGGTAGATCAATTTGCTTCTGGATTTGTAGCTTCAACTAAAGGAGTAAAATCTAATCACACATGAATAATTGTTGGAAGCTAGGCACATTTAACAGATTAGAGTGTGCCACCTTCATGCATAGAAAGAAAATAATGCCTTTATTTCTTGTCACTTCAAATTATTTTTTATTTTATTAAAAAAAATACTTTGGATCAGGTTGAAAAATGAAGGAAGCTGGATTCAGGAAATCCCACTGTCGAAATCCCACTGTCTGCATGTCAGGCTTCTCCTGAACATCCATGCTCTCCACATATCTGGCTCTGGGGTAGGTTCTGGTCCCTCAGCCCTCGGCTCTTCCTTGGTGCCTTCCTTCCCTAGGCATTTCCATTACTCACACTGTATATTGACAATGTAAAGTGACACCGGTGATTTACACAGGGGCCTTAATTTTGGACATTTCCTGACTTTGGTCTCCCTGGACTCGTTTTCCAGTTTTTCACACTTTATTTGCATAACTTATTTGTGCACAATACAGTGTTTGTTCTTTGCCCCTTTGATGATAGTGCTGCCTAGAATGTTCTGTGAGACTGTAACATAGTGGAAGGACATTTGCGTCAGGCATTAATTAGCAAGGGCAGGAGGGAGGCAGTGGGATTTAGAAGCAGTTTGATTAATTTGGATCTTCCTTTTAAGCCACTCATACCAAAGAGAACTATTTGGCAGAAGGCTAGAAGCAATCTGTTTCACCTTTGGCTCTGGAGCCAGCCTGATATTATACTAGAAAAAAACAAAGAACCATTGGGGTTTGGAGAGACCTGGGTTTGCCTTCCAACTCTGACATCTCATAGCTGTGTGTGTGTGTGGGGTGTGTGTGTGTGTGTGTGTGTGTGTGTGTGTGTAAATTATGTGTACTTGCTTTTTGGTATCTCCTATTGGCCCATTGATATGAGAGCTCCTGGAAGATGGGGCTGGTTTGGGTGTTTGGCCTTTTCTTTGTATTTGCAGGACTTTGCCCTGGGCCTGGCACACAGTAGGTGTTTAATGCAGGCTTACTGATTGATTGAACTAGGCCAAAGTGGCTGTCTTTCTTTGAGTCATAATTTCCTCAGCTTTATGATAAGAATAATATTTTTACATCATCACAGGGCTGTGGTCCTGGGAAATGGGAACTAATGTTATTACTGAATATTTTGTAGGTATTTTTTCCCCTTTATTCTATAGCAAGTCTAGCTGATGCATGTCAGTAACTATAAAGTTTCCAAAACAGTAAGAGATGGAGTGCTTACAGCTAAGACTTGATAGTCCCTAATCCAGCAGCTACTCCAAACTTTGGTATAGGTAAGAAAAATAAAACCACACCATTTATAGGTAGAGAATGGAACTTGTAAATGTCTTGATGAGTCACTTTAGAAACTTTCTTTTCTCAACTATTTCTTCCCCTTGCAGGGGGTGATGTGGGGGTAGGATTTGGGGGCGAGGGGGAGACACACAGACAAACAAGCACAGAGAGAGACAGAGAGATGACGAGAAACAGAGATGAGAGACAGAGACATACACAGAGAGACAGAAGGAGACAGAGAGACAGAGATAGATGAAGAGATACACTAGATCACACATTATGAAAGGTTAAAAAGAAAGTAAGGCATTATAAATTTGGAAAACAGTAATATTGGGACAGGTACAAACTTGTACAGGAGACAAGGTGGCACATATCTGTCTGCTTTTTGCTCTGACTTTCTGAGTACAGGAAAGCTCATCCTCCATTCAGTGACTCATTTAAAAAATGTAGTTAAGATCTGATTGTAGAAAACATCCTCAAAGAATCTGCCCAAGTCCCAGTGCCCTTGGGCCAAGAATGTTTGAGCCTTCTAGTTGAAACATGCAGATTCCAGGATCTCCCTGCTGTCTCCATCAAACCCTCTGACCCCTGATTTCCAGTCCAGGCAGCACAAACATCCATTTCTCTCACAGATCTGAAATTGAGTGTCTTTCTTTGGCTGCCTGGCAGCTGTCTGTCATTTATTGGTCTCTTTTCCCTCCTTCACTGTCTGCTTTCTCCTTTCTTCCCCATATTGTTTTCTCTTTCAAACCCTCTCAGGGCACATTGGGTCTCTTTCTATGGCTGGGTCTAAGCCAAATGCCCTTAAGATAAAAAATGGTGTCTCTAGTTGCTTTTTCTTCTCATCTCCTGAATGCCGATTTTAAGTGTCTCTTATTGGAAAATTAGCCCTGGCTTTAAGACAGTGACTTAGACATATAGCACTCAGCAGAAAGTGTTCCAGAATCCTTCAGGGGGAGGAAGGAAGATATTCTTCACACATTGCAAAGATTAGACCTTGGAGCATCTGAACTGAAGTTGGACTTTGATGATCGTTTCTTGCTCAGCTAAGAATAGAGATGTTTTAGCTTGGTAAGTCAGCATGTTGGACAATAAAGCCTGATGGAGGAGTTTCATAGTGGGAGAGGTTTGGGAGGAAATTGAAGCCAGATTTCTGGATTGTTTGCCCAGTGGTTCACAGAGCTCATTGAAAGAGTTTCATTCCTCACGTCTCCTCCGTGGTCAGTGAGTCTTTCATGTGTAGTGTAGGCATCATCCTGGTCACTCATGAGGCCCCCATAGAGCGTCCCTGTCAAAAGCACAAATTGGGACTTTACTTGCTCTGAATTAAAATGCCCTTGAACTGTGTTAAGCTAGAGAAGAAGCTTGTAGATTGGTCATGTTATCAATATTATGTCCCTGTGAAGCTTGTCTTAAGAGCAACCATGACCTTTGCTTTCTAATCCTTGGAGGAAGAAAAACCATTTATGTGCTCTGAAAAATGGGGCCAACATTCCAGGCTCCAGGAGAAGAGTGCCTCTCAGCAGGGAAGGAAGGTCAGCTTTCTGGACACCTCTCATGTTCTCAACTGAAAGCAAGGCTGGAATTGTTCCCTCGGATCAGAACATGTGGCTGCTTTGAAGAGAAGGATCAGCTTTGTGGATCTCGCCTGTGAAAGCCTAGAAAAGACATGCCTTCATCTTGATACTTGATGGAAACTCGAGACAGTGTCAGAGGAAGCTGACAGGCGCAGCCCCTTCAAGTCCCAGGCATGGCATGGGGCATTCTTTGCTGTGAAGAGCATGATTGGCATTGTCAACACTCCTCTGCCTGGTGGCCACTGCCCACTGCTTCAGAAGCAAAGAAGCCAAATGGGCCCTGGCCGTCCCTCTTCCCAGCACACGAATGTGCAGCAGGCATGGAGATGCTGGCAGTAGCCTCAGGTGCGCGCCAAGCCTACCTCGGCTTCCCAGGCTTCGACCAACCTCCCCTTTGTGTTACATCCATTTAATGGATGTTTGGGGGTCTCTTCATTGGAGGATTTTCTGTGTCTCATTGACAGCAGAAATTCCCCAGCATCTTGTGCAGGAGTCTATGCCAAGAAGAAGAATGAGGGTGGGAGGGAGGTGGGGATTCTCAGTTCTCACAGTTTAGTGGAAGGAATCCTGGGTGGGCCAGTGGAATCAGGATACTGCAGGATCTCAGGCCATCTGGCCCATCCCCCTCATTTTACAGTTGAGATATCTGGACCCCTGGGAGGTTATGAGACTTGTTCAAGGTCACACGTGTAGTAAGCAGCAGACACAGGATCTGAACCCAGGTCCTTTGACTCCAGAGCCAGGTTCAAGTCCTGGCTCTTCCACATACTAGTTCTTTGGGCCAGTTGTTTAATGGGTCTGCTGACTCAATTTCCTTGTCTGCACAATGGAAATAAGACTGCCTGCCTATCCTGTGTAATGGGGTATAGTAGTTCAGTAAGGTGGAGTTTATCAGTCAGTCAATGGGATATTCATTAAGCGTTGTCTAAGATTTTACTCTCAGTCTGCATTTTCCTGGTTTAGCCAAGACATTTTTATTACTTGTGGTAACCTGAAGAGACCTGGATGGCAGTCATGGGTATGGGTCTCCCAGGCACATGCTTCAGCCACAGAGAATGGCTCGAAGGCCAGTCCTCTTACAGCTGATCTGCAGAGACAAGGGATGAATTGGAGGTGGTCCAGGGTGGAAGGACAAGTGGGGAGTGGATGACTCAATTCTGGGAACGTGAGGAGGCTGAGGAAGGGGCACATCAGCTGCCTTTGGATTGTTTTGGAAACAAGTCTTGGAGCTGAACAGATCATTTCCATTTTCTTGTCTAGGGAGAACATTCTTTCCCATGGGAACACATTTCTCCATAGTTTCTTCAGGTTAATAATACCTGCCTACCCAAAGTCCTTTGCAGAATGTGAGTTCTCCAGAGGCACAGCCAAACAAGACAGGTCTGGGGTCCTGACTCGCCAGCATGTGCTGAAATCTTGGGTATATGAAGGGAAAAATGAAATAAATGCTTAGAACAAATAAACCAAAGCATGGCCACATTTTCAAGTTTGGATGGTATTGCTCCTTACAGAGTGGTAGTGAGATTGTAGCAAACCGTGAAGTCAGAATAAGGACCCCCTGCTTCCCGGTTCTGACACCCTGCCGATTCTCCCCATGAGCATGAGCTATTCATTGCCTTGTGCCTGAGTGGCTTTGTTCATAAAGAAGGATGATAATGGTGGCCAACTCCCCAGCCCTTGGGAATTCTGTGAGAATTCCTGAGAATTTACAACAATATGTAAGCTCTTTGATAGTTTTGAGCTATTCATATATAATAATGCCACATATTATTATTGTCCATTTTTTGTTAAGTTTCAAGTTAAACTCCAAAAAATTTTTTTCTCCTTCTCTTGATAATGGGCATGGCTCTTTCTACACCTCTTTGGGTTCCTTTTGACCCTAGTCTATGGTAACATGACTCAAAGTGAGAGGGGTGGAGGGGATGCACCTAGCTGGAGCTTTGTCCTTCCACCACACCCTTCCTTTGTGGCTTTGATGGGGTGCTTGGGATATATGTTTGTAACATCAGTTTGTGACATCAGTTTGTAAAATCAATTTGTAAAACTAGTCTGTAAAATTACATCCCCCCCACCCAGTCTCAGAACAATTAACTCTGCCCCTTCCCCCTGTCAGCACTCTGCCCAGCAACAATTCATGAACTGTTTATTTCTGCTTGGAACAATAACAACCTACACCTATGAATCCTTCACTAAATTATCTACAAACATTTTAGCTTAGGCAAATATTATCTCCCCTTAGTATAATGGCCAGCTGCACCTATGAATCCTTCAGTGCACTATCTGTAAGTTAACTCCTCAGCCAATTGTACACATACTGAATCTTCATTAGCCTTGGTTCCATCATGACACTGATGGGTGGCAGACTAGACACTTCTCAGTCAGCCCTGAATTATGGGCAATACACCAGCACAGTCAGTATTAAAAGTGCATGTTCCTTTAAGCACTGACCACTCCTCCCTAATCCCACCCTTACCTACCTAGTTAGCATAATTGACATCTGATTTACTGTTGTGACTCCTTGAAAACTATACCTATGACTTCTTTAACTTTGCAGGTTCCCTAAGAACTCTTGCCCACTACAGAGTGTAACAATAAACTTTTATAATCCTGACTCAAAAGATTGCTTGGGCCTAGTGAATTCATTCCAGACTGACCACTCAGGGACTCTGGTCCTTAGAGATCATGAAACAGTGCTCTTTCTCCCTGTCCTTCTTCAACAGCTACTCTCCTTCTTTGGCTCAGGACACTTTCTTCCTTCTAGACTTCCCAATTCAGTTGGAAACCTCAGGATCCTTATGGGCCCTGCCCTGCAGGAGCCGCCCTAGGGGGTAGTAGTAGGGGCTTCAGTCCCCTCCCCAAAGGGCTTTGTATATCCTGTGCACCACGTATCTGGGCACAGTTTGTTCTTCCTCCCCCAAAGATTTTTGAAAAAAGGAGCCTTTCATTTTGGTCTCTGCATTCCTGACACCAAAACTGTACTTGGCAAATAGTGGGTGCTTAATAAATGCTGGTGGCTTGACTGGTTCATCTCATCCTTGTCTGGATTAGTCCTTTGTAAAAGCTCTTTTATTCTTAGACATGCTGCATGGATTCATCTCATTCCCTTGTTCCCTGTGGGCAGCTTGTCAGCAGGTTTCCTTGTAGATTCTCCCATGTGGGAGGTGGTGGGAGGGTAAGGAGGATGCTCCTTTCTGAAGACTCCTCAGCCAATGCATAGAATGTTAATAGAAATTATAAGATCCCAGTGGCTTCTGAATTGGGCCTTAACACTGAGAGAACAGCTGTCAAGATAGTAAATTGCAAGTGCTGGGCTAAACTTTAGTTCATCGTTTCTTCTTTTTGCTCAGCTCCATCTTTGCTGCATCCTGGCTGGGTGAACCTGGACAGGGTACTGACCCTCTCAGGACTGCAGGCAGTTCTTTAAAACCACAGATTTCAGAGAAGGTGCCAGCCTGCTCTGGGCGAGATCGTTCACGGTGGGGGAGTTCTCACATGCCAGCACAATCCCAGATGCAGGGTTTTACTCACTTAAAACAAAGCTCAGACACTTCCTCTCTCTGGAGAGAGTTCCTGTGAGTGTTTGACTGCCATTATTGGGGCAACACAGCTTCCCCATTTTTCCATGTGTCCTGACCAGAGTTCAGAGACTGCTTGACCTTTGATTGAGACTGTGGCTTCAAATCCTGTCTCTACCATCTACTGGCTGGGGGAACTCAGTCAAATGGCATGGTCTGTCTCAACCTTTGTTTCCCCATTTGTAAAATGGACGGAATGATACTTATTCTATTTACTTCACTGGGCTCTGGTGAGGAAACCACTTTATATACTTCCAAATGCCACATAAGTGAGTTGTTATTTTTGGTTCTCTGATGACTGAGAATTCTATGCATTCAAGATACCAGACTT
Source organism: Gymnobelideus leadbeateri (assembly GCA_011680675.1). Lineage (NCBI taxonomy): Eukaryota > Metazoa > Chordata > Mammalia > Diprotodontia > Petauridae > Gymnobelideus > Gymnobelideus leadbeateri. The sequence continues at coordinate 646,989 of WOXC01000929.1, read as the reverse complement.
CAGGGTAGAATTTGGTTTGCCTTGTTTTCTGTCATTTTAGTTCCTCTTGACCTTTGTTAGTGCTGGCGTTGATCATTCACAAGCATTTGCAAATAAACCAAAGCAGCCCCCGACCTCAAGGAGCTTCCATTCTACCTGGGTTATGAAGACATTGGCATATATGTAAAATAAGAGGGAGATGGATGGGATCCATGAGACTACAGGTTTAGGGAACTCCCAGAGGAGGAAATTCCGTCCTTGGCACCTTCTTGAGAAGACCTTCCCTCACACGTCCTTTCCTCTGTGTCAATCTTACACATGCTCCTAGTGAGAAAGACTGATTTGAATAATCAGAGAGAAAGGTCCCATGGAGCTTTCCTTCTGAAATGGTGCCAGGACAGTCTTGAGGTTGTTTCCCAATTTGTAAAATCACTGTTGACTTAGCCTCCAGCCTTTCTTGAGCAGACACTGAGTTCTTGTGTTAGACTTTTTAGATGTGTGGGAAGAAAACAACATCATGGCAGTGGAAGCCTGTTTCTTGGCCTTTCTCTTCCCATGAGTTCCCCGTCCCCAGAATGCCTAACATGTGTTCTTTTTATTTATGGATAGATCACCAGGGGAAGAAAGGATGGAGGTTGAAGCCTTTGTTAACCTCAGAGACCCACAGAGCCCATGTACTTGCCAACTTAAGAATGTGTCTGACCAGCTTCTACTGGGCTTTAGAGGTGTGGGGATCTAGAATCTTTTTCCTGTGGCATATTCCCCAGATCACCAACACTGGCAGGTTTCCTTAAGTCAGTCATTTGGTTGTATAGAACAAGTGTTAGAACAGTCAGAGGAATGGACTATGAATTAATAGCCAGCCATGTCCCAATTCATGCAAATTATGAGTCTCCTGAGGTGGCTGCATGGATTTGAATTTGCACTGGATGAAGTTATAATGATGTAAAGGATGATCATTTGTTCTGGCCAGTGCAGTGCGAGTATCAAAAATGCAGCCACTGCGGGGAATCCTTCCTCTGACCAGTTGGGACCTTGCTGTCGTCATGATGGGGTTGTGAGAACAGTGGTTCTTCATTTTCCTAGAGAACCATGCCAGTATGTCCTCCACTCAGCTGCCAACCAGAGAGAGATTCTTAAAGCACACATCAGATGGTGCTGCTCCCCGGCTCAGTGAACTTCTATGGCTCCTGTTTGCCTCTAGGACCCAGTACAGGCTCCTCTGTCATTTCAAGCCCTTCAGGCTCTAATCTCTGTTGCCACATTTACTACACATTTATCCCCTTCATGTACTCTGTAGCTCAGCCCAGTTGGTCACCTTTTTTTTTTCTCTTCCCACATAACAATCTATTTCCTGTCTCCATACCTTTGTACTGGCTGTGCCCATGCCTGGGGCACTTTGCCTCCTCATCTTGACCTCTTAGAATTCATGCTTACCTGGGGTACAACCACCTACATGAAGCCTCTGTTTAGCAGCTAGGACCTCATCCCATTCTCCCTCCCCCTGCCCCCAACCCTTGCCTTGTACTTACATTGTATGTGTTTTATATATAACTATGTATATCTGTGTTGTTTTACTTGAAGGGTAAGATGAGTTACATTTGTATCTGAGTATTCTTATTGTCTAGCTCACATATAGTTGGTGCTTGGGAAATCCTTCTTGGTGGATTGATTAATAGAAGGCATTGGGAGTGAAAACTAAATAAAGGGAGATACCCTTCAAACCTGTTGTTTGAAAAGCAGATCAAACTATTGTAAGTTGCCATGTTAAACAGGCTCTGTTTTCTTGTTCTAATTGATTCATTGGATAGAAATCATTATCACAAGAGCACCATCAACCCAAGGACCCCAAAAATGACATTGTAGCACCATTGGTCAAGATGTGGAACCTCTGATTGTAGATGGTCTCTGTACCAGAAGACAGTCAGACACCCTGGGCATCCTGCCCAGTGCTCATAGGAGGCATTGGATGTGAGGGTACACATAATTATATATGTAGACCAAGAATCTTCAGGAATCATTTTACAGTGTTCTACATCAAAAGAGTGAATATAGGCTTAGGGGATTGGTTTATTTTAGACAATGAATTCAGAGGTAGAAAATAAAGTTTAGGGATAATGAGCATTTCTTTGGTTGGAGAAGTATAAACCAGATTTCTGTAGTATTCTCTGCTTGGCATCATGGGATAAGCTGTGTAGTTTCCCAGATATGATCAAACCTACCTTCATCCTCATACTTCTCAGCCCAGTTTATTGTCTGTTAGTGCTGACAGTGTAAGATTCAAGTCCTGAAGGACCAACCCACTTGGATAGCCATCAAACTGAATGCCATAATTGGAGAAATAGGAGCTTTTCATCCACTTTGTTTTTCCTTTGAAGATAGTGACACTGTTTGCATTTGAATGACCAATGATTTAATTGAGGAGACTGTAAATTCCAGGGTGCTTGGTTCCTGTTTGTGGACAATATTGAGCTGTTAGTATCTGGAAAAAACTCTTCATCAAGGCCTTTTTAGAAGCCTCTGCGTTTAGCACAATGGACATTTGCACAATGGGTATTTCCAGATGCTGCTGAACACATTTGGTGAGCATATGTCCTGCTGTCTGATGCCTTCCATGTCACTGATACTGCGTGGGTTGTTGAGCAAAGTTATTCCTGTGGTCTCATCTGTCTTGGAATTTTTAAAGATTTTTACAGATTTATGGGAGGCACCTTGTTTGAGGAGAGCCCTCAAGGCTCTACTGAGTCAAATGCTTTTATTGTAATCAACAAACTATAGACAGAGTAGGATCTTGTATTCTTTACACCCACTCGGTTGTATGACTATGAAGATGTAGTCTCTTGTAGAAAATTGTCTCTGGAGCCTTCCTGTTCCCTATCATCCATTTTTTATGTTTGATGTATGAATGGACCATTATCTGAGAAGTTTTATAGAGATGAGAATGTTGGCATCTGGGCTGAATGGCTGCTGAGGTTGTCTTGTTGCCTCTTTTGGTCATCATAATGCTAGTGATTTTTTTCTGTCTGTAGGAAGTCTTCCCACTTTGAGAGATCTTGAAAACTGATTCCTGGAGTGCTGTTTAATGTTATTTTGGCTTTGCTATTAATCTCTTTCAAATGTCTTTGGTGAGGTCCAGTGGTTTTTCCCCATCTCCCTCTTCTCATTTCTACTTTGTCACATTGGATATGGGGTCACTAGAGTTTCACTACACTCAGTTTCTGTTGTCTGTTTTTAATTCCATTGTTGTTGTTTATTTTCCTATTTCTGCTCATTTTACATCCATTCTTTTAGCCTTTCCATGCTTTTTGGAATTCTTTATGCTCGGAGTTTGTTAGCGTGTTTCTTTTGGTGTTAATATTTCCACCACATTCATGCCTTTATTTCTTTGCCATTCCTGAAGCATTCTTTTCTTTGAACTTTTTGGAGGGAGGAAAGCAGGGCAATTGGGGTTAAGCAACTTGCCCAAGGTCACACAGCTAATAGGTTATCAAGTGTCTGAGACTGCATTTGAACTCAGGTCCTCTTGACTCCAGGACCAGTGCTCTATTCCCTACACCACCTAGCTGCCTCCCAAATTTTCTTAAAGTGAAAAAAAAATCATTTTATTGAAAACTTTTGCTCTTACATCACTTTTATTCCTGGATATATGCCCCCTTCCCCTCCCTAGGGAGTCATCCCTTATTACACAAACAAAATAAAAGGGATAAAAAACAGTTCAGTTTATCAACAGGTCAACCAGTTCTTACCACATCCATGTTTCTGGGCCTTTATATCTGCAAAGAAGGAAGGGAGGTGCATTTTCTCGTCTCTCTCAGGAATAAACTTGGCTTTAACAATTCCATTGCCTTTGCCTCTCTTTTTTGGTATTTTCCAATTTCTTGTTGTCATCATGCATTTTGTGTTCCTGTTTCTGCTTTCTTCACTCTCTGTCAAGTCTTAGAAGGCTTCCCTTATTTCTTGGAATCCTCAATTCACTGTTCAAATGAAAATTCCATTATGCTCATATCCTAAAGTCTTTGCAGCCCTTCCTCAACCAGTGGGGCCCCAAATTTTCCAGTTGCAAATGATTTGTAAGGAAGCTATTATAACTAATTTCATGAAGACATCGATCCAGTGTGTGGCTATGGCCAAGGATAAACAGAAAATACTAAATGAGTGGGAAAGGAACCACATCACCAGCCCTTCCTTCCCAAGCCACCCTTTTCTGTAGCCTTACCTGGAATACAATATATATGCTGGTCACCAAAACTCAGTGAGTGAGCCCCCATTGCCTTCTCTTTTCAGATGACCTTCATTCTCTCTCTCTCTCTCTCTCTCTCTCTCTCTCTCTCTCTCTCTCTCTCCTCTTCTCTCTTCTCTCTCTTTCTCTCTTTCTCCTCCCACTCTCCTCCCTTCCCTCCCTCTTTGTGTCTGTCTGTCTCTGTCTCTCTGCCTCTCTCCTGCCTCTCCTCCCTCTTTTTCTCTTTCTGTCTGGGAAAAAAAAAAAGCTTTAATAGCTTAAAACTGCTGAAAGACTCTTGTGACCTTCTCTGTGTATGTCCACACACACACACACACACACACACACACACACACACACAATCCATTTCTGGTATATACCTAGTTATTTGTGAGGCTCCCCAATTAGAGCGTGAGCTTGTTGAAAACAAAGCCTGTTTTTCCCTTTCTTTGTGTCTGTCTGTCTCTCTCTCTCTCTCTCTGCTCCATATCTGGCACTGTGCCAATACATTTTGATAATTGTCCCTGTGAGGGGCAGCTAAAATCCAGGGTATTTTTCCCTAGACATAAGAATGTTAAAAATTATGTTTAAGTTATCAAGTCCTGAGACCTGAGAATTTTGGATGATCGAGAATCCAGAGTGACGTTGTGCCCCTAGTTTCTAGCTCTGGAATGATCACGTTGTCATTGCTGTTGGGAAGGGTGGGTCAGCTGACTCCATTGGAGCCTGCTTGTCCTTCCTGCCCACTGCTGTCAGGGTGACCTCATTGTCCTTCAATGTGAACGTAAGCTCCTTGAGGAAAGGGCTGATTTTCTCTTTGTACTTCCAGTGCTCAGCCACCATAACTACTTCATGAGCATCTTTTTTTTTGAAGGGGGAAGGTAGGGCAGTTGGGGTTAAGTGACTTTCCCAAGTTCACATGGCTAGTTTTTTGTGTTAAGTGTCTGGGACCGGATTTGAACTCAGGTCCTCCTGACTCCAGGGCTGGTGCTCTATTTATTCACTGTGACACCTAGCCATCCTGAACATCTTTCATTTATTCATTAGCATAGCCTAAAATCTCGTCAGCTTTTCCTGCTGCCCTGTCACACCATGGTCTCTGCTGGGCTTGGGTTTTGCTCTCCTATTACTGTATAGTGCTAAGAGCCCTGACTGGTGTAGAGGGCCCTGGTTTAGATAATACCCCTGACACTTGAGCAGTTCACCTCTGGGCCTCAGTTTCTTTATCTTTATTCTTTATCTTTATCTATCTATATGAAGGCTGCTGACTCCCTGGCCTCCAACTCTACGTCCAAGATGCCAAGGTTTTAGAGCTCAGAGACATCTGTCGTGCCACTCTCATTCTGTGCTCATGATCCCTTTGGAAGGAAGCTGATGATGTGGTTCCATCATATTTGGTCTGGCCCATCATTTTAACTGGGCCAGAAGTTCTTGGATCTTGATTATATTACCAGATGTAATCAGAGGATGTAAGAGCAATCTCGGGCAACTTTTTGTTATTTGTAAAATTGGCAAACATACTATCTAAACTTTTAAACATATTGAACTGAGCAGGGTAAAGGCAAGAGCCAAAGAGCATTTCACCATGGACTTCACTTCCAGGTCATGGCCAGTCCCTGCTTTTTGGCTTTTTTTTTAGTCAGTCATTCAACATTCCAATACCTTGTGTACTTCAGTCAGTCAATCAGTCATCATTTATTAAGTATCTTTTACATGGCAGTCACTCTGCTAAACACTGGGGATGCAACAAGAGGCAGAAGGTAGTCCCTGCCCTCAAGAAAGTTAAGATCTAATGGGAGAGATAGCATACTAGCAAATACACTCAAAGCAAGTTATATACAGGAGAAATAGGAAATGATGAACAGAGGGAAGGCACTGACAGTAAGAGAGGTTGGGGAAGGCTTCCTGTAAAAGGTAGGATTTTAGTTGGGACTTCAAGGAAGCCAGGGAGGTCAGCAGTAGATGGGGGGAGCATTCCAAGCATGGGGGCTGGCCAGAGAAAATGCCCTGAGCAGAGAGATGGAGCATCTTGTTTGTGGAATAGCCAGGAGACCGGTGTCGCTGGACAGAAGAGTATGTATTAGGGAGTAAGGTGTAAGAAAACTGAAAAGTGGGGAGGGGGCTAGGTTCTGAAGGGCTTTGAATGCCAATCAGAGGATTATATATTTGATCCTGGAGGTGCTGGGGAGAGATAGGAATTTATTGGATAGGGGAGTGACGTGGTCAGACCTTCCTTTAGGAAAATCATTTTGTTAACTCAGTGGAGGCTGGATTAGAGTGGGGAGAGACTTGAGGTAGGCAGACCCACCAGCCCCTGTGTTCAGAGGAGAGAAGGAGGCACATTCAAGAGATGTTGCAGAGAGGTCAAATAGACAAACCTTGGCACCATGTTGGATATGGGGGGGGGGTGAGAGATAGTGAGGAGTCCAGGATGATTCTCCAGTTGTGAGCCTGAGGAACTGGGAGGATAGGGGTGCTCTCTATGGTAGTAAGGAAGGAGGGGAGTGTTTTGGGGAAAAGATAATGAGTTCTGTTTTGGCCATATTGAGTTTAAGAGGTCCAATGGACATCCAGATAGAGATGTTTGAAAGGCAGTTGGAGATGTGCCATTGGAGGTAAGCAGAGAGATTGGGGCAGGGAAGGTAGATTTGAAAATCTTTAACATAGAGATTATAGTGAAATTTGTGGGAGCTGATGAGGTCACCAAGGTGAATAGTATAGGAGGAGAATATGAGGAGAAAAGAGCCCAGGAAAGACCCCTGAGAGATACTGAGGAGACAGAGATGAAACCATCAGATGGGCAGGAGGAAAGCCTACGTCTCTCTGATCTCCTATCCATGACTGTAAGGAGAGACTTTGACAGATGCCTTGGGGAAATCCAGCTCTGTAGGAACAACACTGCCCTTATTTTCCAGTTGAGTTACCCTCTCAAAAAGGCATTGAGGTTGTCTTGGCATGGCATCATCTTATTGAACCCATGCTGGGTTGGAGGGATCATTGCTTTCTTTTCTGAGTTTTCACAAAATCTTTCCATAAAATATTGTTGAATTTTGCCAAAAACATAAGTCAGACCTCCTGGGCTGTGGTTGGAAGAATCCCTTTCATCGTCCTCTTTTTTAAAAAAGGGGACACTTAGTTGTTTCTAGGCCTGAGGCCCCCTTCTCTTCTTCGTGATTCCTCCAGGATCCTTATTGAGCTCAGCAATCACGTGGGCTGCTTCTTTTCCTGTCCTGGGATGCTGTGTCTCTGGGCTTGGATGCTTGAGCAGTACCCCCGTCAGATTTCAGGTCTCTGCTGTCTCTTTCTCCTCTCTTACTTTCAACCTATAGCAACCTTTTCTTTGCTGGAGAAAATCAAAGCAAATGAAGACCTGGGTTCCTTCCTGGCAGTCCTGGGCTGCTATAGGCTGGGCCTCCTCTGACCTTTCTCTTGCCCCAGGCCCAGATCAAAGGGCCTGAGAGCTGGAGCCCTGGCCTTTTTGGGTCCTAGCATTCCTGGCATTTTTCTCAGCAGACTTTCACATTCCTTTAGAAAATCCCTTCTTAGTTACCTGCTCTTGCTTCTCGGGGCCATTTTCCCGGGCAGTTTGGGCGCCTTAGGTTTGTCTTTGGAATCATCTGTGTTGGCGTCCTCTCATCTCCTGTCTGGGAGCCCCGACTCCTTCTGGGCCTGAATGCTGCCCCAAAGTCTTGTTGTGCCTCTGGACCCGCCTTTAGGGTGTGTTTGAGGCAAAGTCTGGTGTGTAGGGCTTGGCTGTTTTTCTTATTCTTTTTGGTTAATTTAGGATGAGAGAGGAAGGGAGGGAGAGAGGGAGGGAGAGAGAGAGAGAGAGGGAGGGAGGGAGGGAGAGGAGGGAGGGAGGGAGAGAGAAAGAGAGAGAGAGAAAGAGAGGGAGGGAGAGATGGAAGGAGAGAGAGAGAGAGAGAGAAGGAGAGAGAGAGGGAGGGAGGAAGAGAGAGAGAGGGAGAGAGAGGGAGGAGGGAGAGAGATGGAGGGAGGGAGAGAGAGAGGGAGAGAGGGAGGGAGGGAGAGGGAGGGAGGGAGAGAGAGAGAGAGAGGGAGGAGGGAGAGGAGGGAGGGAGGGAGGGAGATGGAGGGAGGGAGGGAGATGGAGGGAGGGAGGGAGAGAGAAAGAGAGAGGGAGAGAGAGAGGGAGGGAGGGAGGGAGGGAGAGAGAGAGAGAGGGAGGGAGGGAGGGAGAGATAGGCAAAGGCAGAGGCAGAGAGACACACAGAGAGCATTTCCATATAAGAGAACAGGAAAAGAGGGTTATATGTGAAACCATGAACTTATTACCTACAGCTTAACTTTTTCAAAGTATATAATAAATTCAACATATTACTTTCAAAGGTGTCCTACTTGTCTCTGCTTTTCCCTTTTGGGCATTTTGAAAAATGAGTCGATAATTCCCCCCCCCCACCTCCCCAATGTGACAGCCCCCCACTTCCCATACCCTCTTACTTCTCCATTCCCCTTGTCCTACCCATCCATATCCCCCAGATAAAAAGGAAAAGCAAAATCCTTCCAACAGATGCACATGTTTTTCACTTGTGTCTAACTCTTTGTGACCCCATTTGGGGTTTTATTGGCAAAGATATTGGAGTGGTTTGCCATTTCCTTCTCCAGCTCATTTTACAAATGTGGAAACTGAGGCAAACAGGGTAAAGTGACTCGCCCAGGGTCACACAGCTTGTAAGTGTCTGGTGTCAGATTTGAACTCAGAGATGAGTCTTCCTGACGCCAGGTCTGGCACTCTACACACTATGGTGCCACCTAGCGACGCCAGATATATGCATAGCCAAGCAAAACAAATCCATATGGTGTCCATGTCCATTAATTCATACAAATCCTCCTAGGTTTGCTTTTTTTATTGCACCTTTTGTCACTTCTTAACACCAACAACAACAACAACAACAACTCTGTTGTATCCACAGACCATCATGTTTCATCCCTTCCCCGAATTATGGGCATCCCATCTGTTTCCAATTCTTTACTACTAAAAAGAGCAGCTCTACAATAAGAATAAACAATGACTCCTCATTAACCCCACCACTGCTATTGCTATCATTGCTACCACTCTTACTACTACTGCCCAGCATTTATACAGCACGTACTATGTGCCAGGTGCTATGCTAAATGCTTTACAATTATTGTTTCATTTGATCTTTTTAACATTCCTGGGGGGAAGGTACTAATGTTATCCTCATTTTGTAGATGAGCAGAGACATTCAGAGGTTAGGTGGCCCTAGACAGCGTCAAGTAGCTGGTGAGTGTATGAGGTAGGATTTGAACACAGGTCTTTCTGATTCCTCAGCTGTAAAGTGGGGATGATGAGAGCACTGACCTTGGAGTGCTGTAGTGAGTGTCAAATGAGATCTTATTTGTGAAATGCTCTTTCCATAGTGCCTGGCACACGGAACGTATTAAATAAAAGCTTCTTCCTTCCCTTTTCCCTTCTCATGGGGATTAAATGAGATGATATTTATCGAGTATTTTGCAAAACTTAAAATGTCATATAAATACTAGTTAGTTCTGATTTTATGATTCTGCACATATGATTTTAGGGAAGTATGTGACTGTTCTATCTTAAAGGCAGCAAGAAAAGAAAGAGATGTGTTTACAAGTATTCTCAATTGCTTTGTATTAAGCAAAAAAAAACAAAACAAAAAGTAGTGAGTTTACTCATCCAGCCTTTGTAGAATGCCTGAATATGTCACAGGCCCCTTCCCATTTGTCCTCTAGAGTCTATAGATTCATAGGCCTAGACCTGGAAGGGACCTGTGAGGTCTTCTGGTTCAAATCCCTCATATCACAGATGAGGAAACTGAGGCTTTGGGATGGTAAGGACTTCTTCAGCCTTACATAGGTATTAAGTAGCAGAGCTGGGAACTGAACCTGATTTCTCAGGATTCAGAACCAGTGTGCCGTCGACCTTTAATGCTATTAAGCATTATTTCCCTTTTTGTTGATCTGCTAATTAAGGGAAAACTTAATTTTGTTTTGTTTTGTTTTACATGTATTGGATTTCACTTTGATAAAATGTGTGATAATAACATCTATTGGTTTAGTCTAGTGGTGGAAGGAGTTTTGACTGCCCAGAACAAGAGAAGTCATTGTCCCCATGCCTCTGTCCCCTCTGCTCAGTCCATACCTAATTTATTTTGCCCTGTTTTTGGTGCTGTATTTAAAAACAGACAAACAAACAAACAAAAACATTGACAGACTTGAGCATATACCATGGAAGGCCATGGGGGTGGGGCAGTTACTCAGAGACATGTTGTTAAAGGCATACGTACAAACTGATGGGATTGGAGGGTTGGCATGGACCTTGGTGGTCATCAAGACCATCCTATATCTGAAAAGAATTGCCCACTATGACCCAGCTCTCTCTACCCAAAGAACCTCCTTCCCTCCCAAGGCAGCCCATTCTACCTGGAGACAACTCCATTTATTAGGAAGCTTTCCCCAGTATCTAAAATGGCCTCTTTCAAGCTCCCACCACTTGCTGATTCTCAGACCAAGCAGAACAAAGCTAATCCCTCTTCAGCATGATGGGCTGAAGACAGTTGGGTTGTTTTGTTTGGAGAAAAGAAGTCTTCAGAAGGCCCATAACTGACCTGAATAATGGTTGCCTTGTGGCCAATGGATTAGACTTCTTCTAAATTGGGGTTTCTTAACCTTTTTTGTGGGTCCTAGATCCTTGTGAGGGCAGTCTGGTCAAGCCTGTGGACCTCTTCTCAGAATTAGGTCTTTTTTTTAAAAAGCAATTGGAGTTAAGTGACTTGCTCAAGGATACATGGCCAATCATTATTTATGTGTAGGTGCTCATTTTCTGAGGCCGGGTCTGATCCCAGGTCCAATCCCGGGTCCTCCCGACTCCGGGGCCAGCATTCTTACTGTGCCACCTAGCCGCCCCTTCTTTTTCCTTTTTAAAAACAATAATAGAAGGAAACGCTAAATTTTGGCTAGAGTTCAGTGAAAATAAAGATGCAATTTCCCCTCCATCTAAGTTCATGGATCCCCCCAAATCCACCCACAAACCCACCATGGTCTTCTATGAACCACAGACTAAGAACCTGTGCATGTTGTTATAATTTGGTGTCATTTCAGAGGATAACAATAATAACACCTAGTAATTCTATAATGCTTTAAGTTTTACACAATGCTCGTCATGTTTAATCCTCCCAGCACCCTTGGCCTGTAGGTACTGTCATTGTCCATATTTTATAGAGAAGGAAACTGAGGCTGAGAGATGTTTGGTGACAGACATCCCCAGGGTCACATGGCTAGTTAGTCTCTGAGGTGAGATTTAAACTCAGGTCTTCCAAACTCTCTTTCTCTGCATAGGGTAGAATTAGGATCAGATATTTAGAAGCAGAATCTGGTTGAATATAAGCAGCTAAATGGTGCTTTCAAAAAGCTGAATTAATTGGCTTGTTAGATAGCCAGTTCTCCTTCAATAAAAATATTTCAACAGTTGCTAGATGAGTGTCGGTCAGGGACAGTCGAAATGAATTAGGAGTTTGCCATATCAGTAATTTCTGTGATACCATCTATCCTGAGAGCCTTGGATTCACTTATTTTACTGTTCCTCCACCTCTTTTTTATGTAGGAGGAAACTGAGTCCCTGATGAGATTCCTGGTGACTTAAAGGGGAAAAAGACCTGGATCAGAAGCTATGCTCCTGACTCTCTGGTTCAGTGGTTTTCCCAAGTTAAATAAAGTGGCATCCCTAAGACACTTCATTTAATGTGTTCTCCTGGGTCTCCCTATCTCTGTGACTACATAGCATATATATTTACTGATCTGATGGAAAGAAAATAATTAAGAACTTGACAGCATAGACAACCTACCATCCTTGCTGTTGTATGAAAACATAAATTATATGTAGGAGCTGAAAGTAGAATTCAAAAGATTGACTTTTTACATTCATTGTATTGATATCTTGCTTTTTCTCCCCCACTTTGATCCTAGACAAGATTTCACAACAGATTTGTGTTATCACGGACACAAAAGAAGATGCTGGATGCATAGGACTGCTGCAAAAGGAACTAGAAGTAAGTCCTTGGCCATGGAGTTGATAAACATGGCTTGGCTGTCCTTTGCAGCAACTGCCCTGTCCTCCTGCTGAAACTACCTTAAAGCACTTTATATCTCCTCTCTATTTACTTATATGGACACATTTTGTTGTTTGATAGAACAAACTTTCCCCGAGGGCAGGAACTGTTTCATTTTATATTTGTATCACATGTATCCATAGTGTCTGACACTTAAGAATAGATGATTAAGAAATACTTATTTAATTGATTAATTAAGTTAAAATACTATCACTTTAAAAAAGTCAGTTTTCTTTGGTTATTTAGGTTAAGTTTCTTAGGTTTTTCATTCTTTATTTGACTGGGGAAGAGGGAAAAAAGTCTCTTTATTTTTCATGAAAAGGTAAGCATCTCAGCCGCGTTCCATTTTCACCCCAAGGTTGGTGCTGGGTAGAGTTGGAAAGAGGTGAGGAAATCGAGGCACTTGGTAATCTCAGCAGGAGATATGGACTGAGGCCAGAGAATGATGGTGAGTGGAGTAGGCCTAGGAGGTAACACGGAAGATTGATGGGCCTGGGCCCCAATGACCCTGAGAACACGTTCTGGAAGGGTTTGCCCTTGTCCCTAATGGGAATAAGGTGGTGCCCTTGATAGCTTTGATGCTTTTTGAGAGAGAAGTCACTGATATCTCTTGGCAGCATGGCTAACAAGATCTCTTCCCAGGTGTGCTTGTCCATATGTGGATTTTAGTCTGTGAGTTTAATCCAATGGACCAAATGTAGGAATATTTTTTGACTAGAATTTGAGAAGAAGGGAATGTCTTGTCTTTTACGATCTTCTGGTGGAGGCTGAATGACTGCCCTGGGGGAGTCTTGTGAGAATTCACATTCATGTATGCCTGGACTAGGTGGCCTCATGGTCACTTCCAACTCTGAGCTGTATATCTGTTTTATGAGATGAATTAAGGAGGCATCCCTGAATCCTTGGGTTTAGTCTTGGCTCTGCCTTTGAAATGTGTGTGACCCTGAACAAGTCTCTCCCCAGACCATGTCTGAGGTCCTCTCCAGCTCTAGACCTGTGACTTGATGGTGCTGACTGACTTTTTCTCAGTAGATAGTTTAGGACTCCTTATGTTCTCACCCCTTTCATGCCGAAATCATTCTTCTTTCAGAAGCATCAATGTCCCTCTACATTCAGTATGGAAGTGCACTTTTTCTTTCTTTGTAAAGTAGTGAAGCATACATACATCTTGACATTTGACTGATGTCAAAATTCCATACCCAGATTGCCAATGCCAGTCAGAAAAATCTGAGTGCTCTTGGGAGCCCTGGTCAGAGCAGCTATCTGGCCCAAGGCAGCAACCCACAGTAGAGCTGCCACTCGGCATTGAGTCTAATATACAGAACTGAAAGCACTGAGGGATCTATAAACAGCATCATACATTTTCAGATCCTACTCATGAAGACAATCAATGACTGGCTTGGTCAGATTCTGAGGCCCTAGTGGACCCCAGTTAACCTTATTGGATTAAAAAAAAAACATTTAATACCTTTCCTCCAGAGCAAAATGCTTCCTGTTTATATAAGAAGCCACGGTCTGGGGGCCGGAGCCAGCCAGGAAGACCTGCCTTTAGGTCCTACCTCTGGCCCATACAGCCCGTGTGAGGTACTTCACCTGCTAGTGTTCCAGGCAAGACACTCTAAGGTGTTGAGAGCTCCAGTCCCCCTCCCTATTTGTTTGATGTGCATGCTGTTAGGGAGTGGCCATGATCCCATTTCTGTCCTTCTACCTTTGGCATCTCATACAGTGTCTAGTATAAAACAAGTGCTTCATAAATGTTGGTTGGTTATAATGAATGGAAAACCATGATGAAAGCTGGCCTGTGATCTCCGGCTCCTTGACGAGGTGCTGGAGGGACTCCAGAGGAGATGTTTATTGGCTCTGGGTTTTCTAGGGAATGAATTACATGGCAGAAGTGTTTGGAGAACGGCATCTTCACTCCACTTACCTTTTTTTACTGAGAGCATAGGAAACTCGACATGAATGGATGATGCAGAGGGAGGGGAGGATTATGAGAGACTGGACTATTCCAAGCATGGAAGATGGCCCAGAGGAGTGTCAGTGGTCTAGGGATCTGGGATCTGGGGAATTTGTCATTCATTTTCTTCCATTGCTAGTTTTCTTTCTTTGTTTATAATTTTTTTCATCAATATAGATATTTTCTTTTCCTCATGCTCCCCTCCCTAATTGAGGAAAGAAGAGAAAACCTCCAGCCCTTTACAAAGAAGTGTGACCATGGCCACACCCAAAACAGATCTGTCTCTGTTTGCACCCTCCATATCAGGAGGCAGGTAACTCATTTCATTCCCCAAATCATTGTTGGTCATTGTGTTGAGCAGAGTTCTTGATTCTTTCAAAAGTCGATCATCCCGGTTTTCAGTGAGGACAGCTGTCTCCTCTACTGTAACTGATATTTTTATTCATTGGTGATTTAGCCATGCTTGAGAGGTGATGTGTGTGTTGGGAGGAGGGGTGACGTCACTGCTGTAGAAATCCTTTGGAGGAGAGATGGGTGTTGTCCTGTCATATAGTACATAATAGTTGGGTTGCTTTATTTAGGGTGAATGAATAGGGCTGGATGTAGTTGACACTAAAGGAGGAAACTGGGGGCATGCCCACACTGAGCTGGAATGTGGGGATACGGTTTAAAGGAGTGACTTCAAATCTTGTTTTCCCATTAGCCACATGCTGGAGGGAGTTATCAGCCCAGTACAAAGTTAGGAGATGACCAAGCACTCAGACACATGTATACATTTTTTCCTAGGTTATGTGACCTTGTTATTTTTTTGGCTTTTGTTTCTTTTTCTTTTATCCCCTATGGAATTTGGGCTGTTTTTCAGGACTAATACACTTGAAAGGCAATAGTCATCATACCTACCTGTGAGTTGGATGCCTAGGAGAGGCTTAGCCTCTTTTTTCATTTCCTTGACAAATAATGAATATAAATCACACAGTAGAACAGCTCTCTTAGTGTACTGAGGGATTGACCTATCCTGACAGTAAAATACAGTGGAGAAAGCTGTGTGGATTTTTAATGTCTCTGCATGTAGGTAATGAATGAACAAATCTAGAATTTCAGTAGTGATGTCAATGACCATCTTGTCCAGTGGCGTCAGACTCATGGGCCCAGTGGGGCCTGAGTCAGATCAAAACTGTAATTAGGAAATGCTTAACAAAATACAATGTAATATAGAGAATGTTAATGGGTGGTTTTTAAGTCAACGTGTGACCTCCAGAGATCCCTTTCCAGTTGTGTTTGCCCCATTGATCTCGAGTCCAAGTCGTTTCGGAAGAAACATGCCCTCCACGACCCACCCCCCAAAGAGGTTTCTTTGTTTCTGGCAATAGGTCCTCCATGTAGGAAGAGCCCACACCCTCCTTTCCTCCCCTGGGTAGCTCTAACTCAATTTGCCCTTATGTCAAGCCTATGATTCTGCCTTTGTAACTTCTGCTCATCAGTTTTCTTGTGCCCTCTGGACCAAGCAGAGTCAGCTGCAGTAGCCGGTCCCTGTTCCTTGGCCCTCCTTCCTCTTACCCCTGTGGGATGAGTGCTCACCAGGTAGCTCCTTGGCATCCACATTGGCAGTCCCTGCCAGAGATGATGTCACACCATGAGCCTTTTTGTCAAGGCAGGTAAAATGATTCAGGGAGCTTTGGACAATGAGCCCCCCAAAGAAAACCAGGGCAGACCCCTGCTGAAAGAAGAGGCTGCCCGGACGCTGCCCATTGCCATTCCCTCTCGCTCATTTGGGCCCTAAAAATGCAGTGTGAATCTATCTATTGCTTGGGCGGTACACTGCTGGGCCTCCCTTCCCCACTGGTGCCAACGGCAATCAATGGGCTCCATTTGTGGTGATTGGATGGAAGGCCACCAGGGATGGCTGAAGACAAGTACATTAATTTAATTTGGGATGTTGGCTAGGATCACTGATCAGTTGTCCAGAGGTGAAGGAAGAATATTAATCATTAGACTACCAAGTTTCAGAGGATGGTATTAATTAGGTTTATACTCTAGTTAATAAAGCCCAAACTTTACTATTATAAGTAGTTGTCCAGAGGCCGGAACACAATTATGAATGTGTATATCAAAGAAGTTGTGTGCCAAGTGAAAGCCCCCCACAGGGGCCTGGGGGGCAATCCTCCTGAAATGTGGCCTTTCCTGCAGCGTTTATTTTCACTGCATTAAAAATATCTTGACCTTTTGGACTTTAGTTTATCTTCCCAAGACAGAGGCCCAATGGAAAGACTATTCTTTCTAAACAAACTAGAGAGTTAATTTGAAAAAGTCCAATTCTGTATTCCCTGACATTTAGATCTGAATTAATTATTCCTAAGTGTAGATTACTGTGGTACTGATTTTATTTTTGGAATCATAGCGACAGTACTAAACACTTTTTTTGATTTGGTTTTATACTATACTTAAAAAACAAAACAAAACAAACAACTTTTAAATCTACAATGAAAATTAAACCTGAGACTCCAAGCCTCCCTGCGTCTCATGTACCTAAAAACGATGGGGTTTGACCTGTTGGCTTATAAAGTTGTGCTTCTCCAATAGACTGCTTTGGTAACAGAATTTAAATTCCCCTGATTTTCAGTGATTTTATGTAATTTCTGTATTTGGATATTATATTTTTATTTTTACATTAAATGTTTTATTGTTGCCTATTGTTTTTACATCACCATCATTTCCAGATGTGCCACTGCCTAGTGAGCCTTGCCTCTGACAAAAAAAGAAACAAAAAAGCAACTGACACATTCCTTTACCAGGTTTGACAGTGTATACAGCACTGTGTACCCCTAGTATCACTTCCCCAAGGAAATGAAAGAGCTCCACTTCCTCAGCTCTTCCTTGGGGCTAAGATCAGCCATTACATCTAGGGAGTAGTTGGCTTCATTTCATGTAGACTTTAAAAAAAATAATGTATACTATTGAAGTCATTGTCTTTCTGGAGCAGTTCACTTCTTTACCCTCTGACTCATTCAGTCAGTCAGGAAGCATTTATTAATCACCTATGTTATGCTTAAGTTCTGAGGTTTAAAAAAAATAGGGAAAACAGTCCCTGCCTTCTAGGAGTTTATTTGTTTTTTCTTTGAAATCAGGTTTTATTTTCAGTTCCACATTCTCTCACTCTCACCCTCCCCTTTCCCAGACATTGAAAAAGCAAGCAAAACAAAACTTGCTACAAATATCTCTATCTCTATCTATCTATATCTGTCTCTCTATATCTTTATCTATATCCATCTATAGAAATATAAATATATAGATAAATAGTCAAGGAAAATGCACACCTGCATTAGCTCTGTCCAAACGATGCCTCATGGATGCTTGGAGGCCCTCACTCAGCTCTCTCTCTGATGCCTCTGCAGCTGTGGTGTTTCCCAAGCAGGTTGAGCATAATCGCTAAGCCTTTCCAAGTTGTCTTTATAATAGTGTTTTATAATAGTCTTTATAATAGTTTGTCTAAACTCTCCTGGTTCTTCTCACTTCACTTTGAATAAGTTCAATTAGTAAAAATCTTCCTGGGTTTTTGGGAAGCCACTTCCCTCATCATTTCTTACAACACAGTAATATTCCATGACATTTGTAGACCATGGGCTGTTTGGGTTTTCCCCAACTGGTGGGCTTCCCCACAGTTTCCAACTCATTGTCACCACAAAAACTGCTGCTGTCCATATTTTTGTATATGTGGGTCCTTTTCCTCTTTCTTTGATCTCTTTGAGGTACAGAACCAGTAATTTCACTGGGTCAGAGGCTGAGCGCAGTTTGATGACTATTTGGACACAGTCCCAAATCTGCTTTCCTGAATGACTGGACCAATTCCCACCAAGAAACTTCCATTTCAGTGGGAGAGATGATATGTCCCAGACATTTCTTCACCTGCTGCTGCCACTGCACCCACCATGTCAATCTCTCTCCACTTTTCCCTGGAGTCCTGGACTTTACTGACTCTTGGTTCCCTGTCTGTGATAGGTGAGCTTTTGTCTCTTCTTCCTGAGAACCAGCTTCTGGCCATTTCCCAACTTTTTCCACCCTAGGCTGCCTCCCTCCAGTGGCAACCTCTGTCCCTCCCTCCTTGCTTTCTAAAGTATTTTTAGGTGTTATCTTCCCCTTTTAGAATGTGAGCTCATTTAGGGCAAGGTTTGTTACTTTGATTCTGTTGGTATCTTAGAACTTAGCACAGTGTCTGACACAGAGGAAATGCAGTTATCTGCCTCTGTTCATCCATCCATTCATTCTTCCATCCATCCACCAGCCATCCATCCATCTACCCATCCATCTATCCACCATCCATTCTTCCATCCATCCATTCATCCATCCATCCATCCATCCATCCATCCATCCATCATCTAGCTAGCTAGCTGTAAATCAGCACATATGAGGTAAATACAAGTTAGATGAGATAGCACCATGCATCCACCAATGCACAGAGCACCAGACCTGGGCTCAGGAAGACCAGCGATGAAATCTGACCTCAGACACTCCCTAGTTGGGTGATCCTTTGTAAATCACTTCACCTCAGTTTGCCTCAGTTTCCTCAACTATAAAATGGGGATAATAACAGCTGCCTCCCAGAGCTGGTGTGAATTTCAAATGAGGTAATATTTGTGAAGTTCTTAACATAGTGCTTAGCACATAGTAGGTGCTATATAAAGGTTTGTTTTCTCCTTTTTCTCTCTTCTGCTTTTTTCCCCTTCCCCTTCTCCTTCCCTTCTTCCCTTCCTTCCTTTCCTTCCTTCCTCATTTTCTTCCTACCTCCCTTCCTCCCTCCCTCCCTTCCTCCCTCCCTTCCCTCCCCCTTCCTTCCTCCCTCCCTCTCCTCCTCCCCTCCTCCCTCCTTCTTTCCTTCCTTCCTTCCTTTCCTTCCTTCCTTCCTCATTTTCTTCCTACCTCCTTTCCTCCCTTCCTTCCTTCTTTCCTTCCTTCCTTCCTTCCTCTCTCCCTCTCTCCTTCCTTCCCTCCCTCCTTCTCTTCCTCCTTTCCTCCCTTCCATTATTAAACCCTTGGCTATCCAGAGAACTTTCTCAACCAAATGTCTCCCTCCTGGTTGGAGTTTTATTGTGCTTGTCATGGAAGGCAAGGTCCTACAGGTTAGGGATTTTTCACCTCTGTTTGTACCCCCAGCATCTGGTCCATGGTAGGTGCTTAAAATGCTTGTTGATGGGTTGGATGGTTATTGATAACTAGTAATCATCCATGTGCTTTGGTGCACAATGTATAATCCTTTGGTGGACATTTTTTCAAACATGGTGAAGGTCCTGAAAGAAAGACATAGAATTACTAAATGGAACTAATATTTGCAAATAAAGTGCTTTGAAACATCCAAGTGCTAAATAAATGAGCTGTTATTATGAAAGACAATACTAATGAAGCAGGGAAGGGATGGCAGTTGGGGGTTGCCTCCGAGTACAACTCTGCAGGCTTCGGGTAAGGGTCTTGCCATCTCCAGCTTAGTCACCAGGCAGTCTTGCTCACACCCTCCTAGTGCTTCCGACCCTTCTGATTTCAGTTTCTTGCACTGCATTGTATGGAAGGACCACCCTTGAGGCTCCAGTAAAGTAGGCTTGTCTCCTTCTATTAGAACCAAAGTACCTTGGAGCAGAGGTCATCTCACTTTTTACCTTTACCTGTACTGCTTAGCAGTGTAAGTGGAAAATTGTAGGTGCCTAATGATTGTTTGTCTCTTTCATTTGTTTAAATATTTAACCATGTCCTGTATGGAGCCTCCCCTCTTCCCTCCTAGCTGCTAGGGTCCTCCCCCCAAATCGTCTTGGATTTAACCACTTGGAATATACTTGTATTTATTCCCTTTAGATTGGTGTGCTCTCTATTTTTATCCATACTCATCTTCATTAGAATGTGGGCTCCTTCTTTGTGCTTCATATCCCCCAGGACCCAGCACAGAGCCCAGCATCTGTAAGAACTTAATGCTTGTTCACTTGTAAAAGTAAAATGTACATTACAAACTGTGGGCCCTTGTCAAGTCAATTCCACCAGCATTTGTTAAGTGCCATCATTAGAGATTCAGATGTGAAACTGAAATAGTTCTTGCCCTCAAGGAGCTCCCATTCTGATGTCACAACATGTTCTGAAAAATCTATATGATGAGTGACAACTGCATCTTTCCTTAAAATCTTTAATTGGGGCTTCTTAGTTGAGGAAAACTTGAAACTAGTCCTTAGGCACACAGAAATCCAAACATTTCCCAAAACCAATTTTGATTATTTTTAAATGTTTGATTTTCTTCATAATTGTTTTTCCTAAATATAGTTTGATCTCAATTTATACTATTGATAAATTAATTGTGAGTGGACATATTATAGCATCATAATATTAATGCCCAGAATTTCCTGGGAAAGCTCATGGATTTGAACAATTCCTTTCTCTTTTGTATGTAAGCTCCCTAAGTAACCTCATTTGGAGGGAAAATATGCAAATGTAAACATTTAAATTTGTTTTGTGTGTAAGTTTGAAGGCTTGCTATAGCAGTATTTTGGTTGGGCATGTAGAGACACAACATTTACAAATAGCTCACCACTGGGGCTCAGATTTTTCTTCGTTAATTGTGGTATTTATGTAAGAAATAATTCTTCATTAAGATTTTTATGCACAGAAAGATGCCTCATTATAGGTTTTATCTTCAGGGGTTTCACAGCAACCTTTTCTTTCTGTGAGAAGAAAGAAGTAAGGAGACAGAGTTGGGTAGGGGAGATAGGAATGTGTGTGCAGGAGTGAATGGCCAGACTGTCCCCTTGGTCTCCCTTTTCCTTATCATTTTAGCCTGTGATCTAAACAAACCTGATGTGAGAATCACATCAATTAAAAATCCGAAGAAGATTGTCAATGTTTCTTTATTCATCGAGCTTCAAGGTCAAATTTTGGTGTTTCTTCTCAAGCAAATGTGGCATCCTTGAAGCCTCAGAGCTCTGGGGTAAATCCATTTTCTGTAGGTGAACAAGACAAGGATAGATGAGAACCTCAAGTTTTGGAACACATTATTTACAGTTCTTTGCAAAGATCTATAGCTTCCTATCTGGAGTCATTCAGGTGTGAATGACTTTTTGTTGTTGTTGAGTTGTGTCTGCCTCTTTGTGACCCCATTTGGGGGTTTCCTTGGTAAAGCTACTAGAGTGGTTTGCCATTTCCTTCTGCAAAATGTGCAACAGAAATTCCTACAAATATGGAAACATTTCCTTAATTTGTAAAGGCTCCTTCGTAGCTAAAGTTTTCTACATTGGGGAGCAGCTTATGGTTATATGGAGCAAAGTATATCCCAGAGAACAGAGTCTGTATCCCACCCCACTCACTCAGAGCCCTTTCCCCCTCATAGACTTTGAGAGGCAAGCTTTCACCTTATCTCTTATGGAAACAGGCATTCCTTGATCTCTCCATCCCTCACTTCCTGGTCTCCTCCAAATCATGGTGCTATCATTTTATACCTCCTTCCCTTCCTATCCTTGTCCCCCATCTTCATTTAATTTCCCTAATACAATGTAATAATAATACCAATTTTAATAGTAATAATAAATAGTTAACATTTATAAAGAGTGCCTATTATGTACCAGACACTATGCTAAACACTTTTATCTCATTTGATCTTTCTGACAGCCTTGGGAGGTAGGTGCTATTATTATCCCCATTTTACAGATGAGGAAATTGAGGCAGAAGGAGGCAAAAAGACTTGCCTAGAGTCACACAGGTAGTAAGTGTTTTAGGCCAAATTTGAACTCAGATCTTCCTGACTCTAAGCCAGGGTGCTCTATCCACTATGCCATGTTGAGGACCAAGGATTCTTGGTTTGCTTTCTTCTTTATTCCCAGTACCTCAGTACCTGACACATAGAGCTTAGTGAATGCTTTTTCATTCATTCATTCATCCATCCTTTTGCTACATCTTTCTACAAGAAAATGGACTTGGGTCCTTTTTGATCTGTGTATACAGGCTGCTAATTGGTTGAGTGAAGATTTATTCTCAGCCATTCCTTTTGGCTCCATGTAGACATGGCTAGAGAAGGTATGAGAGCCTCATAGATTGTCTCAGGCTACATAGAATGTCACTGGTCAGATAATCTACCCCGATAAACATCATAGGATTGTAGGCTTAGAGCTAAAAGGGACCATAAAGAGCATGGAATCCAATCCCCTCTTTTAC
This sequence comes from Gymnobelideus leadbeateri, assembly GCA_011680675.1. Taxonomy (NCBI): domain Eukaryota; kingdom Metazoa; phylum Chordata; class Mammalia; order Diprotodontia; family Petauridae; genus Gymnobelideus; species Gymnobelideus leadbeateri. Next base: position 624,542 of record WOXC01000929.1, on the reverse strand, counting down.
AGATGGGGAAATTGAGGCACTGAGAGGAAATGACTTGCTCAGGGTCATTTAGCTAGTAAAAGTCAGAGTTGGGACTTGAAGCCCTGGGTTTTCAGACCCCAAGTCCAGGATTGTATCTAATGCTTTGGGGTAACTTGGATTCTGACTAGATGATCATCTGGAAAAGAATTCGACAGGGAACAGGTGACAGTTGTTTACAGTTGTAGAAGGACTGCTCTTGCTTTGGTTAAGGCAGCTGGCACGTGTCTTAGGTGACCTGCCTGTCCCCTGCACATTCATGTAGAGAAGCTGGAGCCAGCATGTAGAGTAATTGAAAGGCCAAACACGAATCTGCATTTTATTCTAGACCTGGTCAGTGAGGAGCAGCTGCAACTTGGAAGGCGTCATGGTGGGGCAGACCAGTGCTCTGCAGCCATTACTTAAGCAGCTGTATGGAGGATGGATTGGAGAGGAGAGGGGCTAGAGGCAGGAAAGCCAGGTAGGATATTATTGGAGCCCAGGTGAAAGGGGGCAGGAACTAGAATGAGGGATGGAAGTAGGACTGACACATGTTGGCGAATGATTGAATGTGTTGGGGGTCTCCCAGGGCAAAAACCTGGGCAGCTCAAAGGATGACCTGGGCCTGAGAGCATTTTAACATGCAGCTTGGCAGACCTGGTAACACACTTTCCCTGCTGATAGCTTATATGTGTGAGGCTGCTTTGTGCATTTCTTTAATTTTCCGACACATCCAGGATGTTTATTGTAAATGTTGTTCGAACATCCAGTGTAGCAGTTTATGCAGAGAATGAGGCCTTCTGGTCAGGGATTGTTTTGAGGCGTGGGGGTCGGGGGTGCTTATCGTAGCTATTCCTCATGCCAGTGAGGAATTCTCAAACTCAAGCATAGACCAGGGAACACTTGCAATTTTTCTGATTTGCACTTTGCTTATTTAACTTGTCCAAAAAGACAGTGATGCATTTAAGCAAGTTGTGAAGCTTTTTTCTCAGGTGTGGAGAAGCGAGTTCATGTTCTGGTTGGTTGGAGATGGCATTTGGTTAATAGTTTGGGTTTAGCTGCATTCATACTGAACCTTAAAAGCCAAGCAGTGAACACAGGAGAAAAGAACAACTGTAGCTTGGGTATCCTTCCTGGGGATGCGGTGTGAGTGGGGAGGCTGGGGTGAATATAGGAACCCTGTGGAGGCAGAAAGATGATGTTAGGATCCCAGTTCTAGAGTGGGAGGGGACCTCAGAAGCTGTCTGCTCCAGTGCCCTCCTTTTACTGAGGAAACTGAGGCCCAGAGAAGTGAGTGAGTTTCCCAAGGTCATTCAGGTTGTAAGCATTCAAGATTGGATCTGATTCCAAGTGCTTTGACTTTACAGGGAGGATTCTTTATGTTGTAAAATGTCAACCTGATTCTTAGTTAATTGAAGATGGTGGGGCAAGGTGGTGTGAGGATGGAGGACCAAGTAATAAAGGCACTAGGACTTTGAGCTGAGGTTGTTGGCCATAGACAGAAGTTGGGAATTTGGAAGGATAATTCTGTTTTGAGCAGGTTGAATGTGAATTTCTGGGGGAGAAGATCTGCATGGGAACAGTCAGTGAATAGGTGAGAATATAGGACTTGGGCTTAGTACAACAAATGTTGGAACCAAAAGTGATCATTGGAGCTGTGAGAGTGGCTGAGGGAAAGAATTGAGAGAAAGGGGAAAGCTGAGGACATGACATATTTTAGAGACTAGAGAAGGAAGCCAGATTGATGCAGGGAATGGGAGCAGAGCTGTCTGAGAGAAGATGAAAGCTAGGAGAGACCGTCCTGATGGGGACCTGAGCAACCAACCACATTGGAGGCAGAAAAAGTCAAGATGTTGGCCATTGGAGGCTGTCAGGGTTGGCCATTGGGAGTTGTAGATGGGCAGCTTGGAGAGAAGTGGTTGGGATGAAAGCCTGATGGAGGGCATTGAAGAGAAAGTGTGCAGTGATGAAAATGAGCCTTCTCTTCAAAGGAATTAAGCAGTGAAGTCAGCACTCAGGACCAAGGCTTTCTTTCAGCAGCTAGATTCTCATCGTGAGCTAGGGTGCATGCAGTTGGCAGCCTTTCTGGGTGGCAGGCTCTATCTTCATTGCTTCATACCCTTGAGGGGGAGGGTGGGGCTGGTTGTCCCTGCCATGGAAGGTGCTGCTGTGTGAGGAATGCTAGGGGTGTGTGTGGGTTGGGGGGGAACCTGGGGGGAATATTTCCTCAGACCTTCCCATCCTTGCTGCTGATCCCATGGAAGATCAAGAGGAGAGGAAAGGTGGGGGACAGGGTGTAAGCTTCTGCCAACTCTGTATGCCAATTCAAACATCTCTTGTAAGCTCATCCAGAGGCAGCTCCCCCCATATTCCCTTTTCTGATGCTACTTCACCCTTCCTCGTAAATGGTTCTACCTACAGTGCCCTGTGGGAGCTCAGCTAAAAGGGACCAGAAGAACAGGGTGAGGGGGGTTGAAGGGGAGAGCTGTCAGCTTTTGAAGGCCAGTCTTATATTGCAATTTTCAAGACCTACAGAAAAAATGAACTCTCTGGGTGTCTCCTTAACTTGTTTATTGGGTTATTTCAAGGAGCTATGATTTCACACGCTTTGTCCCCTGACCTTCACCCCTTACTGATGTAAACAGACCTCGGCCCCTCTGTGGGCTGATCTTAGGGAATTGCCACAGTAATCTGTCCCCTGTGGCAGATCTGGTCATCAGCCTCCCTGAACTTAGTGAGTTTGGGCGTAGGACGCTAGAGGGTGGAGCTAGGAAGGTTCTCAGAGGTGGTCTAGTTATTTTACAAATGAGGAAACTGAGGCCCAAAGAGTGACTTGTCCAAGGAACCACAAACTAAAATGCAGAAGCAGGTTTTGAACTCTGATCCTTGGACTCCAAAGCTGGGGCTCTTTCCACTATACCTCAGTGATCTGGACACACATACAGTCCATCACCACATTGGTACTACGATCTTTTTCTGGCTTAGTTTGGTTTGCTCAACCTTAAGGTTTTTGAAATCCCATAATCGCCACCCTAAGTTAATCAGGAAGCATTTATTCAGCACCTACTGTGTCAGGCCCTGGACAAGGCATTAGAAGCACAAGGACGTTATATTCTACCCAGCAGGACAAGATGACGGACTTGGCCACCTTGTTTGTTCACACAATAGTTACCTGCTTTTCAGTGGAATTGGAGAAAGGAAATTTATCTTTCGATTCCTAATGCCATAGAATACTGCCTTGTACCCTGAAATACAGGAATGGTAGTTGGGTCTCTGTCTTATGCTTCCCTCCTTTATAGGCTAGTACTCAATGGGGAAGTGTCAGCAACCAGGGGCTCCTCTATGAATGATGGAAGTCAAGGTTCATGTTGCATGACCATACTTGTTGTTCCACTTTCTCTCTGTAGAATGGGAGCTGTGGGAGGGCAGCTGCTATGATTTTTGCTTTTCTTTGTATCCCCTGTCCCTGGTACATAGTAGGTGCTAATAAAATGCCTGCTGTTTGACTGAAACATCATTTGACAATCCCATCCTCCCCTCCAAGCCCCAGTCCAATGGTTGCTAAATCAGCCTGGGCTAAGAACTCATCTCCCAGCCCTTGGAGTCCAGTCTGTGGTGAGAAAGGCTCGTGCTCTTCTTGCTGGCTAAGTCCCTTAGCATAAATGAGCAGAATAAAGCCGAACATTGTCCCTTGACCTTTGCTCCTTCTCTGCTGTGTCCCCCGGCTTTCATGGGTGCCAAGTGGAGTTCGAGTTCCTGAGGTGCTTTTGCTCCTTGAAAGTTGTGCTATGAGAAGAAGGATTATTATTATTATTATTATTGAAGGCCAGCCTGAATCCACCAGGGTTAGAAACCTGTGTAGGGACACTTCCTAGGGATTTCAGGGCACCACTCCAAGGTCATGGCATAGTCATTGCCTCTGCCGGTGGGTGGGTCATCTCTGAAAGCTGGGTAGCTGATGAGCTGTGCATCTCATGGGGAAAGTCTCCACCCTTGACCTCTGTGCATGTACTTGTGTGTGCGAATTTTAAAATCCCTGTTTTCCTTGAACAGGTTAAAGGCACATCTGTAACTCTGTGTCCAAATGGCCAAGATCTTCAGAAAATCTTCCTGGGAGAGTGCTATAATTTTGTTTGCATAAATGTAAGTATTGAGTGCAAGTGATTCAAAACACATGCCTATCTGTAAAAATAGAATGGGAGATAACCATCCATCCATCCATCCATCCACCCATCCGTCTCTCTGTCTCTCTCTGTCTGTCTCTCCCATTCTACTTTTCTGTGTGTATGTGTGGGTATATAATATAGATGTATGTTTTATACATCTATATTATATAGGTACACACACACACACACACACACACACATAAACTGAAACAAAAGAAGGGTACAAACAAGCTGTAGCATAAATCCTCCCAGGAAATGAGTGCATTCCCCTAGATCTCCCCCTGGCCCTTTCAGAAGTGGGTTGAATTTCTTTGGAAATGGCATTTAGTTGTATCTGAGTGTCCAGAGATCCCCTGGCCCATATGGTTGGGTGACAAAGGCTTGTCATGTTTTCCTTTTCCTGATTCTTTACATACAGCTCAGCCAATATCTCTGGACACAATTTCAAAATGGTCACATGAACTATTCCGACTTTTGCTTAATTCCACAGTCACTTCCTTGACTCATCCCAGGGCTTTGCTTTGTTTCTCTCCTTAGACAATGAGCACTGATTTTCACCAAACCATGAAGTTGCTGGATGGGCTTGGCAGCAGAGCTCCTTCCCTCTTCTATCCTGCGGCTGTTGTTTCGGTGGGTGAACGAGGTTGTTTCTGGGCCTCCTCCTTCCCAGATCAGAGGGAATCTGGTTTCCCGGGGTCCCTGGTTTGCAAATGCAGGCTTTTGGGGTAGGGGTGGGGGCAGGGTCTGCTCTAGTAGCCTTCATGCAGGTGTGTCAGGCAACTGACTGGAGACAGTGGATTCCAAGTAATAAAAGGGACCCCCACCAAAAAGAAATGTTCCGTCTCTCCCTCCCTCCCTAAACCAGACACTCTGTTAACTTTCTCTGCTTTTAATTGTTGGTGATTTTAGCAATTTGTGCTGTTGATGAATTTAGGGAGATGTTCAAACCAGGTTGTCAGGTGACTAGCTCTTACTAGAAAGGTCACTTCAGTCAAACAGCTGATTAAGACAGACAATCACAGTAATCCCCATCCCTGAGACTGACTTCACCAGCTATTGTCCATGTTATGCCCTCCCTCCCCTAACAGGTGTTCCTGATGTATGTGCCAGGGACCCATCTTTAAGATCTCCTGACATTGCAGGGGCAGTAGAGGGTGTATACTGCCCAAACCACCACAAATCCTTGAGATATTATAATTGAATTATATCTATCTATCTATCTATCTATCTATCTATCTATCTATCTATCTATATGTCTGCAGACATGGATGCACAAAATGTCCCTTCTCAAAGGAGAACTTTGGTGTTTGAGAGAAAAGTGCCCATGGTCTGTTTTTTCATGTGGCGGCTGTGGAATCCTTAGAGAGAAGGCTGGAGCTGGGGCTTGCCTCCTAAAAGATGGGGACCTGCTGCTCTCTACCTTTTCCCTGCTGACAGCTCTTCCCAGCCCTTCCAGCCAATCTCTGTCTCTGTCCAAGGCTACAAAACTCATCTATGCAGTCTTGCAAAAATCTAACCAAACAAATGCCTGTTTTTCTGCATTTATTTTTATTCTCAAATCATAGATTCATTTGTTTCCTTCTCTGTCTTTTGTCTCTGGGGCCTAGCATGATGCCTGTTCATATTAAGTACTTAAAAAATATTTGTCCAGAAGCGGCTAGGTGGCACAGTGAATAGAGGACTCACCTGGAATTGGGAGGACCTGAGTTCAAATGTGGCTTCAGATACTTAACCTTAGCCATGTGACCTTGGGCAAGTCCCTTAACCCCAATTGCCCTACTTTCCACCCTCCAAAAAGAAAAAAAAAAGAAAGAAATTTTGGGGTGGCTAGGTGGCTCAGTGAATAGAGCATTGGCCCTGGAGTCAGGAGGATCTGAGTTCAAATCTGGCCTCAGACACTTAACACAAAAACTAGCCATGTGACCTTGGACAAGTCACTTAACCCCAATTGCCCTATCTTCTCCCTCCAAAAAAGCAAAAAAAAAAAATTTTTTTTGTCCAGTGGTTCCCTTTGTTAGTTTGTGAATATTTCAAGAAGAGTTAAGGACAGTGGCTGTCCAAATTGCCATAGGGTAGAATTCGAACCGTGGTCCTGTCCCTACTGTCCTAGGCCACATGCTTCTCAGGCTTCATGGATGCCTCATTTCTTTGATGGGGAAAATCTGTTGGTTTTGTTTTCTGTCTTTCTCTTTCTATGTATCTCTAGGCATATAAATGCATATATACTTACAACACATGTAAATACATATATGTACACATATATTTAAGCTCCATTTGGTCCCTTTTGGGTCTCTTAGATCAGAATTCTCTCTTTAGGAACTTTCCAAATAGCATACAATTTAGGGGCATTAATGAAAAAGAAACAAATAATAACCCATCAGTGCAGGAAGGTTACTCTTCCTTCTATTCCATTTTTTAACTCGTTTTTTAGGGGGTGGGGTAAGCCCCTGGCATTTCCTGGCTAAATTAACATTATAAATAACCATTAAACAATTTGGAATTCTTTGCATCTGAGGTCATAACAAGAATTCATTTTGAGTTGAAAGAAAGAAGTTGATAAAATAATTCTTACCTAGGGTGTGGAGTGAAAAGAACTGACTGTTTGTGTGCCTAGGGACATGTGCAAACTCGAGTTTCTTTTATGGGTAATGGAAGAGCCCAGGGAATGCTGACCAAAAAGGGATTGCTCATGACACCAAGGAGTGGTCATTCTGTGGCCTGCAAAGGGCTCTTGAGCCCTATGCTTCAGAAGATTGCTGCTGTCAGATGAAATGCTTTTCTGCTGAGAAACATTTATGATAGCCATGGATTAAGAGTTTTCCTCATTTCCTTCCTTGAATGAAATTTGGAGTTTAGTTGAAGCAGCCATTGATTTTCTGGTCTGCCAATGGAATCGAGTTAGCTTGTGTAACAACAAAAACAAAGTCTGAAATTTTGATATTAATACAATGGGTCTGTAAGTGCTTGGGGCAGCAAATCAAATGCTTTGCAGCCCAAATGGAACAGGTTACCTGTATAGGAGTTTTATGGGTTCTAGAAGAATTTCTTTTCTAATTTCTCTAAACTATTAGTAACTATTGGCAAGTTAGGCAGGTTCAGTTTGGTGCACGGGAAGCCATGTTGGAGTCCAAAGGAGGTAGGTTCCAATCTTGCCTGTAATCCTTCCAAGCTTTTTAGTGATCCCGGGCAGGAGGTTTCATCTCTAACTAAAATAGCCTTTAAAAAATGGACAAGTGGCTTTAAAATATTCTAGCACAGAAATGATGGACTCAAGATAATAACGCAAAAGCAAAAATAAATGAAAGTACGATGGAGTCAGCACTTCTTATACTCCTAGTACAAGCTCTTGTTAAGCAACATTATAAAGAAAAAAGTAATGATGTTGTAATCAGATCTGAGTAAAGTTTGACAAGAAGATAGACCACTGAAATATCATTTGAAATATGGATTTGTGGCAATCAGTAAACACTTATTAAGCACCTACTATGTTCTAGCACTGTGCTAAATCCTGGGGATTCAAAAAGAGGAACACCAATCCTGCCCTCAAGAAGCTCCCAGTCTAACTGGGGAGACAACATGCAAACACATATATACAGAGCAAGCTCTAAGAAATGATTCGTAGTGGAAAGGCTCTGGAATTCAGTGGGGCTGGGGAAGATTCCTGTAGAGGATAAGATTTTCACTGGGACTTGGAGGAAGCCAGAGAGGTCAGGAGTCAGAGGAGAGGAGGGAGAGTGTTCTAGGCATGAGGGACTGTCAGAGACAGTGCCCTGAGCTGGGAGATGGAGGGTCTACTGGTAGAATACCAGTGTCACTGAATTAAAGAGTACATATATGGGCAGGACGATCAGAAATGTAGGAGGGGGCAGGTTAGAGGGGGCTCTGAATACTGTATAGAATTTTTTTGTCTTTGCTCCCACAGGTAATAAAGAACCAACCACTGGAGTTTACCAAGTAGGGGGATGACATGGTTAGACTTGCTCTTTAGGAAAATCCCTTTAGTGGCTGAATGGATAATGGTCTGGAATGGGGAAAAGCTTGAGGTAGCCAGACCCACCAGCAGTAATGGAGGCCCAAGGTGATGAGAACCTGCCCCAGGGTGGGGCATTATCAGAGGATAGGAGGGGGAGTGTATTTGAGGAATGTGGCAGAGGTGAGATCACAGGCCTTGGCAACAGCTTGGCTATGTGGGGAGTGGGATGGAGTGTGAGACACAGTGAGGAGTCCAAGATGAACTAGGTTGTGAGCTTGTGGGACTGGGGGAAAGGTGTATTCTATACTAGGAGGGAAGATAGGAGGGGACAGGTTTTAGGAGAAAGAAAATTATTCCTTTTTGGACATATTGAGTTTAAGGTGTCTACTGGAATCCAGTTTGAGATGTCTGAAAGGCAGTTGGAGGTGTGAGATTGGAGATCAGCAGAAAGACTGAGGTAGATTTGAGAGTCATCAGCATAGAAATGGTCATTAAATCCATGGGAGCCAATGAGATCACCAAGTAAAGCAGTATAGAGGGAGAAGAGGAAGGGCCCCGGCCCTGCGGGACACCAGTGGTTAATGTGATCTGGAGGAGGATCCAGCAAAGACAGAGTAGGAGCGGGTCAGGGAGGTGGGGTGAGGACAAGGAGAAGAGAGAGTAACCAGCAGTGTCGAAGGCTGCAGAGAGGCCAAGGGAATGAGGACTGAGAAAAGGCTTTGGAATGGATTGGTCTCACTGTGGAGAGAAGTTTTGGTGGAATGATGAGGCTGGAAACTAGATCTTAAGGGGTTGAGAGTGAGAGGAGAGAAAGTGCAGGAACCTGCTGTAGATGGTTAGCTATAAAGGGCAGAAGAGATATGGGACGCTATTGTCCAGGTTCAACCTAGTGCTTCATGTAGATTCTGTCTTGAGCTATTAGCTAATGACCATATGAAGCTATCATCATTAGCAAGATGTTTAACAACTGAGCTTTTGTTGTTGAAAATTATGTAAATCATTAAAGGCATGTCTATGTATTTAAATTTGGAAATCTAATTTACTAAACCTTAAAAATGTTCTGAAGTGCTTCAATGGATTTTGAATCCTTTTGTGGAAAATGCAAAAACTTAGCACCTTCCAATTAGTTTGTAAGAACAACTGATTAGGGAAGATAGAAATTGACTAGCCACTTTCAAGCATAAGCTTTGCATAATTGGTGGATGGGGTTGACTAATGGGGACCTTGGTACAGTCATGCAACCAATCAAACATTTCTCACTTTGTGAGGCATCTTTTTTCAACTCTAACAGCAATTAAAACCAAGTGGTGGAATAAATAATTGCTCTATCACAGGGAGTCATATTGAAATTTTCCAAACAATGAAGCACATTTAGTCACATTGCTCTAGGTAAAAATGTCATTATTAATGATTTAATTGAGAACCAAATGTTTTTATATTACTAATAACATTAAAAATATAAATTATCTTGTAGGGTATGTGTTTTGCCACAGAGGTTATGTGTATGTTCACATGGGTTTGTCTAAATGGGCTTCAGAGGGGTAAATTGGAATCCTCCTCAAGGAGACAGATTTCTGCTTGGAGTAGGCAGGAGAATGGAGTCCCAAGGTTGGCTGCCCTGCTCTCCTTGGAGGGTGGGGACTGAACTTGAATTCTGTCTCTCTACCTCCCTAAATATGGCAAGTCTAGAAGAAATTATTTAATTCTTATATTCAAACCACTTACCTGGTCACCTTAAAGGGGAGGGAATATCTCTGCCTTCTATCTGAAGACTTGATTCTCTCCCCACCATGTTAGTTACACAAAGTACCATTAGGAATAGCAAAGCATGACTAAAAAGATAGCATCTATCCCAGAAGATAACAAACAGAAATCAGTCATACAGATCGGAATATGCCAGGTAACATGCAGAGTAAATGATATATTCCATTTAGAGGGAGAGAGGACTTCTTTTTTCAAAGGAAATTTTCCTGAAACTCCTAGGGAGGAAAACTGGAAATCAGACACATGTTGAGACGCCAACTCCTCATCATATCTCCTGCTTCCCAAAGTCTTTTCTCTTTCTCCAGGGATCTTACCCTGAAGAAGGGAAGGAATTGGCCTTGTCTTCCCCCAAAGCTGAAAGCAAAAAGGCGGCTTGGTGTTTTCTCTCTACAACTTTTTCCAGCTCTGCTCTTTGTGCAGGCACACAGGGCTGAGCCACTCCTCTCTTTCTTAAGGAGGAGAGTCTTATGCAAATGCACCAGCCTTGAGCTCTGGGTTACAATTCTTTATTTCATCTTTATGAGATGGATTTTTTGGGGGGCACCATTTGATTTTGTGCATGTTTTATAATGTGCATATTAGTTAATACCACTCTGCGTATTTATGTGCAAATATACATGTATTGGGGTACATGCTGAAACTTCCTTACTGATGGGGTATATCTTAAAAATGTTATTTGTTTTACATAGAAATAGTTCTAGAAAGATAAATTACCTGAAGTAATGAAGGATATAGTATCTTTTGCTTAGTCTTAGAAGATCAAGATGAAATATAGAAACTTCAAGGAATGTTGAGAAATTATTTTTTGATAATGGAAGAATTTTAAATATGACTCAGCACAATGGGATGATGAAAAGTGTGTTTGACTTGGTCAGTCAAGATGCAGCCTTAGTGTCCTCCAACAAGGCGTGTCCTTTGCTTATTAGAATGACTCAAAGCTTTTTGAATAGCAAGACTGTAGGGATCATCTTATTATTAGCTACAATCAGGATGTATGACAGAGATGTATATCCCTTCCCAAAAGTATTTACCACTGAAACAAAGATGCCTTGCAGGTGAAAGAGGGACTCCCTCCAGTTGGGTAGCTCTTCCAGATGTTCCTGTTTGTGCCTGATGTTGTACTGGATCCATCACTTGGAGCATTCGAGGGCTTCCTCAGTGAGCTCTCTGATCATTCAATCAGCCTAACAAAGCTTGTAGGACAAACTAACTAGATGAGAAATGCCTCAGATTCATGCTACAATTTGCACTTGTATGGTCCATCAGTCAGTACCTGGATATATGTGTCTGATGATAACAATAAATTGATTTTAAAAATTGATTAATAAGAAAAATGGACTGGATAATACTTGGGATGTTATGTTATGTTATGTTATGTTATGTTATGTTATGTTATGTTATGTTATGTTATGTTATGTTATGTTATGTTATGTTTGGCTTTTGATTCCCTCAAGTGGCTCCTTGACTCAAACATCTATCTCTTCAACACAAATGTTTTTTGAAGATGCTGTATCATTGTATATCTTAGAACAACACAGTCTTTCTGGAACCAACACTGTAGGTGGTTCAAAGGCCAATTGAGATAAGTAAACTGGGTACATGCTGTTTCCACTGATGGCAACACTGTAGGTGGTTCAAAGGCCAATTGAGATAAGTAAACTGGGTACATGCTGTTTCCACTGATGGCTATGCCTAAGAAATGATTGAGTTGCTGAGGTGTTGTTAGAACTTATAGATGTAAACACAGTATTTGGGTCTTAAAAATATTTGAAAAAAATTGTGACTTTTTAGACGCAGAACTTAGAACACAAGGCAGTTGAATTTGAGGGTATAATAAAAGGGTAAGTGCTGGAAGAAATCTCACAGATGATCTAGTTCAATCACCTCATTTTACAGGTGAGAAAATTGGGGTCCAAAGAGATAAAGTGACTAGCTCAAGGACATACAGGTGGTGTCAGAGGCTGTATTTGAGCCAGGTGCTCAGATATCAGGGCCAGTGTTCTTTCAAAAGACAAAAAAAAATAGCTCCTACTTTATTAATTCAGTAGTTTCATTTTTGCTTTTATTTTTATAGTCACTTCTTTGATTTTCAGAATTTTGATTCTCAGGTTTAATTTTTTTTAAATTGACTTCATTTTTTTAGTTTCATGTCCAATTATTGATTGGTTCTTTCTGTCTTTTGGTGATATAAGTGTTTAGAGGTATAAAATTAAAAGGAATCCTTTGGTTAAATTTAACAAGTTTCATGTTATCTCAGTATTTTCATTTGTATAGATGATTTTTAAAAAATTATTTGTTCTTTGTACTATCAGTTCTTTAGGATTGAATTAGTTTTCCATTATTTTTCAGTCCTTCAGTGTTCCTTTGTAGAATGTAATTTTTATTTCATTGTTATCAGTAAAGAGTATGTGTAATAGTTCTGCACTTCTGCATTTACTCATGAGGTTTTGTGTCTTAATGCATGTTCAACTTTTATAATGGTCATGCAATACTGAGAAATATTTGTACCCCTTTCATTTTCCATTCAGTATCAATGATCTACCATATCTAAGTTTTCTAAAAATTCATTTAAGGTCCCTAATGTCTTTCTTGCCTGTTTTTATTTTTTCCTAGATATATTCTTTTATTTTTTAAAATTTGTTTTTTATTATTCAAAAGGTAGACCAAATTTTTAAGCAATTATTAATTTTTTGTCTATTTGATTCTTTTCTTTTTTTAGATATTTTATTTCCTTCCAATTACATCTAAAAACAAATTTTAACATTTGTTGTTTTTCTTTTTGTTTTGAGTTCCAGATTCTATTCCTCTTTCCCTACTCTCCCTCTTCCCTCCCATCCCTGTGACTGTAAGCAATTTAGTATAGAATATACTTGTGCAATCATATAAAACATTTCTGTATTAGTCATTTTGTGCAAGAAAACACAAAAAAGAAAGAAAATGAAAAGTAAGATGCTTCTTTCTGTATTCAGATGATCTTAGTTATTTCTCTGGAGGCAGATAGCATTTTTCATCATGAGGCCTTTAGGACTGCCTTGGATCATTGTATTGCTTAGAGCAGCTAAGTCATTCATAGTTGTTCAGTGTGTAATGTTGTTATCACCGTGCACAACATTTTAGTGGTTCTGCTCACTTCAATCTCAGTTCAGTCTTTTCAGGTTTTTTTGAAATCATCCTGCTTGTCATTTCTTATAGTTCACAATAGTACTCCATTAAAATCATAAACCTCAACTTGTTCAGCTATTCTCCAATTGATGGCCATCCTCTCATTTTCCAGTTCCTAACCATCACAAAAGAGTTGCTATAAATATTTTTGTGCAAATAGGTTCCCCCTCCCTCTTTTTAAATCCTTTTGGGGATACAGACCTAGTAGTGGTATTGCTGGATCAAAGAGTATGCTGTTTACAATCCTTTGAACATAATACCAAATTGCTTTCTGGTTGGATTGGTTCACAACTCCATCGCCAAAGCATCAGTGTTCAAGTTTTCTCACATTCCCCTCCAACATTTATCATTCTCCTACAATATTAACCAATCTGATAGGTTGAAGTGATACCTTAGTTGTTTCTTTTCACATTTCTCTAATCATTTGTGATTTGGAGCATTTTTTCATATGATGTAGATATCTTTGATTTCTTTGTATGGGAACTCCCTGCTCATATCCTTTGATTGTTTATCAATTGGGGAATGGCTTGCTTTCTTATATGGCTCAGTTCTCTCCATATTTGAGAGCTGAGGCCTTCATTAGAGATACTTGCTATAAATATTTTTACCCAGTTTTCTTCTTTTAATTTTAGTTGCATTCGTTTTGTTTGTGCAAAACCTTTTTAAATTTATAGGATAAAATAATCCATTTTACATTTTTAATGCTTTCTGTATCTTGTTTGGTCTTAAATTCTTCCCTTATCCATAGATTTGACAGGTAAACCATTCCATGCTTTCCTAATGTGTTAATGCTTCCATCCTTTATGTCTAAACCGTGTACCCATTTTGACCTTATCTTGGTATACAGTGGGAGATAGTGACCTATACCTAGTTTCTACCATACTGTTTTCCAGTTTTCCCAGCAATTTTTGTCAAATAATGGATTTTTGTCCCAAAAGCTTGGATCTTTGTGTTTATCAAGTACTAAATTACTATGTAATTTACTACAATATACTATGTACTTAATCTGTTCCATAGATTCACCACTCTATTTTTTAGCCAGTACCAGATTATTTTGGTAATTATCATTTTATAATACAGTTTGATATCTGGTATGTCTAAGCTACTTTTTTCCCCACGTTTTCCTTTCATTGATTCTCTTGATATCTTTTATCTTTTGCTTTTTCAAATGAACTTTATTATTATTTTTTCTAGTCCTATAAAATGAATTTTTATAGTTTGATTGTTATGGCACTGAGTAAATAGATCAATTTAAGTAGAATTGTCATTTTTATTATAGTGGCCCAGCCTACCCATGAGCAATTAATTTGTTGTTGTTTTTTTAGGCCTAACTTTCTTTATGTGAAAAATGTTTTAAAATTTTATTTATATAGTTTCTGTGTTTGTCTTGGCAAATACACTCCCAAATATTTTATTTTATTTTTTTAAATGGAAAAATAACCTTTATAGATTTTTAAAATTACAAACTTTTTCATCATTAGGGACATGAAGTCATCACATTTGCACTCTAACACCACAATTATCAAAGGCATATTAGATGGTAGCATTAGTAGGGAATAAATAGTGTTTCTCAGGTAATACTATATATTGTTTTCCACAATTTCCTGAAAGATTTGGAAAATAGGTTGTAAGATCATTGTTATTATTGTGATTATTGTTTGTTGATTTTGGGAACTAATTACTGAATTTATTATATATACCTTTTTTCTTTTTTTATCATTTTATTTCCCCCCAATTACATGTAAAAACAATTTTTAACATTTGTTTTAAAAACTTTTGAGTTCCAAATTCTTTCCCTTCCTTCCCCCAGCCCCTTCATTGAGAAGGTAAGCAATTCAATTCATATTATGCGTGTATAGTCACAAAAATGTAATATTCTAGCCCTCAAGAGATTATATTTAATAGGGAACCATCAACACCCATGGAAGTAAATGCAAACTATGTCTGAAGTACAGACAAGTTAATTGTGGAGATGTACTAGCATTTGGGTGGGGGTAAGCCCTAAAGCCCTCCTATAGGGGCTAGCATTTGAACTGAGCTTTGAAAGAATCTCCAGTGTTTAGGAGGCAATGCGTTCTTTATAATCAGGAAGCTAGGACAGAATCATGGAGGTAGTAGGTAATGGAATGTTCTGTGAGGAATACCAAGAAAGCCTATTTGGTTGAACAATATATAGAGTGCATGAAAAGGAGGAATGTTTACTTAGTTTTAATAGGTAGAACTTGATGATTACATGCAAGGGTGATCCTAGTAGCCATAGAGAGCCATTGAAAGTTTGTCATCAGGTAAATGGTGTGGTCACACTCATGTTTGGAGTGCTTGGCAAATGTGTGGAGAATGGCAGAGACTTGGATAGGGAGATCGGTTAGAAGGCCATTGAGAGGTGATGAAGGCCTGAATGAGGTTGGTGGTTGTGTGAGTAGGAAGAAGGGGATGGATGAAAGAGATATTTTGGAGGCAGAAATTTGGAATCTGGTGAAAAATGAGGAGCCAAAAAAGACTCTGAGGTGTTAAACTCAGGTACTTGGAGGGCTTTGGGGTGCTTTCCCCAGAAATGGGGAAATTTGGAAGTAGGGGGTAAAGTTGTGGTAAAAGAAAATGAGCTTGACATCAAGTTGCTCATGTGACATAGAGATTGGAAAGTCTGATAGGTTTTTGGTAATGTGACATTGGAGAATTCAGAGGCAGCCTAGGGCTGGTTTCATAGATCCTGATTTCACCTGTGTAGAAATGGTAATTAAACCCATGGGGAGATAGTGAGATTACTGAGAATAAGAGTGTATATTATGTACATATATATACACATACATATATTTGTTTGCATGTACACACACATATATGTATATATGGAAAGAGAGAGAGAGGGAGAAAGGACAGACAAGGATGGACCTTGGAGAGAGCCCCGAGAAATATCCACAGGTAGGAAGTGTAGGGTGGGGTAATGATCCAGTAAAGGACACTACGAAAGATTAGCCAGATAGGTAGGGAGAAAGAACCAAGAGAGAGAAGTGTTAGCAAAACCTGGCAAGGAGAGAGTAACCAGGTGAAGGTCATTAACAGTGTCTAATGCTTCCAAAAATCAAGAAGTATGAGGATTGAGAAAAGCCAAAGAAAAGAAAAACCAGGTGAGTGGGGAGGTTGGAAACCATATTGAAGGTGGCTGACAAGTGAGAGGATGTGGAGGCAATGAGGGCAAATAGCCTTTTTGCAGAATTTGACTTAGAAAGGGGAAAAGGGAAGACTAAAGTTTTAAGGAGAATAGGAAGGTTCAAGTGAGGGCTTTTAAAGGAGAACAGGATGTTTAGGTTGCAAGGAAGGAGTTAGGATACAGGGAGAAACTGAAGAGAGAGGGGTGATTGTAGAAGCAGTCTGCTGGATGAAACCATTGGAAAAGGAGTATGCAGATGACCATGACCACTAGTCTGTTTTTAAGCCAAATTGACCCTCAAGGCAAAATTAGGATGCCATTCTGGCTCAGTGGTAGAGGCATTGCTGTGGGGACTAGTTTTCTTTCACTTAGAAATTTTTTTCTGATATTATTATTTTCTTTCTAGTTCTTTACCTTGTATTCTCTCTTAGGACTGAATTATTAGTAAGTTGCTCATCACGTGAAACTTTAAAAAGTCAGCAAGATTAGAAATGTGAGTTTCTGTGCCACTTGCCAGTGCTTTCTTGTTGAACTCCTGCTGTCAAGCCCTGCTCAGTTCCTGTGGCTGTCGCACCTGAAGAGGATGGAGAAAATGATGAAAGGCATTCTATGAATTCTATGAATCTGGCCCCAAACAGCTTCTTTCTGGCCCTGTTCTGATCACGGGCACGTTTCTCAATCCTTTTGTGTTTTCTGGCATGCCTTGATCATAGTTTCCCCCTTAGGAGCAATTGCCTCTCTTTAAAAATTTCATTTTAACAAAAGGAGTTAAAACAGAAAATATTTTGCATTTAAAGTATAAGCAGGAAAATGAGGAGAATGAATAAGGAATATTTAATTTTGGATTAATGCCAAGGATATAAATCTTTTAAGCTTTGCTAGTTAATGCCATCCAAATGTTCATAGACACCAGGAGTTCTTAACCTTTGTTGAATATTAGATCTCTTTGGGAGTCTGAGCCCTTCTAGGAGTCATGTTGTTAAATGTAGAAATAAATAGGATTACAAAGGAAGCCAGAAATATTGAAATATAATTATTACAATATTGAAACAACAACAATAACCAAATGTAGGGACCCCGGGGTTAAGCCCTCATGATTTAGGTGGTCTGGCGATAACCTTAATAATAATGACAGGTAATTGCTTATGTGGCAATGAGCACATTTTCAGATGTAGAGACTAGCATTTTTCATAGGTAACACCATTATTGCACTATAGAAAAACTGCCATGAGCTAAATGAATTTGTAAAGTTTTTCTGTTTCGGTTTTCATTTTTTTTCCCATAGATATTCAGGATTTTTGTGTTCTTTTAACACCACTTTTTCACTTTTCTCAAGTGAAAAGGGGATTAATTTATATGTTGTAGATGACTAGTCTGCCCAATAAATCAATGCCTTATATTAATCACTAGGAATTCTTTGAGTTCTTACAACTTCTAACTCAGAAAATTTGCCACAGATGGCATAGATTTGAGGAGAATAGAAATTTCTTTTCCTAGTCATTAATCAATTAATTCAACTTTGGACATAATATACTCTTACAAATCACAATACAATTCTGAAAAAAATTATTTTCACAAAAAAATCACCTTGTGGAAGAATACAAGGAAATGCTTACTTTCTGATTTATTAATTTCTTTACAAGTAGTATTAAATTCTAACTGGAAGGTGACTCAGTAGAATAGATGGGTCATAGAGCTGGAAGTTGGCACTTGGTGTTCTAGTTTTAGCTCTGCCACTAAATGGGAGGGTGGTGTTGGGGTGCCATTTTCCTTTTTCAGCACTCCATGTTCATCATCTGAAAAATTAAAGACTTGAACAAGATGTTCTCAAGGGTCCCTTCCCTCTCAAAAGCCAGATATTAAGTGATTAATAAATGCACTGCTAACTATGATCTTCTGAAATATTTATTGGATATGGAAAACTCAGTCATTCCCCAGTGGAAGAGTGGCCAAAGGATGGGAACAAACAAAAATTCTCAAAAAAAGAATTATAAATTCTTAGTGATCATATATGAGACTTTTTCAAATTGCTAGTAATAGGAGAAATACAAATTTAAACAACTATGAGTTTTTTCCTTGCACATAGCAAATTGGCAAAGGAGAGATGGAATTAGACCTTGTGGAGGGGCTGTGGAAAGACAGGCACATGAACATTGCTGTTAAGGTTATAAATTGGTTCAGTCATTTCAGAAAGCAACTTGAAATTACTCAAATAAAGTAAATAAAATGCCTATATGTTCTGATCTAGAGATCTTCCTTATAGGCATATACTATAATGGCATCAAAGAGAGAAAGGTCACCTATATACCAAAATATTTATAGCAGCATTTGTTTCTGATAGCAAAGAACTGGAAACAAAGCTGACTGATTAGAGAATGGCTAAAGTCAATGGTGGTTTTATTGTTGTTGTTCAGTCATTTTTTCAGTCAAATCTGACTTTTTGTGACCCCATTTGAGGTTTTCTTGGTAGAGACACTGGAATGGTTTGCCATTTCCTTCTCCAGCTCATTTTACAAATGAGGAAACTGGGGCAAACAGGGTTAAGTGACTTGCCAAGGATCACAGGGCTAATAAGCATCTGACACCAGATTTGAACTCACAAAGATAAATCTTCCTCATTCTAGAATTGGCACTCTATCTATTGTATCACCTAGCTGCCCCCAAAACCAATGTTGATACATGAATATAATGGCATGTTACTCTGCCATGAGAAGCAGTGACATGAGAAATTCAGAGAAGCTTGGGGATACTTCTATGAACTGCAGAACCAGGAAAACAATCTTCATAATGACTAGAATAATATAAAAAGAAACAAGAACCTCAGAAAAAAACTGAATGCTGTCTAAGCATAATGACCAAGCATCGGTCTCGAAAAGAGAAGAGGAAATGTATCTCTCGTCCCTTTTTGAAGAGGTGAGGGACTACAGCTATGGAATATTGAAGATTATCAGACACAATTGATATGTTTAGTTGTGCTAAGTTGCTACCCCCTTGTTTAAAATATCTGTTATAAGAATTGACTTCTTGAGTAGGAGATGAGAGAGCTATTCAGAAATAAATGTGATATAAAAGTAACTAAAAAACCTAAAAATTAAAATTAAAAATATTTGTGGGTACTAGCTTTAGATCCCAAAGACATCCAAAAAAAGGTGAAATAGACCTACTTAAAATGTTTCTAGAAGCTATATTTGTTGTGACTAAGGATTGGAAATCAAAGGGGTGTCTTTCTATTGGGGAATAGCTAGACAAGCTGTGGTATATGATTGTAATAGGATATTATTGTGATTTAAGTAATGACAAGCAGGATGGTTTTAGAAAAAACCTGGAAAGACTTACATGGACTGATGCAAAGTGAAGTGAACAGAACCAAGGGAACGTTTTACACAGTAATAGCAATATTGTTCAGAGAAGTACTGTGAATGACTTAGCTGTTCTCAGCAGTACAGTGATCCAAGACATTCCTAAAGGACCAATGATGAAGTTTACTATCTGCCTCCAGAGAAAGAGCTGATGTTGTTTGAATACAGACTGAAGCATGCTCTTTTTTTATTTCTGTCTTCTCATTTTCCCCTTTTGTTTGAATATTCTTGTATAAAATGAATAACATGGGGATGTTTTACATGATTGCACATATGTAAGCTATATGCCATGGCTGGCAGTCTCAGGATGGGGAGAAGGGAGGGAAGGAAGCATGGAAATTGGAACTTAAAACTTTAAACAAAAATGTTAAAAAGTAAAGGAAAAGGAGTGGGGAGATGGCATGGGAGGAGGTGAGTGAAGAGTCACGGACGGCTCCTAGGTCGTGAGCCTGGGTGAGCAGGTGGACGATGGGACCTTCAGTAATAACAGGGAAGTTAGGAAGAATTCTGCAAGAAAGTTCAAAGCTTCACTTTAGGATGTGTTGAGTTTAAAATATCTACAAGACATCTATTTCAAGATATCCAAGAGATAGCTGGAGATGGGAGACTGAAGGTCAAGAAAGAGCTGGATGGAAATAAAGGGGGGGACAAGTAGATCTGAGAATCTTCTTATCAAATCAAATCCATGGGAGCTGAGGAGATCACCAAGTGAAATATTATATATGGAGAAAAGAGACTCAGTATAGAGCCCTGTGGCTATTTTGTGTGCTGACCTAGATGAGAATCCAGTAAAGAAGACAGAGAAGGAGTGGTGAGGCAGGTAGCGTAGAGTAGTGGCATAAACACCTAGATGAAAAGAGCATTAAGGACCAGGGAATGACCAGCAATGTCCAAAGTTACAGAGACATCAAGAATGACGACGACTGAGAAAAGGCCATTAGCTTGGGCAGTTAAGATGTCATCATGAACTTTGGAGAATGCGGTTTTGATTGAATGATGCCAGTGGAAGCTAGGGGTGGAGACTTTAAGGAGACAGTAAGAGGAAAGGAAGTGGAGGCACCAGTGGTAGACAGCCTTCTTGAGGACTTTATCTGTGAAAGGGAGGAAAGATATGGGGCTGTAACTAGCTGGAATGGATGCATCAAGAGGGTTTTTGAGGATGAAGCAGATATGGGCAAGTTTGTAGGCAGCAGGGAAGGAGTCACTGGATAAGGAGAGTGGAGAAAAGTGAGAGAATGAAGATGATAGAGGGGGAGATCTACTAGAGAAGATGGGATGAAATGGGGTCACTTGTGCACTGAGAGCAGTATACTCTGGCAAGGAAAACCCCCACTTCATGGGACAAGATTGAAAGGGGAGATGATGACAGAATGCATAAGTGATATGAAGGGGAGAGAGCTCTCAATGTTTTCAGTGAAATATGAGCAAAGATTCTCACCTGAGAGGATGAGGGGAAGAGAAAGGATAGGAGGGATGAACAAGTTTGGAAAAGCTGCTGTGGGGAGCAGGATAGAGTAACAACCAGGGAAGTCGAGGTGAATTACCTCCCTGCAGTGAGGGCCTCGTTGAGATTAGGTAACATAAATAAGTGGGGCATCTATTCAACATGTTTTGTGCTTTTTTTCTACCTTCATTTAGCAGCGTGTGAATACGAACAAAGACCGTGGCTGGTGGGGGTAATCCAAGTCTAAGGCTTTGTAGGGATTGGCAGTAGGATAAGAGGTCAAGGGACTTGAGAGAAGGGGACAGTGCAGAGTTGAACTGGTTCGCCAAGAGGTTCAAGATGAAGAAATAGAGCGTAGCCAGTGCACAGTGTGCAACCTGGGAAAGATCTGAGGGATTATATGTCATGGGGAGGATGAAGAACATTTGGAGTTCCAAGGCAGAGGGAGAAATAGAACGACACCAGACAGGAGCAGATTTGCATATAGAATTAGGGAATTTCGGAGTTCATGATCACTAAGAAATAACAAGATGACGTCTATGACTGTCCCTGTGTGCAGCTATGGTTCTGTAGAGGTGAATATCATGGGAAGTGGGGAAGTTGAGGAACTGGAGGTTATGTTTTAGGGAGTGTTAATAGGCATTCTGAAGTCTCCTAATGTGCAGATGAGTTGAAAAGTGAAGGCTGGGAGCCAGTTGCCAAATGGGTCCAAGAAAGGTCTGGGACAGTAACTGCCAGAATCTTAATGAGATGGTGTATCTGGATTGAGGAATCTCAAAGGCACCGATGTCACTGAGTGATGATAGTAGAGTTAGAACCTGGTAGTGCCAACGGGGAGCAAGGAATATTCCAGTTCCCCCACCTTGACCAGTGAGTAAGTTGGAAGAATGAGTGAAGGTGCAGCCAGCAATGGAAAGGGAGGCCAGGGTGGTCATGTCATCTGGAGGGAGCTGGCTATCAGTGAGAATTAGAGATGAATGGAGAGGGAAAGGAAAATATTTCAGATGAAAGCAAGATTGTTACCTGTGGAACAGGCAATGCAGAATGCCCCATGGGTAGTGTAAGAGTGGGGCAGTGCAGAGACTGGGTTGAAAGGGATGATGCAAATTAGTGAGTTGGTTGTGGGGGAAGGAGAATGGTGTCTGTAGAAAGAGAAACAGGGGTTTCAGATGGTTGGAATGGGCAGGGTCTGAGCAAGTGTGAGGTAGTCAATCAGAGTTCAGTTGACTTAGCCAGATTTCTTGGAGCCTGGTCTGAGTGTTAGGCAGCTTAGCTTAGGGGGCCAATGGGAGGAGCTGCTGAAAGTCTTTCTCTCTGTCCCTGTAGGCAGGAAGAGGCCAGCCTAGGAGACAAACACACTCTATGCCCTTGTCATTCATCTTTCCAGGCACATTCAGAAACCTGTTTGGACAAACCAGTGGTTTGGGTTTCTTGGATCTCTTCCTACCATTCCCTTCCTCTCAGCTCAGTCTTGGAGGGTTTCCAGAGCGTCGTAGTTTTAATTTTTTTTCAACTCTTCCCCCTTGATGGGTAAGAAATAGTAGGTTCCTTAGGTAAGTGTTTAAACTCTGTAATAGACTTTGTCCTTAGCCATGTCAAGCCCAGTCGTTTCTCTTAATGAGACATGGGATTTTTTTTTTTTTATGGGCATGGACTAGGGAATAAATGGAGTACCAAGTGTTGAATTCAGGAAGTAAGAACGTTCCTGATTGATTAAAGCATTTGTTTCTGATAATTAATTTTGGCCTCTTTAATTAATGTACCTGTCTTCAGGGACATGTGACAAACACTTTGGAAGATGTAAATACTTAAGGGAAATACACATGGGTCTCGTAATTTATTAAATGATTGCTAAGAAAATACAAAGCATATGTGGCAGTGAGCAGAGATGCCCCATGGGGGGATAGCGTGGACAAAGAACAGGGCCTGTCCTAGCCCTTTGTGCTCAGAGCTGCCCACCCACACTGCAAGAAGCATGCCATATGGCAAGGGTTTAGCCAGTCTGCCCTGTGCTCCCAGAACCCAGGGACTTACTGGGCACTGAGGTAAGCTAGAAGACAATGATGCTTTCTTTCTCTTCTTAATGCGTATTCCTATGCATGAGATAGCTTTGTAATCATTCCTCATGAAGGTGTGAGCGGGGAGTAGGCTGGCCTAAGAGTGCCATGTGTGACCAAGAGGAACCTCAGTTTCGGGCCCCACTAACCAGCCCTACAAATCTCCAGCAGGGGAGTGCTTTAGTTTCAGTGAATTCAAAGCCATTTCGGGTGTCTGGAGGCAGGCACAACTGCCCTGAGAAAAGGGTGGTTTTATTTCTCTGCAAGTTTTCCCTTTTTCTTCTTCCTCAAAACTTGTCCAACTCCTGGGCTAATGGTGAGTTGTATCTCTCATACTGAGAGGCCTTTCAGAGCCCTTGAACCTACCCCTTAGCACTCCACCTCCCACACTGGCATGTTCAGAGTCTCTTCACTGAGGGTCTCCCACATGTGGAGAGCTGAATCAGGGATTTGGGGTGACTTACTAAAATTCTTTCACAGTCCCTCTTATTTGTAATGCCATCTCGTTTATTTATTTCCTCTTTATCCCATGGGCAGTTAGGTGGTACAGTGGGTAGAGTGCTGGGCCTGGAGTAGGAAAGACCTGAGTCCACACCCAGCCTCAGAGACAAACTAGCTGCATCACTCTGGGCAAGTCACTTAACCCTGTTTGCCTCAGTTTTCCCATCTGTAAAATGAGCTGGAGAAGGAAACAGCAAACCCACTCCAATGTTTCTGGCAAGAAGACCCCAAAAGGGGCCATATTTGCATGACTGAGAAACTGCTGAATAGTGATGATTTATCCTGTATACAGCTTGATCATACCAATCTGTTTGCTTGTTGTACTCCCTTCCGATTGCAAGTTCTGTGAAGGCAGGGACCGTCTTCTGTCTCTTTTTGTGCTCCCAGCCCTTAGGACGGTGCCCAGCACAGACTAACTTGTTACCTGGAGGCACTTATTGCCTGACTTTGTAGCTTCATCTTCATCCCTGCCCGCCCCCCCCCCCCCCCAGGCAGTTCACGAAGCTGAGGGTCACTGGGTGGGTTTTAGTCATTTGTATATTAGCAGCAAAGTGTCTTCCACTGTGTCGGGACAACATCTGTTAAAAACCAAAACACAAAACTGTGCTCAAAGCATTTCCATAAAGTTTTGATTCTGGTGAAAAAGGGTTTTTAGAAAATGCCAGCTTGCTGTGACTTGACTGTTGTGTCTGCAGGTCCTCCCCTCATTTAGCACTCAGCAAGGGGAAGACTTTGAGGATGCTGGAGCTGAAGGGTGGGGTGGGGCAGGGTCCAGGGGTCTTAACACCCAAACCTTTTATTTTAGAATGAAACACCTGAGACCCAGAGAGTTTGTGGCACTATTACTGCTAAAATGTAGATCCATTGATGTGTCGGGGTGCGAGAACCCCAGAATGCCAGAGCGAGTGGCTCCAGCCTCTGATGACCTCCACTTAAGGCTTCTTTTAGCCAGAGATAAGGTTTATTAGAAC